>VKOC01000234.1:271882-287324 GCA_009364415.1 Spea multiplicata
GGGTCGTCTTATAATCGAGCAAATACGGTATGTACAGTGCACGTACCTCTACCATTATAGGTAGTTTGTTCGTTTTTGGTGATTATTTAAAAATAATTATGAAGTGATGTCACCATCAGGGCAACCATATAGTTCCCACAAAATGTACAAATAGCACACGAGGGCAGAATTACCAGATTTGGAAATACAAAATGGTTTTGAAATAGCAAAATGCTAGTTGTACTTATTGCCCTAAAAATCATAAAAATTGGAAATTTCTAAACTAAAGATAAAGATTTGTAAATAAAAAGTGCTTTTTCAATTTTTCACCATATTTTATTATCGTTTTTATAGGAAATTAGATATGATCACAAAAATGGTATCTGAAGAAATCCCTTCTTGTTCAGAAAAAAGTATAACTTGTGTGGGTACAGTAAGCGAGAGACAAAATACAGCTAAACTTGAGCACCACAAAAGTGTTAAAAAAACACCAACTAACAGACACACATACACACACAAACCCAGGCACAAAAACACGCCTTCTCGCTTACCCTAGGTAAGCCTCAACCTGTCTTCAGTACAGCTTATACAACTGTGACGTCACGCATCATTATGTGGCCCCACTAAACCCCTCCTCCTTCTATTATGTTGTGTATATGTGTAAAATGCCTTTAAATTACATGCAATTATTTGTCCTTTGTTCTTAGGTTTCTACAAGCGATATATTCCAAGAGGTGACCCTTCAGTGGAATGCCACAGAAGTGGAAAAACAATGGTTAATCAACACAAGCCCTATGACAATAACAACTTATAAAGAAACCAAGTGATACCACAGAATCAGAACTGGGACACTTTAGACAGGAATCCTCAGAAATTGTATGATTACATATAAAAGTCTTGTCAAATCATATTCTTGTTGTAGATATCCTGATGAAGGTGACAGCTTTTGACATTCCAAATGGTATCACATCAATTGTTTTGAATATTCTGTATGTTACCAAGCAGTATGGTTATGGGGATTTTGTGGTGGGTAAGATTGCCTTATACCCCAGATATGCCACTCCCCCCCCCTAGATATGCCTTATATCCCCTATAAGCCTTATACCCCCTGATATGCCACTGTGCCATCTGACATGCCTTATACCCCCAGATATGCCAGTCTGCCCCCAGATATGCCACTCTGCACCCCCTCCTAGATATGCCTTATACCCCCAGATGTGCCCCTCTGCCCCTCAGATATGCCTTATACCACCCTATATGCCATAGTGCCCTCTGCTATTTCTCATACCCCAGATATGCCCCTCTGCCCCCCCAGATATGCCTTGTACCCCATATATGCCCCCCTGCCCCCTAAATATGCTTTATACCAATTATATGCCACTGTGCCCCTGGTATGCATTATATCCCCTATAAGCCTTATACCCCCAGATATGTCCCTCTGCTCCCCAGATATACATTATATCACCCTATATGCCAGTGCCCTCTGCTATGCCTTATACCCCCTATATGCCACTGTGACCCCTGTTATGCCTTATAACCCCCTAATGCCACTGTGCCCCCTGATATGCCTTATAACCCCTATATGCCACTCTGCCCCCCCCAGACTTACCCCCCGTGCTCCATACTCCTTGATGTCTAGCAGGGGCAGCCAGTGAACGCTTGCGCGATGAGCACCGGAAGGTCATGTGATGGCGGCGCTCCATCATAGAAGCCCCGGCAGCAGCAGAGGATGTCTGCACGCATCCCACGGACGTCCGTCGGCTGTCAGAGAGGAGGATCCGCGTCCCCTGCAGCACTGCAGGGGATCTAAATCTTAGTGTTATAACCCAACCTCTATTTGCGCTGTGGAGCTTTGCAGCTCCTTCAGCATTAGCTTTGGTCTCTTTATTGTCTCTATGATTAATGCTGATCATTGCCTGGTCCGTGAGTTTTGGTGGGAGGACCTCTTTAGGCAAGTTTGCTGCGGTGCTATAGTGTTTCCATTTCTTAATAATGGATTTAATGGTGCTGCATGGGATGTTCAAAGTTTTGGATATTTTTTTTTATAACCCGCAAAACTATGGGGCCTTTTAGAACAGGTGTATGTGTATAAAGGTCTGCAACACGGTAGAACTTCCAGGTGGAACATGACAAATGACTTAAGTTTTAGAAGAATAGTTTTAAGTGTGGCAACTGCAGTTTGTTGATAAATGTAAAATAAGCCACAAAATAGCCCTCACCAGCATGAGAGCAAAGTGTAGAGGAGTTCCATGTGTCTGTTGGATAGTGTTTAGACTGAAGAGTCGGTCCCATCTGAATTAACAATTCACTGGAATGTGCTCACCATAGAATGGTCATAAACACAGAACTTGTAGATAAACCAGGGATGTAATTTTAATGGCAATCATAACACCAACCGGTTTTGGCATTCATACGCCATCTTCAAGGTGATCCATAAGCATACATGACTGAACAAGATAATTTAGATTCACTCCCCTCAGGGTCAATTAAACCAAAAATGGTGTGTTACAATTAAAGTGACATGGACATAAATTCAATTTGCAGGTGAAAAAAATCTGATAGCGACTGAAAATGTAGTACAAAAATACAATTAATTTTTTTTTGGAGCCCGAGGTGCATACTCCTGCATTCTGTGCTCCGAAGAGGCAGCAGAAGCCCAATACGAAACTGGGTCCCCGCAAGGGGAACCCAGACAAATCCCCCCCCCATGGGAGGGCCGGATCTTTGGGACTCACCCCGAAGGGTGAGACCCCTTTGCCTTCGGGGCACTCCCGCAAGGGAGTAACCCCCTTTAGGCTTCACCGCCAAAAGGCAGTGTCCAAAACAAAAGTGTCTAAATCGAAAAGCAAAAAGGTGAAACGTGGCCTCGCAAAAGGGTTCATGACCGTGAAAAAAAACAAAAAATTAATTGGCACATGTGCTTCCACACATTGTGATTATATAAATAATAAAAATAAGGGCAGGCCATGACTTATACACCCTATATGCCACTCTGCCCCCCCCTATATGCCTTATACACCCTATATGCCACTCTGTCCCCCCGATATGCCTTATAAACCCTATATGCCACTCTGCCTCCCGATATGCCTTATACATCCTATATGCCACTCTGCTTCCCTGATATGCCACTTTGCCCCCTCATATGCCATTCTGCCCCCCAGATATGTCTTATACCCCCCTATATGCCACTCTGCCCCCGGGTATGCCTTATATCCTCCTAGCCTTTCGGCCCCTCCAGGAGCCCATGGCACAGAGGCTTCCGTGGCATTTCTACCCCTTTGCAAGGAGACTATCACAGGAGGAGACCCCAGACGGCTTAACTCTGAAGTTAGCAGCCCATCCAGTCCCCTAGCTCAATTGCCCCTCCAAGGGCAGTGCTCACCCAACCGCTGCCTCTCCCGATGAACATACCAGCCGCTGGAAAGAAGTGCCACTTGTCCCTGGAGTGCAGTCAATTTATTTTTTTTAATGCAGAGGAGAGAGAGAAGGTGCGGCCCGCGTAAGATCGGCAGCCAGCCAACCGATCTTACGCGGCCCGCACCTCGAGCCCTGCTACTTACCTGTGGGAGGGTCTTCTATACTGCATAGAGGAAGCGGAACCTAGCAGAGTTCACGTGACATCACATGACTCTGCTCAAGTCCTGCTTCCTCTGTGCAGTACCAGAGAACGCAGAGGGAGGCCTCGCCCCTTGCTGAAGTGAGCGGCATCGAGGAGCTGCAGTGCAGGTAAGGGGGTGGGGAGGGTGTTTGAATGAGTATGCGTGATTGAGGGAATGAATCTGTGAATGAATGAGTATATGAATGAATGAGTGTATGTATGATAGCATGGATGTGTAAGTGCTGGAACCTAGGCATGATGGGACTGTGATTGCTGTTAGCAATCACACTCCTATCATGCCAAGTCAGCCAGTACATGCTGAAACCAAGCTGCCCCCCTTGTGTATTGATGCTGCCAGCAGTATGGGCTCTGCACATCACATCAGCCTGTTTGGGTGTTAGAGCCTGTCCTGGTGTGTGTGTGTGTTTGGATGTGGGTGTGGCAGAGCCTGTCCTGATGTGTGTGTCTGGTGTGTGTGTGTGGCATCTGTGGTGATCATGTGTGTGGTGTCTGTGTGGGCAAGAGCTGTCCTTGTGTGAGCCTGTCCTGATGTGTGTGGCGTGTCTGTGTGGCAGAGCCTGTTCTGGTGTGTGTGTCAGGGTGTCGGTGTGACAGAGCCTGTGTTGGTGTGTGGTCATCTGTTTCCTGGCACTTAACTTACAGTAGGAATTATTTAATTTTTATTTATCCAGAGATAAAATGCCCTCCTGAAGTTGTAGGGACTTCAGGGACAAAACGTTCAAGGCCCTGAAATCATTTAGTGGAAAAGTTATTTATTATGTTATAATATTTATTTCAAGGATTAGTCGCACTCAATTGTGGCTTCAGGCTTCCCATGTTGAATGATCAAGTATTATTTTAGCCCAATAACAAAAGTATAATTCCATAGCACATTACTTTTGGAAATTATGAATGCCCCCCCCCAGTTTGACTGTGGTATCTTTTGTACCTCCCTATATATTGTTTCTAGAGTCGCCAGTGCAAACACATGCATTTTCCCAAACATACATGTTCCCACACATACACAAGCAGAGGCTTATCTACTGAAAATAGCGCCTATGGCAAGCACTGAAATTGCGCCCCTGTCCAAATATCTAAAACCCATTTACTAGCCCCTGCTGCTCATATATATAAATATTAGTCCCTGCTGCCGATAGCAGGTATAGATCAACACACAAACCCAGATCAATTGAATCTCACTTGTGATCTCAGCACTGAAGGTATATATATCAAATAAACAGAATCAGATGTACAAATCCTGTATTTGCAGGTATACAATAATATATGAAACATAGCATCGCAGGTATAGATCAAATAAATACATGGAAACAGCATTGCATGTATTAATCAACTGAATAAGACACATTAACCCTGTATTTGCAGGTATACATAAATAATGTATGGAAACATAGCATAGCACATATGGATCTACAGAATAACACAAAAACCCAGCTTTGCAGGTATAAATCAATTGTATTTCACATAAAAACACAGCATTAAAGGTATATTAAAAAAAAACCCTAAACTACAGGCATAGATCACAGGTTGCACACCCCAAAGTCAGCCCTGGCGTCCTCTCTGTCCACATAGAACCTGGCCAGCACCCAGATAACACACATAAGATTTGCAATCTTTGTCCCCAAATAGCCCAGCACAAGTCAACTTTGTCCCCAACAGTCCGGCCTGTGCCATCTTTGTCCCCAAGGCTCAAACCTCCTGCTAGTGCCATCTTTTCCCTTCCACAATTATACATCTATGATACACACAAACACTTTTACACTCACTAATTCACACTTTAATTCAGACAACTCATCCACACATTAACTCATGTTCTCTCTCATTCAGACAATGCATTCACATATTATCTCATGCTCTCCCTCATTCACTCAATGCATCCACACATTAATTCACACTATTTACTTATACCTACCCCCTCTCCTTCCCTTATCACTTTCTCCCCCTTTGTAGTTCTCTCACCTTGAGGTCCAGCAACGGGAGCACGAGGCTTCTGTCTTCCTGCACTGCCCGCTGCTTCACTGCTGAGCGCCGTAATATGACGTCGTATTTCGGCGCTCAGCAGTGAAGCAGCGGGCACCAGTGAGTGGCTTTTAAACACTTTTTTTTTTTTGAGAACGACTGGCGCCGAGCGGTTGCTAGGCGCCCCTCTCTCTCCTCTGCATAAAAAAAGACAAAGTTTAAAAGCTGCTCGCTGGTGCCTACTGCTTCACTGCTGAGCGCCAAAATATGACGTCATATTACGGCGCTCAGCATGAAATGCCGGCACGGGACGGAGGTGGAGGCCTCGTGGAGGAGAATGAGGGGCGCCGAGTGGTTGCTAGGTTGCCCCTCTCTCTTCTCCGCATAAAAAAAAAAGACGGCGTTTGAAAGCCGCTCACTGGCGCCCCCTTCAAATAGCGCCTATGGCGGGAGCCATAGGTGCCATACCCTAGATACGCCTCTGTACACAAGTACACATGCCTGTTCCAGTTCCCAGTCTTGGATATCAGATCTTAGTCCAAATACTAGCCATGGAGGTCTTTGTCCTGTAAGTCCTCCCCTGATGGAGAGAAACACCACACCCAAAATGCAGGTGCCCCAAATCTGCCTACGAACTCCACTCTTTAGAGTCCCTGGTACTTGGGGAAATGTGGCACTCTGTTCCAGGGGTAAGAAGTAGTCCCAATGGACCCCCTGTACCCACCTCCCCAAAAACAGAACCCCTTTCAAGGCCTGGGCCCATAGTCTGTAGGAAGGAGCCTGCCCCCCCCCCCAGGCCCCTCCAGTAGCCCATAGTGTCACGAACGCACTCTACTCCAAGCGTGCGCGTGACGTGGTTCTGGTGGTAAAAGGGTTAAAATTCACTATCTGTCTGCCCTAGACCGGAAATAGTGGTAAAAATACAAAAATCCACCCTTAAAACCACCCGCAATTAACTATAATGATATACCAAATATCAAAATAACGCTGCCACCACCAAGACAATTTAGAAATGGGGTGTCTTGGTACCCCAAGCGAATCAGACTATAAAAAAAAACCCACACAATATAATTTAACAAAATAATTAGGTGTTTTAAAATTACCAATACAATGGTCTAATCAGGTAACGTGAGTCTTCACCAGACAAAGGCAGAACTTAATAAAGGAATATTTATTATGAATAAAAAAATCACAGTGCATACACAAAAGATAACATAAACAGATTTACACCAACAGATAAAAATAAAAAGGAGAAAATTACAGAAAACCTAACTACTCACTTAGATGGTCAAGTAACAGTTTTTCTGTCCGTAGGGCTCCGGCAAGGAAAGATGGCGACTTACTCAAAATTAGATCTTGGCCCCTAGTAAGCACAATGACCCCTCTTCTCTCGTTAATTTTATACACTTTCCCAGTTCATCTCGAGTTTCCAAGCCGGCCCAGAGGTGGTATAAGTGGAGGGAAGGTGTACCATAAGTGACCTCCCCCTTGTGTGGTGGAAACATATCAGTCCAAATAACTTATATTCATTTTATCGTCCCTCCTGTGCTCGCCACAGCCATAATTCATACATTTATGAATTTCCTGTAAATTGTGAAGTCCATAGATATGTCACACTAGCTACTTATGACTAAACATCATAGACTTCACAATTCCATCCAAACTGGTTAAGTGGCGCCGCCATGTTTGTACTCTTTTTGTAGGGTGCGCTTTCCCCGTTCTAGGTATGCACACAAGGAGGTATGATAATGAATATATAAGTTATTATTGATATGTGTTTGATATGACCTGGATATGAAATGGTTTTCCTGACTGCTAGTGGTCACTTAGCATATCAAAGAATCCATTATATATGAGGGGATACAGGCATATGGTGAAGGACTCGGCTAGCAGACTTAAAGGCACTGCCTCCCTGTGAAATTTCACACCTTGCAGAGGGCCTTGGTTGGAGTCCCAGCTTCAAAGACCAATTTATCTAAAAAGACCTTTTGGCGCCACATGCCTATACAATCGAATTAACCCCTCACATACTGAAATTGGCTGTGCCTTCTCTACCGGGTAGCCAGTCCGTGTACGTACTACACCGGTTGGTGTGACACCTCCCCCAAATAAGAGACGCAGTGGGAGGAGGCTCACATGCCTCTACCTTGCGTATTAGGTGGGATCCTCCCCTTGGCGTGACAGACCATCAGCGTTGCCATGTGTACTCCCCTTTTTGTGCTGTATTGTAAACTCATATTGCTGGAGAACTAGACTCCATCTGAGAAGTTTCCCATTTGTCCCAGCCACCCTGTGTAACCAGTGTAGGGGGTTATGATCAGTAATTACAGTAAACTGGCGTCCATATAGGTATGGCTGTAGTTTTTGCAAGGCCCAAACGATAGCAAGACACTCCTTTTCTACGGTGGCATAGGCCACTTCCCTTGGCAGCAGCTTCCTACTGAGATATATCACAGGGTGCTCATCCCCCTTCTCATCCACCTGACTCAACACAGCTCCCAGCCCATAATTAGAGGCATCAGTCTGTACTAGGAACCGTCTGTGAAAATTAGGGGCCTGTAGTACAGGGGAGTCGGTAAGGACCTGTTTTAAGGCATTGAAGGCCCCTTCACACTCTGGGGTCCACTTAACCACTCGAGGAAGTGCCTTCTTAGTGAGGTCGGTTAGGTGTTTGGCCAGGGTACTATAATGTGGTACGAATTTCCTGTAATATCCTGCAGTACCCAGGAATGACATCACCTGCTTTTTAGTCTGTGGGACAGGCCAGGCCATTATAGCCTCTATTTTACTGGGCTCTGGGCGTAGGGTCCCTCCTCCTACTCTGTGCCCCAGGTACTGAACTTCTGCCATGCCCAGCTGGCACTTATCTGGTTTTATAGTGAGCCCAGCCACTGCTATGCGGTCTAGAACCTTTGTTAAATGAATCAAATGTTCCTCCCAAGTATCACTGAACACCGCAATATCATCCAGATATGCTACCGCATGCCCCTCCTGCCCCTCTAGCAGGTGATTAACGAGCCGCTGAAATGTGGCAGGGGCATTTTTCATCCCAAAGGGCATCACCTGGAACTCATATAACCCAAAAGGGGTGATAAAGGCAGACCTCTCTTTGGCGTCAGGGGTCAGCGGGATCTGCCAGTACCCGCGGCTGAGATCCATAATACTCAGGAATTTGGCCCCAGCTAGTTGGTCTAATAACGCATCAATGCGAGGCATAGGATAAGCATCAAATGCAGTTACCAGATTCAACCGCCGGTAGTCCACACAGAATCTTGTGGTCTTATCCTTCTTGGGGACTAATACTACTGGGGAGGCCCAGGGGCTGTGAGACTTCTGAATTACACCCAGCTCCAGCATTTCCTCGATTTCCCTCCTAATGTCAGCCTTCACCTCCAAGGATACTCTGTAGGCAGCCTGTCGGAGGGGGTGGTGATCCCCGGTGTCAACATGATGTGTCACTAGGTGTGTCCTGCCAGGCTTCCCCGTGAAGACCTTATGGTAAGGTCTAAGTGCCTCATGTAGCAGACCTCTCTGAGTCTCTGTTAAGTGGGTATTAACCTGGGCTATCTCAATGCCCTCTAAATCCCTGGTTGAAGCCAACAAATCCACAAGGGGGTCAGGTTCTTGCTCATCCACAAGCAAACTACATACGGTTAACACAGTAGGCTCCCTGTCATAATATGCTTTCATCATGTTTACGTGGTATACCTTTTTCCTTTTCCCCCTCTCATCCAAAGACACCACATAGTTTACATCATTGACCCGCTGTAGCACAGTAAACGGACCTTCCCATGCCGCCTGCAACTTGTTCTGCCTCGTGGGTATCAGCACAAGCACCTTTTGCCCCACTTCATACACTCTTCCTCTGGCATTACGATCATACCAGTGCTTCTGCTTGGATTGGGCAACCCTCAGATTCTCACACACCTCCCCCATTAAGGTCTGCATTTTTTCCCTAAACCGCATTACGTAGTCCACAACAGATGTCGTTGGGGCCCCCAAGTCTCCTTCCCATCCCTCGCGAATCAGAGCTAGGGGACCACGCACTCTACGTCCATAGAGGAGCTCAAATGGGGAAAAGCCTGTGGATTCCTGCGGCACCTCCCTATAAGCAAACAGGAGATGTGGCAGGTATCGCTCCCAATCCCTCCCCTGTGACTCTACAAATGTCCTCAGCATCTGTTTTAGGGTCCCATTAAACCTTTCACACAAGCCATTCGTCTGGGGGTGGTAGGGGCTGGTCATTAAATGCTCTACTTGCACCCTCTTACAGAGAGACTGCATCAGATCAGAGGTGAACTGGGGGCCCTGATCGGTCAGCATTTCTCGGGGAAATCCCACACGGGAGAATATGCCTAACAGAGCATCGGCCACCTTGTCAGCCCTGATAGACGACAGCGCTACAGCCTCGGGGTAGCGAGTGGCATAATCTACGACGGTTAGAATATACTGCTTGCCTGAACTACTGGGAATAGCAAGGGGTCCCACAATATCAACAGCTATCCTCTCAAACGGTTCCCCAACTATGGGAAGAGGAATTAAGGGAGCCTTACCCACCTCCCCAGGCTTTCCTACCCTCTGACACTCAGGGCAGGAGCGGCAGTAATTGGCCACATCCGTGCCCATACCAGGCCAATAAAAATGTTGAGACAAGTGGGACTTAGTCCGCAGCACACCCAGGTGCCCAGCCATGGGGATGGCATGAGCCACCTTCAGCAGCTGGTCCCTATACCTCTGGGGCACCACCAGCTGTCTTTCTGTTTCCAAGGGCTCTTGCCCTTCTGCGGGAATAGTTTCCCTATATAACCTCCCTTTATCCCAGTACACCCGCTCCTTATCAAGGTCTGTGGGCGGCTGCATAGCACGGTCCCTCAGTTTTTCTAATGTGGGATCTGTCTGCTGGGCCTGCTGGAATTCCAGGGTCTGTCCCTCAGAGCCAATAATGGGCTCCGATTCAGACTCAGGCTCCAGAGCTACTAGGGAGGAGTGTAAAGAGGGGTGAGGCCCCCCTGCGGACATCCCTTCTGGTTCCGCAGGCTGAGTCAGCCCCTGTCCTTTATTCTGGGCAGACTGTTGACGGGTTACCACGGCTACAGTTACTCCATCTGTCACGCTCCCACTCTTTGCCCACAAACATGCTGGATCCTGGGACCTGGTTTCTGACACAGACA
The DNA here is from genome assembly GCA_009364415.1 of Spea multiplicata. Lineage (NCBI taxonomy): Eukaryota > Metazoa > Chordata > Amphibia > Anura > Pelobatidae > Spea > Spea multiplicata. Next base: position 282,608 of record VKOC01000234.1, read on the forward strand.
GACATTCACTCGCTCTCTGCCCTTCTTCACTGCCAGGTGGCCCTCTCACATTTTCACACAGCATCTCAGACATTCCAGGTTCTAGCACAGACGGACACTCACAACCCTTCTGCCCACTCTCCCCATGAGGTTGCCCTGGTACATTTTCACACACTGCCCTTTCTATGGTAGGGCTCCTAGAAGATCTGGATAAATCACAAGTATCATCCTCCGGCATATATTTTGACAACAGCCTACCCAAATCCGTACCCAGTAACACATTAGTAGGAATGTTATCTGATACCCCCACATCTCTTACACCCTTCCCGGCTCCCCAATCCAAAAATACTCGTGCCATTGGCACCGCAGGACGCACTCCCCCAATTCCCCGCACTGTTAAGGTTTTGCCAGGAATAAAGTCCTCGGAGCTCACTAGCTCTGGACGCACAAGAGTCACCTCTGCCCCCGTGTCTCTGAGCCCCACAGTTACCTTGTTTCCCACAGTGACAGGTTGCAGATTCACATTGGAGATGTTCTCAGTGCTGGAGACAAACAACACCGAAGATGGTGACCCCGAGGGGCGACTCCCTCCAGATGGGGGTGCAGGCTTCCTCTTATCAGGACATGTATTACTAAGGTGCCCCACTTTGTTACAAATAAAACATCTGCGGATATCCCCACGCGTAGAAGTGACATTAGCTCCCCCTCTCCCTGAGGTAGAAGCCGGCGCAGAAGAGGGTATAGTAGACTGGGTGGTGGGGAGCCGTGGTGTAGTGGTCTTCCAGCTGGATGCTCCCGTAGTAAAACCTCTGCTCCGGTCCGATTGTGCTCGGTTGGCAGTGTGGAAATCCGCCAGCTCACCCGCTTCCAGTGCTGTTTTGGGCTCCCGGTCCAACAGCCATTCTTGTACATTGGCTGGGCACAGCTGCAAAAACTGTTCCTTGATGATCAGATCTTCCAAGCTTTCTAAGGTTGTAATCTCCAGCCCTCTAATCCACTGCCGAAATGCCGTCGTCAGGTGTCCCACAACTGCAGTGTAGCTCTCGGTGGAACGCTTTTGCAAAGTCCGGAATTTCTTTCGGTACACCTCAGGGGTAAGGTTGTACCGTCTCTGGAGTGCAGCTTTAATTGCTTCATAGTCCTGGTCAGATTCGGCTGGTAGCTCTGCAAATGCTTCCAGTGCAGGACCGCGGAGACCAGGGATGAGGTACTTTGCCCACTGGTCCTTTGGTAATTGGTACTGCCTGCAAACCTTTTCAAAACTGCGCAGAAAAACATCCAGATCCCCATCTTTGTCCAAAGTGGGAAAATTCTCTGCACGTGGTTTGGGAGCAGAAGAGTCTCTTGAAACCACACTGATAGGTGAGGCACTTAACCTCTCCAACTCTGCCAGTTTTAGTTCATGCTCTCTTGCCGCCTGGCGCTCTGCAGCTTCTCTCTCAGCCAGGCGCTCTGCAGTCTCTCTCTCGGCCTGGCGCTCTGCAGTCTCTCTCTCAGCCTGGCGCTCTGCAGCTTCCCTCTCTTGATATTTAAGGATAAGCTGCAGTCTGAGGTTTGCATCTGCTGGGTCCACGTATTTGAAAACAGTTTGTAGATAAGAGTCCAAGGGATCTCCAGATCTTGGCACGTCACTGACATCAGCTGCAGGTATCTCCCGTGTGACCATGCCTCCCTCAGAAGTGTTTGCAGCATCACTTTGCGCTGCTTGTTGCAAATCATAGTCCACAAGCGCTTGAATAAGTTCATCCTTTGATTTTCCCCGGATGGGAATACATTGTTCACGGCAACGTTGCTCCAGAGCGCTCTTGGACTGTGTTTGGTATTCCATTTATCACACCGGCCCAAACAAATGATAGCAAAAGAAAAGAAAACAAAGAGGGGGGGGACTGTTGAGGTGTAAATATACTAAGTATGCACTGAGTTCAGCCTTTGGAAATTGAGAGACAATTTCTTTTCAGTGTCTGGATTACCTAGCAAATCCAGCAACACTGAAATCTGGTACAGAGAAAGATGGAAAAATCTTTTTAACTATCCCACCGCTATGCCACCAATTTGTCACGAACGCACTCTACTCCAAGCGTGCGCGTGACTTGGGTCTGGTGGTAAAAGGGTTAAAATTCACTATCTGTCTGCCCTAGACCGGAAATAGTGGTAAAAATACAAAAATCCACCCTTAAAACCACCCGCAATTAACTATAATGATATACCAAATATCAAAATAACGCTGCCACCACCAAGACAATTTAGAAATGGGGTGTCTTGGTACCCCAAGCGAATCAGACTATAAAAAAAAACCCACACAATATAATTTAACAAAATAATTAGGTGTTTTAAAATTACCAATACAATGGTCTAATCAGGTAACGTGAGTCTTCACCAGACAAAGGCAGAACTTAATAAAGGAATATTTATTATGAATAAAAAAATCACAGTGCATACACAAAAGATAACATAAACAGATTTACACCAACAGATAAAAATAAAAAGGAGAAAATTACAGAAAACCTAACTACTCACTTAGATGGTCAAGTAACAGTTTTTCTGTCCGTAGGGCTCCGGCAAGGAAAGATGGCGACTTACTCAAAATTAGATCTTGGCCCCTAGTAAGCACAATGACCCCTCTTCTCTCGTTAATTTTATACACTTTCCCAGTTCATCTCGAGTTTCCAAGCCGGCCCAGAGGTGGTATAAGTGGAGGGAAGGTGTACCATAAGTGACCTCCCCCTTGTGTGGTGGAAACATATCAGTCCAAATAACTTATATTCATTTTATCGTCCCTCCTGTGCTCGCCACAGCCATAATTCATACATTTATGAATTTCCTGTAAATTGTGAAGTCCATAGATATGTCACACTAGCTACTTATGACTAAACATCATAGACTTCACAATTCCATCCAAACTGGTTAAGTGGCGCCGCCATGTTTGTACTCTTTTTGTAGGGTGCGCTTTCCCCGTTCTAGGTATGCACACAAGGAGGTATGATAATGAATATATAAGTTATTATTGATATGTGTTTGATATGACCTGGATATGAAATGGTTTTCCTGACGGCTAGTGGTCACTTAGCATATCAAAGAATCCATTATATATGAGGGGATACAGGCATATGGTGAAGGACTCGGCTAGCAGACTTAAAGGCACTGCCTCCCTGTGAAATTTCACACCTTGCAGAGGGCCTTGGTTGGAGTCCCAGCTTCAAAGACCAATTTATCTAAAAAGACCTTTTGGCGCCACATGCCTATACAATCGAATTAACCCCTCACATACTGAAATTGGCTGTGCCTTCTCTACCGGGTAGCCAGTCCGTGTACGTACTACACCGGTTGGTGTGACACATAGCATGAAGGCTTTCGTGACAGCCTCATTTTAGGAGGTAGAACCTGGGCATCATAATCTAACACATCAGATATTGGCTCAGTATCTGAGATGACACTTTGTTCAGCACTGTAGACATGCTCCATGATCACTGGGGCACAGGGAAATGTTATGTCTTATGGGAAATAGCATAAAGTATTGGACATATGCATATATCAAAATCTGCAGAATGCACACAATGCTCTGTCTCTCTCCTGCAGAAAAGGTCATGCAATCGTAGTGATTAGTCATTGGTTCTCCAAGATAGCCTCCAAAGTGAGTGAGAGTGTGAAAGAGAGCGTGAGAGAATGAGAGTGTAAGTGAGAGACTGTGTAAGAGTGAGTTAGGGTGTATGAAAGTGAAAGCATGAGTAAGAGTGTGAGAGCGTGTAAGAGAGTGTGAGAGGGCGAATCAGAGTGTGGGAGAGAGAGAGCATGAGAATGGGTGATTGTGTGAGAGTGAGTGTGAGACAGTGTGAAAGTCTTCTGCTTTGTTTTCATATGGATGCCTCCTCATTTTCGGACATTCATACTCGGCATAAGGCTTTTCTGGAGGCAGAGACAAGGGGGTATTTTTCCAGCATATTTGATCTTAGAAAAACCTTGTCTTATATTCGAGCGAATACGGTAATAATCAAGGTGTTTTAATAGTATTTCACTTTATATTTTTTCTGTTCTTTGAATTAATGCATTTAATGAGGATTAAGTGAGTGCAATTACTACACTATATACCTTTTTTGTTTGTTTTCTTTCTATAAATCATTTGGATGACAATTTCAGATTATAAAGGTTATTACAATAAAAGGTTAACTAACATACAGATATTGTATCATGTAAGCGAATGAACCACTTTTAGGTGTTTGTTTTTACTTTAAGGTGTAATAATTGGTTACATAGGTTCACTTTGCAGCTGGTGAAAGGGTGCCTGTTATTTATCTTCGTACTTTACCATTATTTTAAAATGTTTTTGTGTCTCCTTCCCCGGGATTGAGGCTGTTTTTTCCACATTTGTTTTAGTGTTTTAGAAGCAACTAGCACGGAAATAAATAATCTCAGGGGGAGCCCAGGGCCTCAAAATCCTTAATCTAGCCTTGCCTCTGTGGGTTACTATCCCTTAAACTAGGGGCCTAAAATTTATGTCACTGGATTTGGGTCTGTCATGGGTATGAGAGGCTTATACCTTACTAAATGACACAAACCTTATTTATTATACTGCATATTTTTCTTTGCTAAGGGGGTGTAATTCTCATGTATGAGAAATGGATGGGGCAGAGTGTTTGTGGAGCTCATAGGGGTCCTATCCTATAGTTTGAAATTGGGCTCTTTCGAGGGTAGCAGACAGGGGCGTAACTAGAAACCTCAGGGCCCCGGTGCGAGAATCTGT
>VKOC01000234.1:287424-439111 GCA_009364415.1 Spea multiplicata
CCATACACCACTCTGCCTCTCTCCCCCTCCCATACGCCACTCTGCCTCTCTCCTGACTCCCTGGTGTTTTGTGAACCTCCGTTGCTGACAAGCACTTACGCTGAGGCTTCTATGAAGCTCCAGTGAAAGTGAAGGGGAGTAACGGAGGCTGTCTGTGCACATCGTGCAGATCACCACTGGCTGACAGAGGATGATCCTCTGCAGGAGACCTCGATTCTCTGGCAGCCGCTGGGGGTCTGCACAATGTGCACAGACGGCCTCCGTTACTACCCTTCACTTCCACTGGGGCTTCTACATCATGTCCACTGCATCGTAGGAGCGGAAGTGGAGGGGAGAGGAGGAAGTTGTCTGTACGCATCGCACGGACACCCACTGGCTGACAGGGGAATCCAGGTCCCCTGCAGCATTGCGGGGGATCTGGATTCTAGTGTTATAATCCGATCTCTGTTTGAGGTCGGATTATATAAGGAGACGAGTTTTTCAGAGCATCTGAAAAAAACCTCTTTTTATAATCGATAAAAATCGATTCGACTAATCAATATTAGTCGAAGATTTTCATGACCGATTATCTATTTTATCGATTAGTTGTTTCAGCCCTACTTCTAAGCCTGCATCCTGGAGAATTTTTTTGATCTGTACGACAGCTTAAAGGTGTGTTTCATGACAACCTAGTAACTTTTTTTTTTTTTAACATCCACTACAGTAGTAGCACACACTATTGATTTTAACATGCCAAACGTTTTACCAACATCCTATCGATTTTTCTACTATTTATCAGCTTTGTGATGCTTTGCTTTAGTGGCTTCAATGGCACTGACAACAGCAACACCCTGTAGATGCAAACTACACCTAGAATGACCTCCAGATCTTGTGTTTGCTCTCTTGCAGTGCAACAACTCATACCTGGTTAAAAAAGCAACTGAGAAGCCAATTGTTAAACTACTTTTGGTCCCCTAAAAATGATTGACCATGTATAAAAATGGATATATTTCTTACGTGAGTCAGAGTTTCTAACTGGTATTACCCTAAAATTATATCTGGCCATTCTAGCCTTTATTTTACCTGAAGTCCAATGTATTGCAGTAATGCAGTACAGACCCTCTGTCGCTGTCTGAAAATGTATGGGCTGCAGTGGAGATATAAAACACTAAGAAGAGTAAAATATTGCTGTGGTAGAGCACTGGCGAAGCCAACCATGTTGTTCTTGAAAGCCTAGGTATAAGCATGTTATATTTTTTTTTTATACCTATCAATGGTGCTACCCACCTCATTGCTATTCTTGTGTTCTATCTTCCTATTCTGTATGGGTGGACTAAACCCTGTTGCTTAGTAACCATAAGAATTGGAAGGAAATGTTGCAGCTGTCCAGGGCCTGCTTGGAAAGCTCACACCATGTATATGTGACAGGGCATGAATTCTTTGCCAACTCCAGTGTAAGCCTTTATAATACGACTCCCTTACATCACACTACTTGAGAATGCTAGATATGATGCTATCTGTTGGCACCTCAAGTCAAACTGAGAGTGGCTTTCAGAACATTATTTTTTTGGGGGGTACCAGAACAGCCGCAGACCTCCCGCTACTGGGCCACCAGCGAAAACAAAAATGTGTGGAGAGGAGGTATACAGAATAACAATTTGGAATGTAAAAAGGGTTGGGATATATTTGTCTTAAAATATGATATGATCTTCAACAATATGTTTTAACTAATAGCACACAAATTATTGTATTCTTGTCCATATCAAGGAATATTCACTTCAACGGGAGTTTACAAACCTTGAGTCCGATCAATGTAACTGGATTGAATGTGTGTTTTAGAGCTACTTTGACATAAAAACACTCAAACATTTTGAGTTTAGTATTCTCAAGAAGCTTCTGAGATTTCTCACAAGTATTGATTTGCATAAAGCTGGGAAGGGTTACAAAGTTATCTCAAAGCATTTATATATTGATTGATCAGTCCACAGTTGGACAAATTGTTTATAAGTGGAGACGATTTAGTACTGTGGCTACTCTCCGTAGAAGTGGGCACCCAGCCAAGATGACTCCACAAGCATAACCTATATATTCAAGGAGGTAAAAGAACCCTAGAGTAACCCCTAAAGGCTTAAAGGAATCATTTGAACTTGTTTAACATCTCTATTCATGACTCTACCATAAACATAACATTGAACAGGCATAGAGTCCATGGTGGGATACCACAGACTAATCTGCTGCTCTCCAACTTATCATTGCTGTTCATCTGAAGTTTGCTGAAGAACACCTTGACACTCTACAAAGCTCCCGGGAAAAAGTTGTACAAGTAAAGAAAAACAAAGGTTCAATTGTTGGGCAAGAACATGCAGCACCACGTATGGCATAAAAAGGACACTGCATAAAAACATCCCAATGGTGAAGTATGGTAGAGAACATCGTGATTTAGGCCTGCTTTGGTTCTTCTGGGCCTAGACAGCTTGCCGTCCTTAAATGGACAATAAAGTCACAAGTTTATAAAGGTATCCTACTGGATAATGTCAAGATGGCTGTCCTTTAGCTGAAGCTTAGTACCATTTGTATAATGCAGTAGAGCAAGTAAATGTACTATAGAATCAGAGCTCAGACCTTTAACCTAGAGAGCTGTTCACAGCAGATACCCTTGGAATATGGCTAAGCTTAAGCAGTTCTGTAAAGAAGGAAGGTCTGGATTTCCTCCTGAAAGGTGTGCAGGTCTCATCTACAGCTACCGGAAGCGCTTGCTTGAGGTAATTGCTGGCACAGGAGGTTTGACCAGTTATTAAATACAAAGGTTCCCTTACCTTTTCCACCAGCACTGTGAATGTTAAATTGGTAAAATAAAGGCATGAAATATTATCATTGTCTGTGTTTGTTAGCTTTTGTTTGTCTGACCTTTTGTAATTTCAAAGGGTTCATCTACTTTTTCTTGCCACTTTATGTACAATATTTTGCAAACATTTTTAGGCGAGTGTGAAAAGAGGCTTTACAGTAATTTTTACAATAATTTTTTTTTTTTAAACAAGCTTGTAAGGTAGCTTGTAAGGTAGGCTGTTCCAAACATCTTTGAGATTTATGTAGCAGCAAGTTGCTTCTCCAACGACGTTGAGACCCGTGCTCGATGGGGGCCATACCAGCACTTCCAGGATTGCTTACAGCCAAAGTCATTAAGAACTATATATATTTGGGGTCGTTGTCACGCTGCAGAATAATAATTTGGGGCCAATAAGAAGCCTCCTTGATGGTATTGCATGATGGATAAGTCTGCCAGGAGACCATTAATTCTCACCAAATCCCTATCCTCATCTTAATTTGCAGAAATGCCACTATGCCTTGCTGTTGCCTGCAAACACTAATTTTTGTACTGCTCTCCAGCCCTTCCACAGACGGGCCTTCTGCTACAGCCAAATATTTCAAATTTAGACTCGTCCCTCCCGAGCACCTGCTGCCGTTTTTCTGCATGCCAGTTCCTCTGTCCTTTTTGTTTTCATATATAGTATGGCCTTGTTTGGACATAAGTCTTCCAAGAAGACCACTTCTGACCAGACCTGTCTGGACAGTAGATGGTTGTACCAGGGTCCCGCTGTTTTCTGTCAGTGCTGAGCTGATTGAGCTGCTAGGCATCTTCAGATTGGGAAGGGAAGTAAACATGATGTGTCCTTCATCTGTTGCACTGCTTCCTTGGCTGACCACAGTGTCTATGGTCCTCAACATTGCCTGTTTCTTTGTATTTTGTCAAGAGAGAACATCTGGAAACCTGCAGTTGTGATGGCAGAGTGGTCCCCAAATATTTTTCTTTTGCTCACTTCACATTTTGTTAAATGACAAAATAACTTATTCATGTCTACTTTTGAAAGCATTCTTGCTTTACAGCATTATTTCTTTTTTTGTGTGTGTGATTTAGTGAGGGCTCTGCTATGTAACTTGAATGCAAAGAACATTATTTTTAATGTTGATACTCCTCTGTAGTCGCCTTTGCTGTCTTATTTATCAATGGCAGATTTATTGGCTCCTACAGTTTGTCCAGCTTAGTATATGCTAGAAGACTATGTAATTGTTGTTTATGGAAGTCAACAGGATGTCTTCAAAGGAAGCTGTTTTTTTTCCTGTGCTTAAGCATTCCTATGAGAATGGAGATTTCAAGCCATGTTTTTCTTCTTAACTTCCATCTTTTGGTTAAAAGCAAATATATAAAAAAGTTTTATTCTGTTTCATGCAGATTTGTTTTCCCCGCTTGTAGCTAGCAGGTGTTTGTCTAGTTTTTACATTATGTTTTCAGACTACTATTAATATATAGCTATAGCTTGGTAGCCCATTGTATGAAAACTTGCCACCTTATCATACTGCATTGTTGTAAATCAGAGAATAGCTCAGTCTTACTCACTCAGCCTGACACTAATTAATGGAAGTCTACAGAGGACAGGTTTTCACCGTACAAGCAGGACTTAATTTTTTTTGCCATAAAGAATAAGGTTAGTATGATGTTTGAGCAGGGACAGTAACCCAAAATATCACATAATTGTAAACTATAGAATCCTTCAGGTACAGGGAGGTTTTTTCTTTTTCGTTTTTGAACCAAATGAGACAAAACCAAGTTTTTAACAATGCCAAGCTATATTACTGTATACATCTCTGTATTTTGTGCTGAAGGACATGTTATATATATATATATGTATATCATGGGTCGTCCCCTTTAAGAATAGCTTCTTTTTATCAGTTGTGTCATATGTTTGCATGGTTGTGGTTTGTGAACCACGGTTTGACAGTAACATGCACAATTTAGATTTTTTTTTTTTTAAAAGAAACTATTTAGTCACCATTATTATAATTTACAGATAAGACATACATGATTAAACTCTCTTGCTTATATCAAATTTTCATCCCAATATAATAAATACCATGTGCACTGCATTGTTCCATGTGAAATGCTTACCAGGAGGAAAATGATTATTATTATTATAACTGCCCCCCCACTACTTTAAAGGACAAAGACTAAATAGTACCATTGCTAAGGATAACACTATCCTGTAGACTTGTGCATTTGAATTTGCATAAGCTTTTAATTGCAACAAAATTAGCCAGAATAATGCAGACGGATCCACGGAGGAAGAGAAGTGTTTCTGTACCTCTTTCTCTGCAAATCCTTCTGTATTATTCTGACCTCTTGGAGTACTTCTGCACAAGGGTGGAGAGACGGCATGCCCCACAGGGACAGCATCTCCCCCGTTCCTCCAATTGGGCAGAGGCTGTGCACAGAGGCTCTACCCTTTTGTGGAACCGCTTTGGGAGCCTTGGGTAATGAAGCCGAAAAGTGAGAGGTGATCAAAAAAGGCAGAAGAAGCAAAGAACAAAAGACAAGAAACAGAGCTACGGAAAAGGAGACGCATGGAAGTGTTTTGTGGAGCAGCTAGGGAGACTTTGAGATTTTGCCTGAATCGATTTTGGTCCATTTATTGTGGCCTTGGGTAATCTAGCACGCTATACAAAATTTACACACTCCTCCCGCCCAAATAAGAGAGGGACTTAAGAACACATCACATGGAAGACAGACATGCGGACCCAACCCATGAACATGCATGTATCCATGTGTTTTTTTTAGAAGTACGTACGCACATTGAATAATACATACACATATACATACATGCTCAGCCATCACTGTCACGGTCAGGACTACTTGCCAAGCCGTGACTGTGTGGAGGGCGTGGGCATGAAGGGGTTATAATAGCACCAGGCCTCTGGATTTACTAACTTGACCCCTTAACAAGGCATCCCCCCAGGTAGTCTGCCACCACTCACGATTTTGATACTGGATTCGTGAGAAATCCGAAATTAGAGCACCTTTATCTCATAATATATAATATAATATATAAGGTATATATTAATATATAAATCGTCGTGTAGTATGATTACACAGTGCAGAATTTACAAAAACAAGACATACAAAAGAAAAATAAAACAGCAAAACAGTTCTTAAAACGAACAATGACACAGCGAGTAAAACACAGGACCCTCAACTCCGAGTTTTCTCCCAATAAGTAGGCCTGTGGGAACTCCTTAATCCAGATGGTTTTCTTATGATTTGGTCCAGATCAGAGTATATCATGGAGTTTGCTTTGAGGTCGCTGTCACTAAAATCAGACTCTTTTGCAAGAAAGCAACCCTCTGACCACATGTCCAATTATATGACACCTTTTCCAAGAATTGGTTCCCATCTTTGATGTGCCAATAAGTTATGGTGGGGTAAAGGTGATGGAAACCTCTCCACTTAAGCTAGGAATGGAATTCCTATAATTTAGGGTCCTTATCTGTTAGGCCATGAATCACCACAGGGGTCCTTTGGGAAGATGACACCTCTAGCCAGAAAAGGTACAGAGGGCATGTACAAAGAAACGCATTTAAATCAACCTCAGATTAACTAATTGAATGCTTAAACAAAGAAACTAACCACCTCTGCTGGGTTACCCTTCCATGCATCCACTACATTATATGAGTTACTCATGACAATCACCAACATAGATCTCGTTGTCCTGCTTTCTAAACTAGACAAGGATTTCCCCAAATCCTGTAAGTTACAAGGTGAGGCCCAGATGCATCCTTGCGCCATGTGTTCGCCAGGTGAGTGCCGCACACCCGCCCAGCCATCCTTGTGATGTTAAATGAAAAAGTGATTCATCAAGGCAGGCCACCCTCTTCCATTGTTTGGTGGTCCAGTTCATATGCTCACGTGCCCATTGTAGGCACTTATGGCATTGGGCAGGGGTCAGCAAGGGATTACTGGTCTGTGGCTACGCAGCCCCATATGCAACAAACTGCGATGCACTGTGTATTTTTTCAGAACCAGCATTTAACTTTTTCAACAATTTGAGCTACAGTAGCTCATCTGTTGGATTTGATCACACGGGCCTTCCTTCGCCCCCCACGTGTATCAATCCGGTTTGGTCGCCCATGACCCTGTCGCTGGTTCACCGCTTTTCCTTCCTCTGACCATTTTTGATACCACTGCAGTCCAGGAACACCCCACAAGAGCTGCAGTTTTGGAGAGTCTCTGACCCAGGCGTCTAGCCATCAGAATTTGGCCCTAGTCAAAGTCCCTCAGATTCTTATGCTTGCTCATTTCTTCTCCTTCTAACACATCAACTTTCAGAGTGAAATGTTTTCTTGCTGCCTAATATATCCCACCCACTGACAGGTGCCATGATAATATTATCAGTGTTTATTCACTTCACCTGTCAGCGGTCATAATATTATGGCTGATCAGTGTTATATGTATATATAAACAGGGTATTATCCTTTTTTAACATGTTTATCTGAAAAAAATATTGGAGGGACAGCTCTGTAAGTATATTTACGATGGTGCTTGTGTATGTAAAGCACAGCTCTCTGAAGAACGTGATGCCATGCTAAATGCTGAACAATCAACAAAAGCTTTCCATTGATCAATGAATTAGTTTTAATAATACATTGGGGAAATGTAGACATACTACCAATCTTGGTGATCATCTCGATCTTCGGATTGACCATCAAAATAAAAAAGGGGAGATATTAAGCATAGTTTATCTGTACCAAAATTTAAAAAAGTGGCAAGTAACATGGGACTATATGGGACAATATACCGTATTTGCTCGATTTATAAGACAAGGTTGTTTGTCTCTGAAAAAGACCTCTCGTCTTATAATCGGGGTTGTCTTATAATCAGACCTCAAATACGTCTGACTATGACACTGAGATCTAGATCCCCCGCAGCGCTGCAGGGGACCTGGATCCTCCTGTCTAATGCCTCCCCGACTTACCGGTGGTTCTGAGTCCCCGGTGTGTAGCCGGGGCAGTGTGTAGATGTCTACGCGATTCGCGTGGACAACTTCCCGAAGGAGGTGCGGTTAGCAGCGGGGGTTGTCTGCGTCCATCGGCTGTCGGTGAGGAGAGTTCCCCGCACCGTGGACTCAGAGGCACCGGTAAGTTTGGGGGGGCGGGGGTGTTAAATGGGGGCATAAGGCATTTCTATAGGCAGAGTGCTCAATGAAATGCCTTTTAACCCCCTTAATGCCACTCTGCCTCCAGAAAGCCTTTTAACCCTCTATATGCCGCTGTGCCTCCAGAAATGCCTTATACCTCCCTATATGCCACTCTGCCCCATAATATGCATTTTAACCCCTAAATGCCAGAGTGGCATATAGGGGTATACAAGGCATTTCTGGAGGCAGAGTGGCATATAGGGAGTCAAAAGGCATATCATGGGGCACAGTGGCATATAGTGGGTATAAGGCATTTCTGAAGCAGAGTGGCAAGCCTGGGGGCAGATGTGCATAACTGGGGGGGGCAGGTTGGAAAATTAAAGGAAAACAAAACAAAATATTTTGCACAATCATAGTTTTTATTAAAAAAATAGTTTACATTGAATTCACATTTACTTACCCTATAGGGTCATCTTATATTCAGGCTTTTTCTTTTTTTTTTCCCCCCCTAAATTAATATTCAGATTTTGGGGGGTCGTACCAAATACGGGTAGATATTAATTGGCAGCACCTATATTTGTGTTGGGACCTTTTTTTGGTAGTAATTGTAGATGGTGTGCTAAGTAATGCAATAATGGTAACACCTATCTCTTAATCAACTGGGAAAGTATCTTCAAAAGGAGAATTGTGGTTCACAAATGTTGAGCATCAAAAGGGGAATATTCCTGTGTGTGTGTATCAGTCGGGTCTTCTTCAGTGTTCTGTTTGAGTCATTTTCTTTGGTGCATATGAAGCTTGCTATAGTCACCACTGTTATGATAAGTTCGATAGGGTTAAAGATGCCATAGATGGGTGGAACACAGATGAATGTAAACATCTTTTTAAGCTATAATGATGAGCTATTTGCAAGGGTGTGCAAGAACAGCTGCCCCAATACAAGGGGAGCTGCATGTGTTGTTGGAACATAGGTCATTCATAAAGAACTTTCTTGGGGCACCAATTTGCCAACACTGCTGACTCACTCTAATGTTTGATGTCATGACTGATTAAGGGTTGAGTCTTAAACTGACAGAATAGATGTCCCAAATGGTTCTTGTCTGCTGTTAAGTTCTATGTCTCTGTATTGTACATAGAAGCACTGAAATATATGCTAATAGAGATACTTATTCCTGGTGTAGTACCTACCATGTGGTCCATTACCTTGCTGGCTTTATTGGTATGTATGGACACGGAAATATCACACTGGCGCATGTATAATATGTTTAAGGTCTTTCAGGTGAGTGGGTATTAAGTTATTCTTGAGTTTTGCACCTTTTCTGCATTATAGTATGAGGCTCCTTTAATATGTTTCTACTGATCACTCGTTTTTCCTGTTGATTCCATTAGTATAAAGTGCTTGCAGCACAATTTGTTCAATATCACGAGTTGACAGATTAATAAATGCTTTCAGTAGCCACAAGTTCTTTTGTTCGTGTGAAACCTCTTACTCTAGAGCCGTCGTAACCTCCCTAATAAACATGCACTGTGTGAGGTCAGCACAAAATATATACATTTAAAAAAAATGGTAGCAGGGAAATGCTATCAAAGTACTGTTTGAAACGGTCAAATGAGCTCTGGGATTTGTTTCTTCTACTTCAGGGATTTTAATTGAGTGCAATAAGTGTCAGGTAACTAAGGCAAAGAGCATATGCAAATAGGAATGGTGTGATAATTTACTAGCTGTAATGCACAGCCAAACTCTTAAATGTCTTTGGAGAAAGGAAGGCACAGTGAGGCCTTACAGGAATCTAGCCGAAACGAAGAGGCACTTAATAGTGAAACAGAAAGTACTGGCTACAAAGTGCTTGTTTTATTGAGGACTAGTGCAATAAAGAAGTGCCAGATCATCAAATGCCGTCCCCCACACCAAAACCACGCCCAAACCCAGACAGACACACACCCACATGCTAACCTGCCCAGACACACACACATCCAGGCAGACGCATACCCAGACCCTCAAATCTAGACACACATGCTACTAGCTTACCTCATCTTCATCTTGCCTTCCATGCAGCTTCCTGCTTTGCTACTCCAGCAGGGTCGTGCAATGCAACATAACTCTGCCGCCTTGAAATTAGGGGTATAGAGAGGAAAGTCCAGCACTACTTTAGACCTACTTGTGAAGCTTGCTGTTGGCTTTCTTGAAGGGGGAGCAATTGTCATGTTGCCCCCCGGATCCACCCATGCTTGGGGTGGGAAAGCGCAGCCTGGACCCATGTATGGGCTTGTTTTTCCAGGCTCACTAGGCATTTTCAAGGCTTCCAGGTGTCCAGTCCAGGCCTAGTAAGTACTACAAATAACTGTTTGCTGGATATTGCCCATGTTGGAATTTTGTGGGCTCATCATCATTCCTAGTTCTGCTGGAAGCAATGGTTTTTAAAAGGCATTTATGACTTTTTTTTCTTCTTCTTCCTTTCAAGTCACATATGCCCTTAATAGATCTCCCCTTTTGACCACCAAAGTACTGATCAGATGCTTTAGCTCATACTGTGTTTTGGACATAGTTAGACAAACCCCAGGGGATAGGTAGCCACATTCACATGCCCTTTATAGGTTTTAGTTTGGTCATGGAGGGATCCTAAAATTTCTATGCTTCTATTTCCTATAGAACAACAACTATATTGCATAGAACATAATTGGGTTCTTCAACATTTGCCTAATTTATTCAAAATGTTTGCTCTGTAAATATTCTGAAACACAATTTTTTTTGTTCTATTTCCAGGCACAGGAGAAAGTGGCAAAAGCACATTTATCAAGCAAATGCGAATTATTCATGGATCTGGCTACTCTGATGAAGATAAGAGGGGTTTCACCAAACTTGTTTATCAAAATATATTCACAGCAATGCAGGCTATGATCCGTGCCATGGAAACCCTTAAAATCCCATACAAGTATGAACACAACAAGGTAAGCTGTGTGCAGGAGCACATTAAATATAAGCACAGTGCGACAATGTGTGCTTAGTAGTGTCTGACCCATTTACTTTTTCTTTGTTGGCACATTCTTGAGACTTTGCACTTGTGCAAAGTGAACAAATTACATTATGTCAACTATGTTTATTGTTTTACACTATGTAGTAGAAAAAATATTTAACCTATGTGGAGTGAAGAAAAGGCCCTTCCCAATAATTAGAGTGCAGCTAATTTTTGGTGAGTATTGACCAGTAAAGGTCAGCAGGTTTCCAGCAAGGTAGGATTAACACAACCATAAGTAATATAGTTTATGTGCCGCATTTCCCCAAGTATAGGACGCTCCCCCATTTTTGTGGGCCAAAAATAAAGTTATTGTACTGGCTGCCTGGGCATGATAGGAGTGTGATTGATGGCCCACAAGTGCTTCTTATACATGAGGGAAATACGGTACTTGTGCGGTGAGGGTTAGATTGCAACAATGCCTTTGTTTGCTTCTTGGACTATTTCATATTTGGAATGAAGTTCCCATGTCTGAGATTACTTAGAGCACGGTCATTGGGCCACTTTATTGGGTTAGATACATCTACGTATTACAAAAACATGGATAAGTTGTACAGGTTGTTTAATGGTATGCACAACAGTACAAAAATCTTATGATTTCAGTAAAAAAATATAGCCTCAAACACCACTGTTTGCTTTATTGTTTTTGCAAAAAATGTGTTCTTGATTAGGAGGAAGTGTTGTTTATCTTTATGGTGACAGACCTGACAACAAAGCTACTAATTTCCTGCTTGTGTGATAAACCAAGACACCAAGGAGTTCAGTTGTTTCTGGTATATATGATGAGTATTGGAGAGAATTTTGGCATGACTACCAGCTCCTTTCTATAAAAGAATGAGAGCGAAACTATGTACAAAGGAATTGAGTATAGTTCAGGGAAACAGAGGATTCTGCTAGTTAACATTGCACATATGTATAAAATATCATGTTATTGGGAGCAGCTAGCACTAGATCTGAGATGGCATCAGTTCTATCCTAGTTAGAAAATAATTTACCTTTTCTGGGCTCATAAGTGTTTAAGAAATTTATGAAATTGTACCACCACTTAATCTTATATTCAGGTTTTAAAAATGTGTGCATAAAAGTACACTGTAGACACATGTATGCTACACACATTTTTAGAGGGAACTAGGCAATATCCAGAAGAAGTACACTCTTAAAGATATGTGGATATTTTATGAGCTTGTTGGACATCCCATTCCGAAACCATGGTCTTTAATATGGAGTTGACCCTCCCCTTTGCATATCCAACAGCCTCCACTGTGGCGTGTCTCTGTGGAAGTTTGTGCCTATTTAGCCAGTAGAGCATTTGTGATGTTAGGCACTGATGTTGGACAAGAAGGCCTGGCTAGCATTACCAGACCATTATCCCTTCTCCACTAAACTTTACAGTAGGCACTATGCATTCCAGAAGGTGTCGTTCTCTAGGCATTCGCTAAACCCAGATTCATCCATCAGACTTATCTTGAGTGATGAATCATGTTTCACTATATGGAACACGTTTCCACTGTTCCGGAGTCCAGTGGCAGTTTGCTTTACACCAAGGCAGCCAATGCTTGGAATTGTGCATAGTGAGCTTTGGCTTGTGTGCAGCTTCTTGGCCATGAAAACCCATATTATGAATGTTGATGTTTAGAGGCAGTTTAGCTCTTGCCAGCCCTGCTCTTTTGCATGTGTGTGGTTTACCGCTTTGTGGCTCAGCTGTTAATCCTAGATGACACCACTTCCCAAGAATAGCACTAAGAGTGGACATGAGCGGATCCAGCCGGGTAAAAAATTTCATGAACTGACATGTGGCAAGGGTGGTATCCTATGGCAGGGCCACGTTTTATATCACAAGATGGCGGCGCCCAGTACAAAGTAAAAGAGTAAACTTTCCCTTAGTAGAGCTTTCCCTGCATGTTGACTACAGCCAGCCATGCAGGTCAGTGGAGCCCAGTTTACTAATCACTATGTGATTATTTAAACTGGATGGTTTTACCTAAAAATACCACCATTTGAAATACCCTTGGTTGTCTAGTTATATATATAATATATATATATATTATTATGGGGGTAAATTGAACTGGAAGGAATTAAAGATGCCCCAAGTAGGACATGGGGGACAGGATGAACATACATCAAAGTTCCAAATTGAAAAATGCACACTATCCTTAATGTCGCATTTTAGCCCCCAAACAGCAACAAACCTGTGCATGGGTGTTATCACTGTATATAGGGGATGATGCTCAACAAATACTGAGGTATTGTTTGGTGCCATATACCAAGAGCTATACACTCATACCCAAATTAGTGTGTGTGCACATCTTTTGACAGATATGACACTCAAGGTCACAGTTATTTTTACATATTTTGAACATGTGTTGAACTGTGCCTCTGGTCCATGATGGAAAGTGGATCCATGGTATAGCTTTTTTACCAGATGTACAATGATGTAGTAGGAAATTCCTGTTGCTCTAACTAAAAACTTTATTTGATAATGTTGTATAAATATAAAATGTATAGAAAAAAAATTACAATCCGCTTAAGGGGGAATTAACAAATAAAGATACAACAAAATGTAGAAAAAAATTGCTTCTTTAAATATTATCCAGACAAACCAAAATATCAGGGAAGCAAATGAGGAACATACTTTGCTTGAGGCATCCGTGACTCAACTGTAGCAAAAACAAAAGGGTTCAGGCTATAATAAATTGATTAACCAACGAGTTGTGTAGTAACCCCAGTTATTAAGGAGTGTGTTTGTTTGTGAACTAAGGAAGCCAGGATTTGTAGACTGGCTGTGGTGTGTCATCCACTAATAAGACAGTCTGACCATCCACAGGTTATCGTCAATTGAGTAGAATAAGCTGAAGCTAAGCCTTGTGTACAGCTTAACGTGAAGCTAAAGTGTTTTGTTTTTTTAGTCCCCCCCCCCCCGATCAATTTGTTTTTTTTCAAAACCCTTTTAAATCTGTCAGAGGATTCCTACACTAATCATAAGAGATTAAGAGATACTTTTTGTATTTTGAGATGGATTTTTTGTTTTTTACTTTTAATGAACAGTTGACAATAGTTTACTTTTTTGGTAAACAATATTAAAATGTCCATGAGACTCTGCCATTTACCTTGACATTGTATTGCAGCAACAGGACCCCAACATAGTTTTAATGTCTGTAGCATCAGACATTTTGTTATAATGCGGTTGTTGGTCAGCCTTCAAATACCTTTTTTTGTTTGTTCTCGTTAATCACATTTGTTCGGTAATTTAGGCAGAAGATGCTGCTGTATTAATCAATAAATCAACCGCCTGTAAGGGATCTCAGTCTAGGAGAAGATGCCAAGCTATTTTAAAACAAAAAAAGTGTCCTTTTTGTTGTACAAAGGATAAGTGGTGGTATTGCATACCCCAGGCCGTTTTCAAGGATATCTGCTGGTTCCATCCTCACCCTTACATAGTCTATTAAGTGTCCTGCCGGTAACCCTGTTACACAATCTTATAGGTAATCCTTGATTCCTATACACTTTTAATATGCACAGGAGAGACGGACCACATCTGCTAACTTGCAGCGAGGTTCCTAGCAAGACCAAGCTTCTCGGCTTCAGACTGTATTGTGTTTGCAGTTACTGTATGTTCTGTATGCACCACTCCCTCTTACGACTACATTGACTACATTCCTCACTGGCTGCCCTCCAACTGAAATATTATACATACAATACTTTCTGATTGGGGAAACTGTTTGATATACTGGGGTCAATTTAAAAGTCCTCAGACTCCTTTTAGTCTCCCAGATTACTCTGACTAATTGATATAATCAGACTGCCCCATTCTCATCACTCGGTACAGAGGAGTGGCTGATAGCACAGAGCAGCTGAAGCATTTTCCAGGAGTAACAGGAGCCATCAAATGTACAATATATTAGCAGAGCACTTGAACTAGGTCACTAATCCCTTGAGTGATTGTGGGAAAGGCTCTGTCTTGTCTGCTTTCCTCCTGAATTTCCCATTGTGTCATGTTTTTAGCCTGTCATTGACCTTCGTCCCATACACTGGCAGGAGAGAGCTGCTTTTTATCAGCCAAACTTTGTAGACGGGAAAGAAAAGATTGCATTTTTTGTATTCCTGCTGCTGCTAATATGCTAATTATTTGAATGATTATTCAAATCATATCTCTGAAACAAATGTATACTAAAAGGATATTGCAAGAACCGTGATATAACCACACCAAGTGTTTGTGGCATATGCTCTGCTCCCTTGACAAGACCCCATGGTTTTCCAATTTGTCTTGATTGCCCTGAACTGTAGATTAGGAGCCTGGGATAAGTAAGGTCCTGCATGCAACAGGAACAACCCACAATCAACAAAAAGATGAGCAAATTTCTGAAGATATGACAAGATGGTTACATTCCACCTGCGTGTTTAATTCTGCGCATGCTGCTGACGGTTACATAGTGTTTGAGAGACTGCGGTGTTTCAGGCCCACCGGGAACGTTATTAGGAAACTGGGTTAATTTGTGTATGCATTTGTACGGAGCTCCCTTGCTCAACCAAAATTTAATTACTACTTTAATCTGTGTAATATATTTGAGAAAAAAAAATGAAAGTATAGTTGATGGTTTATAGGTATAAGCTAAAATTATACCTCCTGAAATTTCCATAAGACGGCAAAGTCATTATCGCCCAGCCAGGCTACTGCATTTGCTCGATTATAAGATGACACCCCCCCAATTTGAATATTAATTTAGGAAAAAGCCTGGATATAAGACTACCTGATAGGAAAAAAGTTATACAAGTAAATATTCATGTGTAAACCACACACACACACAGACTTATCAATGCATCCCCAGACTTGTTCCCTGTACTGTAGACTCCCTGGTGTCTGGCAAGGGCAGCCGGAAGGTCATGTCACGCCGGCGCTCCATCATGGAAGTGTTGGGAAACGGCAGTTGTCTGCCCGCATCACACAGATGTTCACCGGCTGCCAGACTGGAGGATCTAGGTCTCCTGCAGTGCTGCGGGAAATCATCCTCTCTGGCAGCCGGTGAACGTCTGTGATGCACGCCTACATGACGCCGGCGCGTGATCATAGAAACCCTAGCAGAAGTGTTTGGCATCGCGCAGACGTCCACTGGCCGCCAGAGAGGAGGATCCAGGTCACCTGCAGCGCTGTGAGGGATCTGTATCTTAGTCTTATAGTCAGACCTATTTGAATATGACGAGGGGTATTTTTCAAAGCATTTGCTGTGGAAAAAAAACATTGTCTTACATCCAAGCAAATACAGTAATAAAAGACTATGGAGGAACTGACTTAATTAACATTGCCATAAAGATCAGCTCAGTGTAGTGTCTGAGCCGAGAGTCACCCTGAATATCACATGACTGGCAATAGTAGCAGCCTCCACCTCTGCTGATAAAGGAAGTTTATTGGAACAAAATGAGAGATTTTTTTGTCAATGTTTACCTATATTACAATGTACGCAGCTGTATTTTATGCTCAAGGCGAGAAGTATTTTCCTTTTAAGCAGTGAATTTTTTTGCATTAGAGGGGAAGAACCTAAGAGATTTTGATAAATGATTTCTGGAATGTTATGCCACATTTTTATGCAAATGTGTTTTCCCTTCCATAAATCATTTGCTACTAGTATTGTATAGTTGCTTTGGTCATCCCCCACAAACACTTGTCACGTAGGAAACCTGTCACGCCATCAATCCCACACACCTTCTGCGGCAGCCACTAAAACTCATTACCCGAGTAACTGGTGTTCTATATAAAAAATATATGCATCATGCGCTTGTCGTAAAATTTAGGGTTGTTGTCTTTTCTAGTAGGTATTGTTAACACGCCAGTGCATGCAATCTGCAATTGTAGAATCAAATGGCACAATTTTTCTGCTAATGACACCATTGCAGGACAGAATAGATTACTGTCTGTCTCTTGCTGTAGTTTTACAAAATTCTCGGGACTGATCCTCCAGTTAATTTGCGCAGATTGTCATCCGCCTGAAAAATGTGGCAATTCCTTTGTTTTCTAAATCTTTGTTTTCTAAATAGTCTTTATAAAGCTTTGCCACAACGCATGCCTCTAAGCACAAATCCGTGACCATTGAAAGTGTCCAGCTGTTGGCTGTACTTTGTCATCGGGTAGCCGTTGGCCTTAGTGCCAGTGCTGTCTCGTGAAAATGAAAAGATAAAAATTACTTTCCTGAGGTTTAAGCTCAGGAATCACCAATTTGGCCCTGATGATATGTACATATTGTATGTGTATACAACTTTTAAACCTGGGCCTGTTATACATAGTATTTTATCATCTTTTAATGTGTTTAACAAATTACAGCTACTAGATTTAGTTTTCTTTCCTTTTCGGTTTATGGCATGCCATGTTTATTCCTTTCTCTGTTATTTTTTTGCCATTTTTACTTAGTAATGTGCATAATGTCTAGTGTTATATAACTATTTGCTTTGAATATTGTTTCATGGCCCACCCACTCACATGTGCTCAGACTCCATCTTAGAGTTACCTTGCTACAGTTGACAAAGAATATTCTTTGACCTAAGAGAACCATTTCCAGGACATACAGGTCTGTTTATGCTTGTGCCTGACAATAAAGGACTTCATAAAGGATCCATTTCCCCCTGTGTGTGGTGTTTGAGTTCAAAACTCAAATCAAGTTGCATTGTCAGATGAAACCAAAATAGAGTTTTTTGGCAATAAACACCAGAGGTGGGTTTGGCGCACACAGAGAGTTAGCCGTGTGAATAAGTACGTCATGCTCGCTGCTAAATATGCTTATGGCTTGGACTGTGTTTCTGCCAGAGTACCTGGGTGTTTTGTTAGGGTACATTGCATCATCAAACATCAATAGATATTGATTGAACACCTGACTGCCTCTGCCAGAAAGCTTAAAATGGTCCATGGTTGGATCTTCCAGCAGGACAATGATCCAAAACATACATCAAAATCCACACAAAAAATAGTTTACTGATCACAATTCAAGTTCCTACCATTGCCGTCAGTCCTGTAACTTGAACCCCATAGAAAAGGATGTTCATGTAGGATGAACTGAATAAGAGATTCCACTAATGTCGGCCTCTAAAGGACCCAGAGAGATTATGTATGGAGAAATTGTCTCAGATCCCTTACAATGTATTCTCTGACCTTATTAGGCATTATGGGAGCAGACTCGGAGCTGCAATCTTGGCAAAGGGATGCAGCACAAAGTATTGAATAAAAAGGTGCCAATAATTGAGTCATACATACTCACTGGCCACTTTATTAGGTACACCTGTACAATTGCTGGTTAACACAAATAGCTAATTAGCCAGTCACATGGCAGCAACTCAATGCATTTAGGCATGTGGACGTGGTCAAGACAACTTGCTGAAGTTCAAGCCAAGCATCAGAATGGGGAACAAAGGAGACTTTGAACGCGGCATTGTTGTTGCCAGATGGGCTGGTCTGCTGATCTACTGGGATTTTCACGCACAACCGTCTTGAGGTTGAGAGTGGTCTGAAAAAGAAAATATCCAGTGAGTCGCAGTTGTGTGGATGAAAATGCCTTTTTGCTGTCAGAGCTCAGAGGACAATGGGCAGACTGGTTCGAGATGACAGGCAATAGTAACTCAAATAACCACTTGTTACAACCAAGGTATGCAAAATATAATTTCTTAATGCACAATACATCGAACCCTGAAGGAGATGGGCCACAGCAGCAGAAGACCGTACTGGGTGCCACCCCTGCCAGCTAAGAACAGGAAATTGAGGCTACAATTTGCACAGGCTCACGAAAATTAGACAATGAAAGACTGGAAGAACGTTGCCTGGTCTTATGCGACATTCAGATGGCAGGGTCAGACTTTGACGTAAACATGAATGCGTCGATCCATCCTGCCTTGTGTCAACGGTTCAGGCTGATGGTGGTGGTGTAATGGTGTGTCGGACGTTTTCTTGGCACACTGGACCCCATAGTACCAATTGAGCATTGTTTAAACGCTACAGCATACCTGAGTATTGTTGGTGACCATGTCCATCCCTTTATGACCACAGTGTACCCATCTTCTGATGGCTACTTCCAGCAGGATAATGCATCATGTCACAAAGTTTACATCATCTCAAACTGGTTTCTTGAACATGACAATGAGTTCACTGTACTCCAATGGCCGCCACAGTCACCTTTGGGATGTGGTGTAATGGGAGATTTGCATCATAGATGTGTAGCCGACAAATCTGCAGCAACTACGTGATGCCCTCATGTCCATATGGAGCAAAATCTCTAAGGAATGTTTCCAGCACCTTAGAAAGTAGAAAGTATACCATGAAGAATGAAGGCAAAAGGGGATGCAACCCAGTACTAGCAAGGCATACCTAATAAAGTGGCCAGTGAGTGTATATTTAACTTTTTTTTGTTAATAAACCCATGTTGTGTTTGCAATTGTTTGATATCCGTGAGGGCTGAATATTTGTAAGTAATTTTTGACGAAACGCTCGAAGGGTTAAGCAATAGACACATTTCCACAGCCCTCTTTGCTTATATTTACCAAGGCTGCCAGTATTAGCAGAGGGCAATGTATAACCCAACCTTGCTCATGCGGCTTGTCGAGCCTTGCGATACACTAATATACAGTAACAGATGCCAGCTATAATCTTAAGCTCAGTAACACACACGCAAACATTCTATGCTCATGTACACACATGCTAACACCTTACACTAATACACACACGCTAACACTATTTGCTGACATACTCATGCTAATGTCATGCTGTAATAAAAACACCATACACACTAGCACCACACGTGCACAAACACACTGGCTACCAACTCTATACATATATAAAAATACACTGTCACGGACAGGGCTATCGGCCGAGCCGTGACGTGGGAGTATGGGCGTAACAAGGGTCAAACGCCAACCAGACCTCCGGCGCGTTTGGTCACTTTCCCCGCAGGGCACCAAGCAACCACCACCAACCCCAACCAGTCACCCCAAAACTCCCAGTGTAAAACACGCTGCCACCACCAAGAACTTTAAAACCGGGCGTCTTAGGTTACCCAAAAACAATCATACTGCGATAACTACACAATCCCCAAACTGATATCTATAGTTAACCGCTTAGTAACGTGACATATCTATATGTATACAAAAGGCTACTTCTAGGCTGATTCGATTAGAGAACAAAGACAGAACTGATTAAAAATGTTTAATCTGAGTATAAATGGGTCACAGTGCTGTTACATAAAAATGCATATAAAAAGAGACATAGACTTAGATAGTACAAGTACAAAACAGTATAAAAATAAAAGGGATAAAACAGAGTATCATACCATACTTCCTTGGAACCTTGATGTTGTCTCTGTGATGGTAAAAACAGGCTCTCTCCCATTACCAATTGCCCACCTTTTTATCCCCCCTCCCAAGACCACCCTTTTCCTGTTACCTGAGCAAGGGGATGGGAGTAGGGGGTTCAGAACTATGACCTTCTGAAGGCGGGGTTATATCGTCTCAACTTTGGTCTGGGATCACAAAATATGTAATATGACGCCGGCCGAGCTTGGCATAATTATGACACCAGGATCATCATAATTCTCTGGTCCTAGTGATCATTTTCATACCAAACTCCACACCTGTATCAGTTGGCACAAGGACACGTTCGCATAACACTTGCTATGGACATGCCTGCATGGCGTGTTTGGTCTCCCTGAAACCAGCACATCACAGGCATAAGGATGCAATGTATGATGGGGCCCAAAAGTTATGTACTCATCATATTTTGGACATTATGCATTTATTAATTGTACCATGTGTCCCTTGATACCCTGTCTCCACACCCCAGGGAGATGTAGCCAGGATGTCTGGCCTTCCACTCTTCCACAGGAATATCTTCCTGTCCCAGGTGACAATACCCAGCATGGGGTAATCAAGTCTTATTTTGGGTTCTGGCTCCAAAAGGAAAGGTGTGAACAAATGTTACTGGACTTAGCCTCAAATCCCTTAACCCATTCAGTGCCAAGCCCCAGTTACTCATGCCATGGCATGACACCTCCCCCTTTAAGATGGTGGACAGAGGGATTCGGCTACAGGCTAATAGTTCTGTCCAACATTAACCCTCTATTTCCCCCTGACGAGACAGGCCATCTGCATTTCCATGTAGGCTGCCCTTTTTGTGTTGAACAGAGAAATTATACTGTTGCAGTATAAGACTCCAGCGAAGCAGCTTGCCATTGTTACCCGACACTCTGTCTAGCCAATGCAACGGGTTGTGATCAGTTATGACGGTAAAATCTCGGCCATACAGATATGGCTGCAATTTCTGCAAAGCCCATACCACAGCTAGACACTCCTTCTCTATTACTGCATAGGCCACTTCCCTTGGTAACAGCTTCCTACTAAGATAAAGTATTGGGTGTTCTTCTCCTTTGGAGTTTACCTGACTGAGCACAGCTCCCAGCCCAAAATTAGAAGCATCGGTCTGTACCACAAACCTCCTACTAAAATCAGGGGCCTGGAGGACTGGAGAGTTAGATAATGCTGTCTTTAGGGCAATGAAAGCCTTTTCGCAGTCCTCAGTCCACGTAATTTGCTTTGATATCCTCTTCTTGGTCAAGTCTGTGAGGGGTTTGGCTATCTCACTGTAGTCTGGGACAAATCTGCGATAATACCCCGCTGTCCCCAAAAATGACATGACCTGTTTCTTAGTCTTAGGGACTGGCCAGGCCGTAATGGACTCCACCTTACTGGGTTCAGGGCGTATGGACCCCCCTCCTACTCTGTGTCCCAGATACTGCACCTCTGTCATGCCTATCTGACACTTTTCTGGTTTTATGGTGAGCCCTGCCCCTCTTATTTTCTCTACCACCTTGCGCAAATGAACCAGGTGCTCCTCCCAGGTTTTGCTGAATACAGCAATGTCATCTAAGTATGCCACAGCATATTCCTCGTGGCCTTCCAACAACTGATTAACCAACCGCTGAAAAGTAGCTGGGGCATTTTTCATCCCAAAAGGCATCACGCTAAACTCATACAACCCAAAGGGAGTAATAAAAGCCGACCGCTCCTGGGCTGCTGGGGTCATAGGGATTTGCCAGTACCCTCGGCTCAAGTCCATGATAGTTAAATACTGGGCACCTGCTAGCTGATCAAGCAGTTCATCTATCCTAGGCATGGGGTAAGCATCAAAGGTGGTCACTGCATTTAACCTTCTGTAATCTACACAAAACCTGGTGGATTTATCTTTCTTAGGAACCAGCACTACAGGGGAAGCCCAGGGGCTTTTTGACTTCCTTATTACCCCCATCCCTAACATGTCTTCAATCTCCTTCTGGATGTGGGCCTTTACCTCTGGGGATACCCGGTAGGCTACCTGTCTTAGAGGTGGTTGGTCCCCAGTGTCCACATGGTGGGTGGCTAGTGTGGTTCGTCCTGGCTTTCCGGTGAATGTGTCACTAAAACAGCTTAACATCTGATTTAGCTGCCTCTTCTGTTCGACTGAGAGCTCTGGATTGATCTTTGCATCCTGTAGGGATCCTTCACCTTTTGCTTCTTGTACCAGGTCCAGCAAAGGATCATTACCTAGTTCTTCCTCTGGTGCAGTGCATACACTGAGCACCAAATTCTCTGGGTCATAATAGGCCTTTAACATGTTTATATGGTACTGCCTCTGCCTCTCACCTTTCTCATCAAGTGCTACTACATAAGTGGTGGGGTCTAAACGCTGCAAAATGAGGAAAGGGCCATCCCAGGCAGCCTGCAACTTATTTTGCCGGATGGGGTTCAGAACCATTACCTTTTGTCCCACCTCGTAGACCCGGTCCCGTGCAGTGCGATCATACCAATATTTCTGCCTAGACTGCGCTGCTTTAAGATTATCATGTACTAACCCGGTCAATGTCTGCATCCTGTCTCTAAACTTTAGAACATATTCCACTACAGAAGTCTCTGGGGTATGTAGCCTCCCTTCCCATTCTTCCCTAACCAAATCTAGGGGTCCCCGCACTCTACGGCCATACAGTAATTCAAAGGGTGAGAAACCTGTGGACTCCTGTGGTACCTCCCTGTAAGCAAATAGCAAATGGGGTAAATACTTCTCCCAGTCCCGGCCCTGTGATTCTACAAACGTTTTGAGCATCTGTTTCAGGGTCCCGTTGAACCTCTCACAGAGACCATTTGTTTGGGGATGGTATGGGCTTGCTACCAAGTGCTGTACATTTACTTTCTTACAGAGACTTTGCATTAGGTTAGACATAAACTGCGGACCTTGATCAGTGAGCATTTCCTTAGGGAAACCCACCCTGCAAAATATACTGAGCAAAGCATCAGCTACCTTATCTGCCCTGACTGAGGATAAGGCGACGGCCTCAGGGTACCGAGTGGCATAGTCCACCACGGTAAGAATATATTGTTTCCCTGTACTGCTGGGTATAGCTAATGGTCCCACAATATCTACGGCCACTCGTTCAAAAGGTACAGTTATGATGGGCAGGGGCACTAGGGGAACACGAGTAACATCTCCAGATTTACCCACTCTCTGACAAACTTGACAAGACCGGCAGTAATTCGCAACTGCAGTGCCCATACCAGGCCAGTAGAAATTGTGTGCCAACCTGGATTTTGTCTTGGCCACCCCCAGATGTCCGGCCAAGGGCGTTTCATGGGCTAACCTCAGCAGCTCGCTCCTGAACTGCATAGGAACAACTAGCTGCCTTTCTACCTCCCTGGGTCCCCGCATGTCAATGGGTAGGGACTGCCAGTATAAAATATTGTTATCCCAAAATACCCGGTGCCTATCCGTGTCAACAACTGGTTGTTCAGCGCGATATCTCAAATCTTCTAGGGAGGGGTCACTGTGCAGAGCTTCCAGGAAATCCTTATTGCCTTCCCCCCACCTTGCTGCACCAGGGAGTACAGCTCCCTCTGGCAGAGCCTCAAGGGGTGGGGTCACCCCTCCCTCTGCCCGCAGGTCAGACAGATCAACCCTTCTATCACCACCGTCCTCATTGGCTAAAGCTGCAGCCCTGGCACTCTGCTGACGTGTTACCACTGCTACTAGTGGTACACATCCCGGGCTCTCGCAGTCCTCCTCCCCCTTACTCACAGATATCCCAGTCTTATACGTGGAAGGCATTACTGGTTCAGTTATAGGTAGGGATTTATCCATCTCCGGCTCTCCCTCCCAGCGATCACATTTCACAGTGTCCCCCAAAGTTTCACACAGTACCTTAGGTGAAGCAGGGCTGTCTGTCATCCCTTCTGACTCGCAAGCAGTGTCCTCTGGAGCATAGTGACAGAGCATCCGGCCCAAATCATTCCCCAACAGAACATTAACAGGGATATCTTCAGAAACACCCACTTCCCGCAAACCTTTCCCCGCACCCCAATCCAGGTACACACGCGCCATGGGCACAGCAGGGCGCACACCCCCAATTCCTTTGATGGACATGGTTCTTCCAGGGATTATGTCCTCCGTATTCACCACTTCAGGGCGCACCAAGGTGAAGGAAGCTCCAGAATCTCTCAGTCCCATGGTCACCCGGTCACCCACAGTTACACTCTGCAGGTTATCCTCCTTTCTCCCCGCAGGCCCACCCACAAGCAAAATTGATGGTGCCTCTTCAGGGGCGCTCCCACCCCCACGAGCAGGTTGGGGTGGATTTCTAGTTAGGGCAATTAAAGCTCAGATGCCCAATCTGGTTGCATTGAAAACAACGGCGGGCATGTGACTCACCAGACCTAGCCCTTACCCCATTGGCAGTTGGTGGTGAAGTCCTCACTGCTGATCTTGTGGACGATGATGGAACTGGAGCCCCTCTCCAGGTGGAAGTACCAGCTGACACAACTCCACGCCTAGATGCACGAATGTCGGCGTAGTCATCTGCCAGCTCTGCGGCATCCCTAGCTGTTTTCGGCTTTCTTTCTAAAATCCATTCTCGTACATCAGGGCTCCGGGTCTGTAAGAACTGTTCTAGGACCATTAAGTCATTAACGGCTTCATAGGTAGTAACTTGTATTCCAGTAACCCATTGCTTGTACGCGGTTTCCAATTGTGCAACATATAGAATGCAGCTGGATGACGCACTCTGCTGCATGCTCCTAAACTTTTTCCTGTAAGCCTCAGGAGTAAGGTTAAAAGTTTTTTGCAAGGCAGATTTGATTGCTTCATAATCGTTATCAGTCTCTGGAGGGAAGGGACACAAACACATCCAAGGCTTTTCCTTTCAGTTGTGGGGTTAAATATCTTCCCCACTGGTCTGAGGGTAGTTGGTGCTGCCTGCACACTTTTTCAAAACTTTTTAGGAACACATCCAAATCAGTCCCTTCTTCCAGGGAGGGAAAATCATCCTTGCGGAGCCTACGTGTGCTGGGATCGGATGCATTACTGTTCAGTGAGGACTGAACAGTGGACTGCAGCTTGGCCATTTCCAGTTCATGTCTCCTTTGTGCCTCTCTTTCTGCCTGCCGTTCCGCAGCTTCTCTTTCTGCCAGCCTTCTTGTCTTTCTGCTGCCTGCTGTTGAATCATCACCTGCATGGCCTCCCGAGGATTTGAAGCCATTAGTTGCCGAAATAAATCTGTTGTGCAAATGTCCATAGCACTTTGAGGGGTACAACCACTGGGCATTCCAAGGAGTAGCGCTCCTGCAGTAGTAGGGAGCTCTGTAACGCTTTCGATGTCCGTCTCTGGCTGGACAGTGTGCCTGTCAGTCTCCATAAGGTCAGCAATAAGTTGTTCCTTGCTTTTGCCAAAAGTTTGTAAATTCCTTGCTTGGCACATCAATTCCAGGGCCTCTTTGGGTTGTTTGCGATAGGCCTCCATATTCGGAAATGGTATAGAGAAAGAAAAACAAGAGTAGGGAGGGGAAACTGTTTTGTACTTTGTATGTCTTTTTAAATCAGCACTGAGCTCTGTCTTTGGAAATTACACAAAAAGGTATGCAATTTCTTCTAGTGCTTCAGGCGAATCCAGTCAGCACTAAAAACCTCTAAAAGATATATCTATCAATATATCTATCTATCCCACCGCTATGCCACCAGTTTGTCACGGACAGGGCTATCGGCCGAGCCGCGACGTGGGAGTATGGGCGTAACAAGGGTCAAACGCCAACCAGACCTCCGGCGCGTTTGGTCACTTTCCCCGCAGGGCACCAAGCAACCACCACCAACCCCAACCAGTCACCCCAACTCCCAGTGTAAAACACGCTGCCACCACCAAGAACTTTAAAACCGGGCGTCTTAGGTTACCCAAAAACAATCAGACTGAGATAACTACACAATCCCCAAACTGATATCTATATAGTTAACTGCTTAGTAACGTGACATATCTATATGTATACAAAAGGCTATCTCTTGGGCTGAATTCGATTAGAGAACAAAGACAGAACTGATTAAAAATGTTTAATCTGAGTAAAAATGGGTCACAGTGCTGTTACATAAAAATGCATATAAAAAGAGACATAGACTAAAATAGTACAAGTACAAAACAGTATAAAATAAAAGGGATAAAACAGAGTATCATACCACACTTCCTTGGAACCTTGATGTTGTCTCTGTGATGGTAAAAACAGGCTCTCCCCCATTACCAATTGCCCACCTTTTTATCCCCCCTCCCAAGACCACCCTTTTCCTGTTACCTGAGCAAGGGGATGGGAGTAGGGGGTTCAGAACTATGACCTTCTGAAGGCGGGGTTATATCTTCTCAACTTTGGTCTGAGATCACAAAATATTTAATATGACGCTGGCCGAGCTTGGCATAATTATGACACCAGGATCATCATAATTCTCTGGTCCTAGTGATCATTTTCATACCAAACTCCACACCTGTATCAGTTGGCACAAGGACACATTCGCATAACACTCGCTATGGACATGCCTGCATGGCGTGTTTGGTCTCCCTGAAACCAGCACATCACAGCCATAATGATGCCATGTATGATGGGGCCCAAAAGTTATGTACTGATCATATTTTGGACATTATGCATTTATTAATTGTACCATGTGTCCATTGATACCCTGTCTCCACACCCCAGGGAGATGTAGCCAGGATGTCTGGCCTTCCACTCTTCCACAGGAATACCTTCCTGTCCCAGGTGACAATACCCAGCATGGGGTAATCAAGTTTTATTTTGGGTTCTGGCTCCAAAAGGAAAGGTGTGAACAAATGTTACTGGACTTAGCCTCAAATCCCTTAACCCATTCAGTGCCAAGCCCCAGTTACTCATGCCATGGCATGACAGGTGGTGCCTGGAGGCTCCGCCTTTTTGCAGAGGTTTGCCGGGAGGCCATCTATAATTGTCCATTGAAAAAGCATTTTAGCAAAGAAGGAGCGTTGGACAAAGAAAGATGCCAAAAGAACAAGAAGAAGTGGAGCTGTCCGTCAAGGAGACAGGGACACAGAAGCGGTAAAGGTAGAAGAAGAAAAATGACAGATATGCGAGAGAAGAAGAAGATTCCCAGAATTTGCATAACACTTATCTCAGCTTTACTGATGTAATATATTCATTTACCTTTAAAGTCAATAGTTACAAAACAGTTATACTGATTAAAAACCAGAAAGCATAATCGTGATGAACAAATAAATGCATTGTTGCCAACTGCCCAAGATTTGGGAGCTTGTCCTGGTACTTTCAGTGTCCCGGGACACGTCCTGGAAAATTGGCAGTTGCTGGTGTCGGGAGGGCCGAGCTAAGGATTGCGCGATTGTGCAGTGCGCATCCAGGCACCACGAGGGCCTGTCTTAGTACAGACGGACAATGCAGCAAAATATTGCTTATTTTAACCCCTTAATGAAAAAGCCCATACATGTACAGGCTCAAAATGCATTGTTTTCAATGGGTTTAGGGACCGCCCATTGTCCTTAAGGGGTAAATGTGTAAGCACATAAGTTTATTTTGTACTTTGGAAAAATGGAATTGTAACTAAACTCTTTTAAAATCAAAATATCCTTAGATCAAAAATATATTTACTGGATTTTATCTCTGTTACAGATTTACTGTTCTCTCATTTAATTTATAGCTAAGGAAGGGTCTCGTTGATTAGGCGTCTGTTTTGCCAAGTGTTATGAGGACAAGACAGGCCAGTCTTCCTATGCTGCACAGCTGTGACATATAGTCTCTGAGAACAAGGGTGTGTATTGTCAGATGCGTTAACCTCATATAAAGATATCCACTGGTAATCTATGTCCGCAAATAGCAGCACCGCAGTGCTATTATCCTCCATATGGAGGATTATCATATGTAAAATGATAATAATAGTGACATAGATTGCCAATGAAAGGGCCTATTGAAAATATGCAGTTGATCATGTGATTATTCTTTAATACTATATCTGTAAAGTCATCTTAATTGCAGTCTTGAGTGCAAATGCCCAGTACCATGAATGGGGATATTTGTTCACAATCATAGTAAGTATGTTTCATTATATACCCTGGGCAGAAGTAGTAACTATTTGGAGACTACTTTTCATATAATTATTTCTGTGGGTTTTCTGTAACTTTTAATTAAGATAAGCTAACGTAAAGGACAATATTGTACTACAACAATGGATACTAACGACAATATTTCTTGTGATAAAAATAATTCCTGGCTAATTTAATTTCAGGTTTTAAATATAAAATTACAATTACCCACAGGACCTCTTGCTTGATGGTCACAAGTCATGTATCCCTTATATTGATGATGATAAAACCTTAACTGGAAGAAACAGGAGCATTCTGCATGGTTCTACTTCTACACTCAGTGGAAACAAGACTTGTTATCTAGAACGTTTTATAAGCTCCCAGGTGGAGGAGCTAGGTACACAATGAAGTAATGCAATGGAGTAATGAGCAGATCACTATTCCTGCTAACTTAATTAATGTTTACCAAGCGAGGCTAAGAGTGTAAAAACTGACTCAGTTAAATGGACACTCTTCTGCAAGATGCAGGGAAGAAGTGTTGTACAAGGCATATCCACTCGCCAATTACCCGATTAAACACCTGGAGTTGCGAGGACGCAGTGTGGAGGCATCAGCTCAGCACTGATGTTATAACTCACTGGGTCAATCAAAGGAGATCAGAGGATTGTCTTGTGAAAACAGGGACTGTTGGGAAGTATGCTTCTGTACCAACAGCCTCATTCAACGTCAATTAATATTAAAATAATTAGTAGGTACTTCAATATGTATGTTTTTCTTTGTTAAAAACCCTTTTTGAAAATGCTGCAGCTCAAAAAGCCAATTACTGGCAGGAAATGTTTAGAGAGAATTCTGATTAATGACAAGGTGCCACTCAGCCATCATATACATTAACTGTATACGAGCGATGGAGTGAACCTTTAACAAGCATGGAGAAGTCAGCATTTGCACTCGAGAAAGAAACTGTATCGCAGAGATCACAATTGTAGCATTTGTCGGTATTCACATGGCTCTGGAATAAGCAAGGACAGTATATTTGCTTTAGCAATTTTTGGTATTATCAGTGTTAACCCCTTCAGGCCCTGGGTTTTTTTATAACCAAAGCTTTCCCTGGACACCATTAATGAAGTACCTGTGAGGTAGGTGGGGTAGCATACACATTCAGATTCTGGGGTGCTGCTGAAATGACTAACATGTATAAACTAGAAAGCAAGAGATCAGCGCATACCCAGCAAATACTATTTAAAAGCCTGAGGCATAAACATTGGGGATTCTGTCACGCTATATGTCTGCCACTACATCAAAGTATCCCAATTTTGGTGAGTCCTACTTAATTTTACATTGCTATATTGCTTATATAGAGTGTGTGTTGCATAAACCATTCCAAGAAAGAATCTTCCAATGATGCTACAAAGACCTTTTTTACAATGTTGGTCAATGAAGAATTGAAGAAGAGGAAAAGTAAAGACAGATAAGAAACATGGGACTACTAATCGGGTAGTCCTTAATCAATACACTATTTAAATCATGAACCTTAACAGACAGAAATGTTGCCTGAGCACTAGTCACACCATGAAAAGTGAGCACAAGTGGACTTTAGTTAAAGAAAGACAAAGCATTATGACTCTTTCAATATACAGTATTAGAGGTGCCAATGAGTGTAGCCATTAAGATAATTAGCACAAACATGTCAAGTGTATTCTGGTTATTAATATACTGTATGCAACACAACATATGGTAAGACTTCACATTTAACTGACCACTGGGATACATATGTAGTTGGAGGACTATCACGTGTTATTGTTGCCATGCTTCTTCAGGAGCAAATTTTTGTTTATAATTATTAAAGGTTAGAATTTTACCAGGAATGACTATAAATTACAAAGTTTCAGTGAAATATTAAGAATGATCAGGTATTTTTTTCAAACATCATGTCCAATGCTGTGTTAAAGTGCAGTTGGTGTAGCCTGCGCTGCATAGAGTTCCACTGTCTCTGAACGACATTCATTGTGATATAAAGCCTTATAAGATGTTGCTATATTTTAGCATTATTATACATTTCCATTTCAAAAAACAGGTTTTAATAGTATTATGCATAATATAATTTAACAGATGATTAATTAAAACAATGAGTGCACTACAGGAGGGATTAATATAGTGCAGAACCAGCTCCTCTCTCAAGATTTCTATCTGCACCCAAGCAGGAAGGGTTGAGAGGCCTTCCATCCTCAAAGTATGTTTTTATTGTCTGTTCCGCCTCGTTTTCCTTCCCTTGCATCACCGCCCTCCCTTTCTATCATATATTTTCCTCTGCTGTCCTCATACAAATGGGACAGTCTTGACCAGACATTATGTGTTGCTTGACAACAGTCTTGTGCATTGTCAATAGATTGCACAGTGCCCATATTACGGTACATTGGAACATGATTTCCACATATGTAGTTCCCTTACACTAGGTGGGACATAAGGTGACGCCAATGCGTATTATGAACACGATGTGGTATTAAAGTATCTGCAATAACCTGTTTTTTTGTGGCATGAAATAAGTCTGGTCAAAAACTACCCTATCCTGGAGATTACAAACCAACTAGCAGGGCTTGTAATCAACTCTGATTTCCAGAGCCTCTGGGTGAAATATAGAGAGCTCTCAAATATGGACAGCAGACCATAAAGCACCTGGCTAACTGAAAAACCAGATTAGTAACAAATTTAATTAAAAAACAGGATCCAATATTGTGGAGAGCATTTGTAGGAAATACCACTATATGGATGAGAGTATACATGGAATCATTTTACAGACAGGGCTGTCCTTCAGACCTGGAAACTCTCTGGCTCCTGCTACCCAGAGCTCCCCTTGCGGGATGCGGGTAGGGGGTCCTGCGGATGAAGGTGGGGTTTCCCCACAGTGACCCGGAGAAGTGGTGCTTCAGTCAGATTTTCTGGGTAAAACCTGGAGAGTTCCCAGGTATGTTCCCCTTGGACAGGGGCAAACAGGACTCGCGCTCTGGGCCTCACATTTAGGAGAGCCCTGCACTGCCCCTGATTATTGCTTTCACTCTCTGTATGGCTGAGTGAAGAAGAACACTTAAATATGTCATCATATCCCAGCATTCTGCTCTTTCCTTATGTTAGCCCAGAATGTTCTTCATCAACTGGTCTTTTCTCCCATGAATTCTTTATAATATTTGAATATCTAAAATTCTAGTGCTTGAGTAAAAACATATAATATCTAACCAACAAGCGTGGAAGGAATAGCAAGGCTACTTCAAACAACATGCGTCTCAATTCTCCAGAATTAGATGCGTCCCTAGTGAGGAAGGTTTACATGTCAAATGTGTTTCTTTCCCTGTTAGAAATCATTGATCCTGCGCAAATGCATGCTGCAGGCTTCACACGCACACCGAAATCCATCGATTGCAGCCCACTTGGGTACACAAACTCAGGTTTAGTAAGGTTGAGATATGACTTTTGCACTGTTAATGTACACAACAGCTTCTTGTCTCTCTCAACTTGTGATGTAATATTTACCTCCAGTGTATCATATGAGATTTTTTTTTAAAATTGCGTTAAAATGTTATAATTTGCAATTTCGGGTCTCTCACTAACTAAAGGAAAGGTGTTCCCAGAAGGGTTTCTGCCACAAACACTGATGTTTCTCCTTTTACACACATTAAGATTAGAACAAGCTATTGCTCTGGACAATGTCAGTCTATATACTTCATATACCGGTCATTTTTACTAATTGTATGGGAACCACTATGCATATCTTTCTTCTTGTAATGTTAATTGTATGGTTTCATGGACAAATTAACTCATGTGCATCTATATAGGTTATTCAACACAAATAGTTGTTTCCTAGGTGTACTGTTAGGAAGATAACGTTATGCTCTATGTGTTAAGAAGGTAGCATGGAGGATGCACTCTGTATTGTTTTTTTTACGTAGCTTACGTTTTTTTGTTAGAAATAGTATGTAAGGATTCTTTAAATTAGTGAGGGGCTAGGCATTTTATTTGATTTTTGTGAAAAAGAGGCATCCGTTTGGATGTTGCATGATACTGATTATTTCATTTTATTGGGATTCACAGCAGGTTTCTGAACAGGTTCAACCCATTCATATATTTGAGAATACCCGTAACATTTAATATCTATCAAACTCTGTTTCATGACAATGTCGATTTATAGAAAAACGTGGCTGAGGGTTGCTTGTTAAACAGGAGGAGATTGTAACCATACCTCACAAGTGCTTCCCCTTTGCACGTCTTCCATAATCATTAGAAGGCAATCAGGTGAAGGTTTAGCAGACTGAGACCACTGCCTGCAGGTATGGTCCCCAATTTACAAACCGTAACCCAATAGAATTTAGTCCCTGCAAGCAATGCTGCAATGTCCAAGAATAATGTACCTCTGACATCATAAATCTTCTTACAAGACAATCTCAGTAATGCACTATTGGCAATGAACCAAGGCTGTGATAAATAAATTGCTAAGAGAAGCTTTCCAGGAATTAAATTGATTTGGAATTGAGCTACAAAATTTTGTAGGGCGTGTATGTATATATATATATATATATATTATATATATTATATATATGAGTACTATTGTGTGTTGTGTGTGTGTTATATATATATTATAATAATTATATTTTTTTTTTGCTTTTGTTTTTTTGATTCTCATCAGAAATGTATCTTTGGCTTTATTTAAAAGCAAGATAATGCGGCACACTGCATCCTGAAAGCAATTTTCTTATACAATTGCTTGGCGTCTGCTCCTCTGCTACAATAAGCAAGCAAAGGTTGCTAACTTTATTATTATAACTTTTATTATAAATGTCCCCATGCCAGCCATACCTATGTCCTGCCCTAGCATACACCCACTTAAGAACTTTATTTCTGCCCATTCTCTATCATCTTTTCACCTGTGCTCCATCAATCCTCTCATGCTTATCACCCCCTTTGCCTCCCAACAACTTACCTTATCCAACTTTACTATTCCCTACCCCTCTTCATTCACTTCCTTACCTCCCCTCTCACTTTGCTGTTCATCCCCAATACTCCACCAAAAGTCATCTCTCTAGGATAGGTATGGGCCCTGCTTAAGATATTTTGTAGTTAGTTCCATTTTGATGAAATCAACCTCATATGCAGTTGGCTTTCACTAAATAAAATGTCTGTTTAGAGGAGATAAGTAGAAGGGGATATGAACCCTTAGTTGGTGTTCTTCCTCTCCTGGGTTTTGGTATCAGGCTCAAGCCCACACTGACTCATCCAACTATATCCTGCATTTCAAATTGGCTTTGAAAGGGTGTGAAGAAGGCATGATTCTTCAATGGAACATTACTTGTATAAAACAATGATACTGAGTGGAAATCAGTTTATTGTGGTAATACCAAACCTCTGACCCCTTGCGGATCTAACAGACTCTGAACTGTGCTCTTTGAACTCCGACATGCCCTTTGTTGCCCAAAGCCAATTAAGTTGCCCAGACAAGTATGTATGTAGTTAAGCCACTTGCAGTTTGAAAATATCAATCACCACTCTTAGACTCAAGTATACACTCCTTCAATTACTGCCAGCTGCGGATGTCATCAGAGCCTTAGCACAGAATGGATGTTTCATTGCACTCCAAATGATTTTTCTTCACCATCCTAGCACAAGTCAACACTTACAACACATGCATCAGTATCAACAACCCTGCATGTTTTGTTGGTCTTCAAAAACAAATGAAAAGTCTATATGATTTTAAGGACAATGCAGAATATTCAATTTATTTTATGAGTGGTGAGTAATAACACATAGACAGAAAACATAATTAATGGGTAAAGTAAGACCCATGATGGGTTTCTAGTGTTAGTTCACGAGAGTGAAGCATAAGAATTTGGCGAAAATAAGATCAGGATTTGGTGAAAAGTTCTGAAGGTGGTTCACGTCATTGTAGTGACGTCAAGAAGTTGCAGATTTTTCTGGCTCGCACAGAGCAGCATGTGGGAAGAGTTCATGCTCACAACGTAAAGTGAATAGGCGGAGCTTTGTACTATGACTGCGGGGAACTCCTCTCTGATCTCCCCACCCTCCTGAGCTGCTCTCTTGCTTCTGGAGGTTATTGTGAGGCAGCGCAGGGCTGGAGATCTGTCCTGGGAAGCGGAGGCATCAGCGCAGGGAACAAGGGATCTGAGATCTGACATTGTGTCTGGAGGGAGGCGAGACGCGGATCCGGGGAGAAAGGGCGTTAACGGGTCTGAGCGGTAGGTTCTGAGCGCTGTGAGTGCGTGGGGTTTGCAGCGATCTTCTGGACACGCTTCGATTGTCTGTAAATACGCGATCGGTCTGGATTAGGAGGAGCGGAGCGAAATTTAGCAGTGGATGTTCATGGGATCATTGCAGGAAAAGTATGTATAGAACTACCGGGACAAGGGAACGGCAAGCACCGTCACAGATTGTGGTTAACACATGGTAACTACTTTTACACCTTTTACTTTTGTGTAATGATGTTACCAACTCAACTATTTGTGGTGCCCTGCAGGAAATCCGGGTGTAATATATATATATATATATATATATATATATATTATATGGAATGTCTTAGTCCAGACATGTGATTAGTGTTAGATGGAGACCATATGGCAGCCCCGTGTTTAAAATCCACAGATCGCTCTGCCAGGGGGTGTGGGGGGAAACCGAAAAGTCTAAATAAATCAGCGTTCCTGTTATGTGAATGGTCCCTGCACAGCCCCCTGTTTAGAGAAGTTTGCCCCCTGTGTTTGTTGTAGTGAAACTTTGTGTGTAAACACTGATGTTATCAGATGGAGAAAGCAGAAGGGGTTGTGGCTGCCAATAAACGCTTCTTCATCAAAGGACTGGAGCCTCGTTAATCCGAATTGACCCTAAATTTGCAGAGAGGTTCTATGTGCGCTGCTTAACCAAATGCTGTCGCCAATTGTCTGCTTAGTGTGGCTAAATGACACATGTGTGGGATGAGTGGTAGTTTATGGGTTAAGTAGAAGGTCAACTCTTAAGATGCTGCAGCCCAGCTGTCTTTTTTTTTTTTTAGGGGGGGTGTAATATATTTTGCTGTATCACCCCTTATCTCCTGCGACAACCACATGATTAAGTAGAGCAAACCTGGCAGATCAGTCAAGTTGCTGCTATGATGTCATCAATCTAGACATTTCCAGTGTGACTAACCATGCAGTATCCCATGATGTGATACAGGGAAAAACCATGCAATTGCGTTTTTCTACAGAGAAGTCAGTGTATTTCGGTCGGCGTATTTGCTTTAGCTACATTTCTCTTTTGTACACATAAGTGTTGAAAAGCATATATTTGTTTTACTTTTATGTAAACAGTGACTTTGGCATGGTGCAATAGCTAAGTGTGTAAAAGCAAAGACGTTTCTTCATCTGCTAAAGCTACAGGCCTGTATATGTAATGAAAGGGTTAAACCCTCTGAAATGCTTGTGATGGCATGACATTAAGCCAAATGGATCCCGGGCCTTACTGGTTATTTCTCGATCGTTTTTATAATGTAGGGATGTGCAACACAAGGGTTAAAATGGAGATTAAAAACAGAATTTGACAGCGGATAAGAACCATTTGGCCCATTTCGTTTTCTGTCATTTTTTTTTTCTCTCTCATGTAAAGACTTTAATCAGTCATTGGTCTCATCTTATGGTATAATCGGCATAGCCATACGCCTATCCCATGCATGTTTAAATTCTCTTACTGTATTTGCTTCTACCACTTCTGTAGGCAGGCTGATCTACTTATCTACCACCCTCTCAGGACACCAGAGCTTGCAATGTGGTTCGATAAATCTGTTTGGTTATATTGACCTTACTGCCTTAAAATCTCAAAGCTTCCTTTGTTGGGTATCAACTCTTATAGTGTTAAAATCACGCACGCTCAGCCAATTCTGAAAATTGATCCCTTTTGATGGCATAGTCAGTGCAAGCCAAATGACCTGTGTCTGTATGCATACGTGTAACAAGTTTGCTTACTCGTTAAACAATGCTATTTTAATTTAGTGCCAGTGTATAGTTAGGACGTTAATACGGTATTTAGGTCAAATAGTACCTTCGCTTAACCATTTTGAGGCATATAGTACAGGAATTATATGGTTTTATATAGATCTTTAGTATATTATTCAGAAGAAAGCTCTCATAACAATAGACCTTTATGAAGGGTTATGATGTCATCAAGACTTCACTTGCTAATTAGCAAGTAATGTTTGATCGCATTGCAGAATATTAAGCTAATTGATTATTGATGGAAAGTTAGTTCAATGGATAACTTCTGAAGTAATTCTACAGTCATTTATTTTTCTCCTTTTCATCCATGATAGGTTTAATTACGTATCTGAGGCCTTTGGCACGGAATGCATTTGCTATCATAATACACTGATAGTAATAGATTAAATAAGCAGAAGTTTAGAGAACTTTGATTATTATTCGGGACATCATCCTTGCCTCCCGTTCTATTAGAAACGTAACTTCATTCTTTGCTGTTGGGTTTGTTTACTAACCGTGAGCTGGTATGAGTAACTATGTATCATGGAAAACCAAGTAGGAGTAACTCGGCAGAGCATTTACTCACATTACAGGGGGATTGCCATACCCCATACTCTATACATGTTACCCTACCGAAAATACCCACCATTCTTTGGCGTAAGAACAAAGTATTCTGAGGAACTGAAGTGTTCTGTGATGGTCACCAGCAATATTATGTCCGTGGTTTTTTGAGGTTATATCTGATGAAGAAAGCAATAGATTACAACCCATAGTAATAAACAAAGTAATATGAATCCCTGCCTGCTGCAGATATGTACAGTAAATGTTGGCAGTGTTATAAATGTGTTTAGTCAAAATATTAAAAGCCTGTCCAAGTGCATGATGGGATATTAATAATACAGCCCTGTAATTGTATTTTGGTCATGTCTGGCACGGTCTGCTTGGTTGGCCAGCAGAGAGAAGTACTTTACATGCTTTAACAAATACAGAAGAATACAGTATTCAATGATTAGTAGACGATATAGATTTCCATCTACAGTAATCAAGTTGTGTGTGTGTGTGTGTGTAGGGTGGTGGGAGCATATTTTCCTTGTTTCTACCAGTTTTATGAATAACCATTTCTTCTGCCTGAATCCATCTCTTGTGCACGGGAGCAGAGCCTCTCTTTCTTCTTTACGTCACTCTGAAAAAGGTCATTCTGAAGTTGATCAAGATTTTTCCTTTGCAGCCATCAGATGGAAAATGGGATTTGTGCACTCGGTGAATGAAGTGATTCTTTTTAAATCCATACGACTACACTGAATCTTTCTATCCTCTTTCTAGGGTTTTAGACCATGTCCCTATGTTTTTAACATGAACTGAAAGGACACTTCAGTGTCCCATAAAGCCCCTACACAATGTGTTTGCAAGTACTTTGTAACTACCTGCCCGGAGCATTCACCGCCGAGGAAAATGCATGCGGATCCTACAAAAGGGGCACCATATAATCTTAAAGGGACTTCTCAGCTACCATGTACATTAAATGGTGCGTATGATAGCTAGACTATCCCTTTAAAAAAGATTTCCTGAATGCCCGCGTCCGCATGGTAACCTGTACCAGCTTTCATGTTGACAAATGGTATTCTGGAGTTAAGGTATGCTGAGCGTCTGTTAATACATAATTTTAATACATTTATTGTTAAATCATTGATTGGGTTGACATTGAGGACTGTCCATGAGTAAATTCACATGAAAACGGGAAAATAAGTGTTCTAGTTGTTTTTGGGGTGATTAGCTCCGCATGTTATATTTGCCCATCTGTATGTATTATGTAAGTTAATATACTATATATAAAAGTAAATTCGTCTATTATTTTATGATTCTCCATAAATGAACATGAAACCATTTAGTATTTTTCCCTAACTCTCTGAGAGACTTTATTAAGCCTAGTATTTTCCTTTAAGAAATGGGTCATAACTATCATTTTTTAAATTAGACAATTAAAGTGCACTTGTAAGTTCTCCATATGGAAAACTAGTCCGTATGTCAACTATTTAAACTATGTAGACGCTGGGTGAGGCTGCTGCCAGTTTTAACTGAGGCGAATACTTCCCGTGTGGTCCTGTGCTATAGGAAAGGTGGCCCCGTATCTGTATGAGCATGCAAACCACACAGAGAAGAATGCAAGCACCAAAGATTTACTCGTGACGCAATAAATTGTGGCTGTCTCATACTGTACGACCAGACAAATCTCACGTTAAAAACACACATTATGTGGGCTTGGGTTTAAAGAACGTTCTGGTGCAGCAATATTCCTTTTGTTGCTATGGTGATTGCATCAGAATTGCTCATTATGTGTAGCTGATCAGGTAGATTTGGCTTGTTTCCATTATTATCTCTAGTTATGTGATGAGCTGTATCTGTTGGCAATGGTCCATGCACATAACTGCAGTGCCACCTGCACACCTGGCCCTGTAATTCAGAGGATGCCTATCGGGCAGAATGATAGCTCTGCCTGATTCGTAGAATTTAGAACAATGCAGAATTTGGAGATGATTATTCTTCAAAAATTTTATTGTTGCTTCAACAATTTTAACTACAAATTCCCGACATCCCCTGTATAATTTAGAGTGGGTTTTGTAACAAATCGGCGTCTGGTAAAGTTTAGACTCTGCTTATGATGTTTTTTTTTTCCTGCACTAAATAACATTTCCAGTCCTTGGTTACAGGATCTGTGCAGGTTCCAAAATGCCAGCACCACAGTGGAAACTCCACATAATCATAAACTGTTATGATGATAAAGCACTGTTCTGTTTTACTCGCTTGCATGGAGGTCTTTTGCTTATTATTTTACATTAAGACGCTAATCTGAGAATTAACAACGTTCTGTAAGACTTTGTTCTGTAACTTTAGTTATCGTCTTGGCACCTTACAATGTTTTGTTTTTATTTTTTTTCCTTTTCTTCTTTTCAACTTTTACTCCATTCAATAACTTAGGAAAAAT
Source organism: Spea multiplicata (assembly GCA_009364415.1). NCBI lineage: Eukaryota > Metazoa > Chordata > Amphibia > Anura > Pelobatidae > Spea > Spea multiplicata. The sequence continues at coordinate 326,722 of VKOC01000234.1, forward strand.
GACTCTATTAAATATGTTACATGATCCAACATATGAGTGTTTCAGGCAGAAAGTACCATGACAGAACCAATTGCATGTACGGTTTTCTGGGATGCAACAGAAGGCTGTCTGGGTCGGCACACTTGCTTGCCTAGCACCCTGACATCTGTATTGGAATATCCCAGGAACCAACACTATTCAGGTAAGTATAACTTCATCAATGTTTATGATGAAAAGAACACTTTATGTGTGGCAGGTGATAAAATCTGGCAGGTCTGAGATAAGAATCTGTGTTAGAATTCTGATATTTTATCCTCTCTAATTCTAATAAAAGCATATTTACAGTGGCGTGGCACCTGCTAACAAATGCATTTACTGATCCTGACCGAGACACTTTCCATTTGAAGTCACCACGAAAGCATTAAATATTAAAACATCATTATCTCAAAATAGCTGTTTTATCTACTAGAGTTTACGTGCAACTGTCAAACATAGTATAGACGTGGCACGGACATGGGAGGTGTGTGTGAATGTACAGTATATGTATGCTTCATGCAGTGTTGCTTTAGGTAATGCTTTTATTATATTTTCACTTTTTTTAGGAGACTTGGAGTGCGTGTGCATTTTACACCTCTTCAAATAACATGACCTCTTATGTGAAGTTTTCCTAAATAAAACATGTAGTAAATTTTCAGAAAATGTTATCTATTTATGACAATGAGTCTTGAACCAGGTTGTGATATAACTATGCATCTCTTTGCAATGACTTTTACAACGTGATGTACCTTCTAAAACCTAACCAACAATTAGTAATACATACAGGCATTTTGTTCCCATAATACCATCTTTTTTGTGATGTCTAAGAATGTCACAGAAAAATCTTTTAATGTAAAATCGTATATCGGATATAAAAAAAATAGATTTTTAATATTTTATGCATCACATTGAACTAATTATTATTATTATTATTATTATTATCTTTTATTTATATAGCGCCAACAGTTTACGCAGCGCTTAATACAATACATAAATTCAAGGGATATGACAAGACAAGAATTGACAGACTAAGACAAACCGATACATTTGGTGGAGAGAGCCCTGCTCGCCAGCTTACAATCTAGAGGGAAAAATGGGGTGACAAACATAAGGCATAGAGGAAGGGTGAGAGGTATTGTGGGGGGTATCGATGACAAGGATGTTCTAGCAGCTAAGATGGTATGCGTCTCTGAAGAAGTGGGTTTTTAGATGTTTCTTGAATGTCAGGAGGGAGGGTGAATTCTGAAGGTTCCTTGGGAGCAGATTCCAGAGATACGGGGCAGCTCGAGTGAAGTCTTGTAGACGGGAAAAGGAAGAGGTGATGAGTGAGGAGGAGAGCCTTAGCCCATGGGAGGAACGTAGGGATCGAGTAGGAGAGTATTTGCTAATGAGGTCAGAAATGTACGGAGGAGCAGTATTGTGGATGGCCTTATATGTCAGTACCAGGATCTTAAATTTAATTCTAAAGGTAATCGGGAGCCAGTGGAGGGTTTCACAGAGGGGGGAAGCAGAAGAGGAGCGACGTGCAAGGAAGATGAGCCTAGCAGCGGTATTTAGGATAGACTGTAGAGGAGAGAGTCGAGACAGTGGAATGCCAACCAGAAGAGTGTTGCAGTAGTCTAGACGGGAAATGATAAGTGAATGAACCAGAGTTTTTGTGGATTCTTGGGTGAGGAATGGGCGGATACGAGAGATGTTTTTTAGGTGCAGGCGGCAGGATCTGGCGAGGGACTGAATGTGAGGGATGAAGGAGAGGTTTGAGTCAAGGATGACCCCAAGGCATCGGGCCTGGTTAGTAGGAGAGATAGTTGTGTTGTTAATGGTGATAGAGAATTCAGGTAGTGGAGTGGAGATGGAGGGAGGGAAGATAATGAGTTCATAAAAAAAATCACCTATAATAATAAAACCGCAAATGGGGTTAATTCCATTATGCCATTAAATAAAACTAAAATATATTCCAAGAACAACGTGCAATTCTGGGGAATCTAATAATAAAGACCTGAGGCACATCTATTGATATTTGATAGAGTCCATGCTGCCATGGGTTAAGGAGCTCTGGCAGAAAAACAGCCTCAAAACATTAAAGAGCCACCACCATATTTAACCATGGGCATGAGATACTTTTCCATCTGGCTGCCTCTCTGTGTGCCAAACCCACCTCTGGTGTTTATTGTCAAAAAGAAGCTCTATTTTGGTTTCATCTGACCATGGAACCCAAGGCAATTGAGTTTATTTTTGGATGAGAGTAGAGGCTTTTTTTTTAAACAATTCCAAGCAATTGAGGTCATGTAGGTGACATTGGTTTATAGTTTTGAAGACTTTCTGACCCCAAGTCGCAAACAAATTTCTGCAATTCTCCTCCTATGGTCATTGGAGATTTTTAGCCACTTAAATCATCCTCTTCACAGTGCATTGAAACAATATAGACACATGACCTCTAACAGGTTGTTCATATCATATCATAAACAGGAAGTCATGGTTGAACAATTTCCTGTTCCCTGTTATCCAAGTGTACTAAAATAAAATTTCCATGGGAATATACTATATTGAACTATATTTTTCTCATTTGAATTTATAGGAGTGCCAATAATTAATATCCATGAGAGCAGTGTATTTTAGTGTATTTTTTGAAGAAAAGATCAAAGGGTTAAACAATTTTCACAGGAGTCTTACCAAGGGTACCGATATTAATGGAGGGCACTTGGGTAATTGGGGAATCTGGGGTACAACAGTATATAAACATGATCCTTTTCAACAAGCAGCCATTTTGAAATCTGATTCCATTGGGCATGTATTATTACTTTTTCCTTGGGTTTTTATTTCTTTGTCTTCTTTAATAATGTTATTTTTTGGATAGTTCCTTATCTTGGGCATATCTGAAATATTCTTGCTGACTCACACTGTAATCGGATCAGAATTCATAATTGTTAAGTACACACAGAATTTCAATGTAATAAACATAACCAATGTAACAAACAAGAACATAATGTAATAAGCATAACCTTTTAAATATATGCAGGAAATCCCCAAAAGAAATCCATAGTTCAGGGGCATCCAACCTGCAGCCCTCCAGCTGCTGCAAGACTACATCTCCCATCCTCCTCAGCCAGCCCCTTTGCTGAAAGAGCATTATGGGAGATGTAGTCCTGCAGCAGCTGGAGGGCTGCATGTTGGACGCCCCTGCCATAGTTGAACTGTGATGTCTGTGTATCATTATCCTAATTGCCTCCTAAACTCTTTAAAAATGAGCGTCCACCCCGGGGAGGGAACAGACACGGTCCCTGATGCTGGTGTAGAAAGCAAACATAGATTGCTTTCTGCACCCGTTTGAAGTCATGACGTCAATTGTCATTAAGGGGTTAAAGATGTCAAGATCTGTGGCAACATTTAAATACATTCCACAACTTGTGATTGTAATGGAAGGATGTCAAGATCTGAATTCATTTTTTTCCTATAAAAGGAAAAAATCTCTGCCTTCTAGTTGTTTTTGGTCATATTGTAACCAGGATTTTTGTGGCATTGGCACAGTAAGGCTAGGTTTCCACTTGTTTTTTTTGCTAAAAACGCCCATAAAAATGCCAATTCAGCCACACGGCGTTTTTTTTGTGAAAAAACGCTGCAGCCAGATGTTAGCTGTTCTTCAATAGGAAATCGCAAAATGCCATTTCCACTTGCCGTTTTTCTGTTTGGCGTTTTTTCAGTCCTCTTTGGCGTTTTTCTGCTTTTTTGGGCTCTGTGGCAGTTTTTCAAAATCGCAGCATGTTGACACTCTGGCGTTTTTTGCAAGGAAATCTTGGCGTTTCTCCAATAGAAGTCTATGGGAGAGAAAAAACGCCATGAAAAAGCCATGTGGGTTTTTTGCCTTGGCGTTTTTTATGGCGTTTTTTTCCACAGTTACAATGCAGAGGATGGACCCAGTATCTGTGTGTCCTACGAGAAATAGGCTGGAAACAAACAGTTTCACACAAAACAAAGTTCATATTGAATTTTACACCATTTGGAACAAACATGCCATTACAAACAAACAAACCCAATGCATCAACTGGATCCTGCGCGCCAAAAGCAACAGCAAACAATTTGCACCATCATTTGGGGCCAATCTTCCTAGAGGAGCAGACATTCGGAATAAAGCCTTACAAACCACAGAAAAGAGAAAAAAGGGTCCGCCGGGGCGTTTAAGTAGAACTCTACCAAGTAAATGACATCAGGAGAGGGCAAATACTTGCCATCTATCCTAATCCCTTTTAGCTGGGTGAAACATCTAACTTGTAAAGGCTGGAAAAACTGCCTAAGGTCAAAAAAAGCAATTTCCACAGAAAGGCTAAAACGCCAGAAAAAACTCCATAAAAAACGCCAAAACGCAGGAAAATGCAGTGGCAGTTTTCTTGGCGTTTTTCTTGACAAAAACCCAAGTGGAAACCTAGCCTAAAGGCTTCTTTCTGGCAACTCGACTACGGAGCTCATTTTTGTTCAAGTACCGGCGCATTGTGCTCTTAGGAACAACCACACCTTTTTTCCAAAGTAACCTGTATTTTTTCTGAGGTTACCTGTGGGTTTTTCTCTGTATCCTGAACAATTCTTCTGGCAGTTGTGGCTGAAATATTTCTTGGTCTACCTGACCTTGGCGGTGGTATCAAGAAATCCCCAGATTTTCTGTGTGATTAAACAGTACTGACTGGCATTTTCAAGGCATTGGATATCTTTTATATCCTTTTCTATGCTACGCTGCGCTGGTCTTTTGACAGTTCTTCGTTCCCCGTGGCTCAGTATCTAGCCTGCTCAGTGCATCCATGTGAGAGCTAACAAACTCATTGACTATTTATAAACACACATTAGTTGCAATTTAAAAAGCCATAGGTGTGGGAAATTAACCTTTAATTGCCAGTTTAACCCATGTGTCTCACCTTGTGTGTCTGTAATAAGGCCAAACATTTTATGGTATGTAAACGTTTGATCAGGACCACTTGGGTGATATCTGTTATCATTATGATTTAAAAAGAAGTCAAACAATTATATGATAATAACTGGCTTCATATGAGCACTAGCCTTGAATAAAAGACAGTTTTTTTGCATGATCACTCATATTTTTAAACTAAATGCCAACATTCCACAATGTCTGCCAGGATATGCAAACTTTTGAGCACAACTGTATACAAAGGGACACGAGCGACATAAGACAATTTCCTTTTGTTGTAGTAGTATTTCTCCTTTTAAATAAACAATCTTCCTTTATCATGCTGAGTCCCTTTAAGTATTTAAATGTTACTATCATATGCCTCCTGTCATGTCTTTCTTCCAGGCTATATATGTTAAGATCCTTTAACTTCCTGATAAGTTTTATCCTGTAATCCATGAACCATTTTAGCAGCCATTCTCTGAACTTTCTCCAGCATATCTATATCCTTCTGGAGATACGGTCTTCAGTACTGTACACAATACTCCAAGTGAGGTCTCATCAGTGCTCTGTTCAACGGCATAAGCACTTCCCTCCTTCTACTGCTAATACCTCTCCCTATACAACCAAGCATTCTGATAGCATTTCCTGCTCTATTGTATTGTCTTACCTACTTTTAAGATCTCTTTCCTCACACGTTGAGGTTAGGACAGTACCACATATCCCATGCTCTGCCTGTGGGCTTGTATGCCCTAGATGCGTTACTTTGTATTTATCCACATTAAATGCCAGTTATCACAGCTCTGATCATTTTTCCAGTTTACCCAAATCATTTGCCATTTGGCTTCTCCCTCCAGGAACATCAACCCTGTTGCAAATCTTTGTGTCATCAGCAAAAAAACATTCCTTATCATCAAGACCTTCTGCAATAGCACTAATACATATATTAAAGAGAATAGGTCCAAGTTCAGATCCATGAGGTAACAAGACCTTGCTCCGAATATACTCCATTTACTACAACCCTCTGTTCTCTATCACACTGACTAATCCATGCACCAATATTGGGATCTAAACTCAGAGACTGCAGATTATTTTAAATCTTCTATGTAGTAGAGTGTCAAAAGCCTTACTGAAATCTAGATACGCAATGTCTACCACATCATATCGATTAATTATTTTATTCATCCAAGCAAAAAAATCAATAAGATTAGTTTGGCATGATCTTCCTGAAGTAAACCCATGTTGTTTTTTATCTCGAAACCCATGTGACGTTGGATGTTCAACGATCATATCCTTTAACACAGTTTCCATTAAATTCCCCACTACAGATGTAAGACTTACGGGCCTGTAGTTGCCTGACTCCTCCCTACTGCCTTTTATGTGAATGGGCAGAACATTCGCTAATTTCAAATCTTCCGGGACTACTCCTGTTAACAATGATTCATTAACTAAATATGGTTTTGCTAGTACACCACCAAGCTGTTTCAACAACTTGGGGTGTATCCCATCATGCCCCATCGACTTATTTGTTTTTACCATAGACAACTAAAGTAGAACCTCTTGCTCGGTCAAATGACTCAGTCTTTTTTCATAACTAAGGTCTCTTTCCTTCATTTTCATCTGTAAAAAACATAGACACATGTATACAATAATATTCAAAATTACACTACCCTAGTCACATGCATACCATAATATACAGAGCCACACTACACTAGACATAGTGGTGTAACTACTGCAGTCATAACGTGGGCTATGCCTTTAGGGGACCCAGGGCGACCCCTGCGACCACTTGTTCCTGTCTCCTCGTACCGGTTCATAATTGTTTACAACTATTTTGAACCAGAACAGGGAGACATGAACGTATTGGGGTCACATTACGTCAAGTGACCACGTGGTGAAACCGAGGCTGCACGCACAGTGTGTGTGAGTGTGTGAAAATTTGTATAAGTGTGTTTACATATATGTGCCATGGTGTATGTTGTGGGGGGAGGCAGGCGCAATGACAGCACAGACAAGATGTTTGGGGGCATTGATAACCTGGAGCAAATATGGCACAGACAGGCTGTTTGGGGGCAAAGGTGGCACTGTGTGACATGTTGCTTGGTGAAGTTTTAGGGGCCCAGGGAAATTTTGACACCGGGGCCCATACAGAGTCACACTACACTATAAACATGAATACCATACACAATGACTCTACCCTAGAAACGTGCAAACTACACAATGCACAGGGAGGAGGTAAAGCGAAACACACAGGAGAGGGAATGGCATAAATTGCATTTCATTGTGTAATACACATTTATAGAGCACATCCAGATTCCATAGCACTATTACGATAAGGGAGAGAGGGAAAAATCTTCCTGCACGTGATGTACTTTGCTGCGCGCTGTTGGCAGGGTTCTGTTTAGACCCAAGTGCGCACTTGTGTCAAGTTATTGATTTCAATAGTAGTGCTTTCCTGCCACTGATTGTCTTTAAAAGCTGTCAATCAATGATAGGAACATATGCCTATTGAGTATGACATTGATTGACGGCTTATTCAAAAAGAACAAAGAGGGCAGTTAGGAGATATTACAACGAATAGATTAGTATTGTGGTTGTCTCTTATGTGAAGAGAAGCTCTTTTATGGCTTTTCCATGAAGTCCCTTTTGATAAATATGTGTTAGATAGGAATGGGAAACATGCAGTTTGTTCTCTGCCTAACAAATGTGTTTTGGGCTGCAGCATTACTGAGAATTGAGGACAGGCTTGTCCCAAGGCTAAACAATGACAATATGTCGATAAGTACCACTTCATTTTTGGAATTTTTAAGCTACTTACAGCAGTGCAAATTCATGAAAGAAGGAAACCAAGTAAAAATGACTACACTTGCCCCCTTGTCAGCCACCTCCTAAGAATATTCTCAAGTTTTACCCAGGGGAGAAATAATACGTCATTTAAATGCAAAGTATGCAGGTGATTTAAAAGAATGTACTAATTATTTTTATGCATCATTTGTTAAAATCTGTCAGCTACTTTTAGAAAGGCTGTGGCTGTATATAGTTCTAAGAACTACAGTAAAAAATACTTTTATTAAAGGATATAATTGCATCAGATTAACCTTGGATGTACTCATGAGGAAAATAAATGGGCAATTGGGTGGATTAATGGGCAACTTTTAATGGAAACTTACAAGTGAGCTAGCCTTAACAACCTTTTTGATGCACTTGCTACCCATTACATTGTGCAATGGAAAACAATATATTTTCAATACCAGGGCTTACAAATCTTTATATTCGTACATTAAACACTGACCCACAGACTCCCGTAATCAGCTCTGATGTCTGGAGCCTCCACCCAAAATCCAGATAGGTACCAGGTATACTTAGGTCAAAAAAGCAATTTTCAAAGAATGGCTAAAACGCCAGAAAAAAACGCCAGAAAAAACACCAAAACTGCAGTGGCAGTTTTCCTGGCGTTTTTCATCAAGAAAATAATGCAGGAAAAAACTCAAGTGGAAACCTAGCCTTATAGGGACAGATCTAAAAAGTATTACAGTAAATCTTTTATAACTTTGTAACCAAACAATGAAAACAAAAAGGAGAGAAAAAGTAATGCTTCACCTCACCTCTGGCTTGTGCCAGCTGACTATTTGTATTCATAAGTCCCTTACCACATTCATCTCTACATACAAATTCATGCACATTTATCAAAATATAGTTTATTGTAGTATATTCTGTCAAAAATAATAGGTAGACCTATTAGATTAAAAATAAAAAGGGGCTAAAATAACTTACAATAAGAAATATTATTTTCTTCTGAAAAATAAAATGCTCAAAATCAAGTAATTTGTGGGTAACATCAGATTTTATGTAAATGTAGCCTTTAGAAACATAATCTTGCATGACATTAGTTATAAGGAGAGTGTCTCACTTGTGATAATGCTAGTAACAACCTCATAAATGGCATCTGTTAATCTAATGAGACTGATTAGAAGCGTTCAAACAAATAATTGCAATTAGTAATGATATCAGTCTAGAGACTTTATATCAACATTAAATGACTGGCATTATTAGCTACTGTTAAATCAGGGTTACTGAAACTAGCACTAAATGCAGTGTCCATAGGCTAAATAAATATATACCATACAATATGTAAAATCTAAGACTTTTGGTATTTGCATGAATGGCCTGCTTTTGCTACTCTTTTTCTCTGCTTTGATGGGCACAGTGTTTTGTATCTAAACAATCATACTGTTAACTGATACATAATCTGGGGTTGAGGCATGTGGCACGTCCTACCCAGGCTGTGGAGCTGCATATCTCATTCTTGCTTTAGTTTCCCTGTTTTGCTTCGATCCATTCCTGGATTTCCTTTTGCTCTGTTCTGATCTTCCATTCCTTGCTTCTGCTTCAACTCTTTGCTTTTGCTTTGTATCCTTTATAAGGTGTGCCTTATATATAACTGGTTTGGGAACTAAAAGGGAAACTATATAAAATTCTTAATTTCTACATTTTTTCAGCAAGTGTCACTGTCTCTGGAATTACTACTCTTTAATACATTTATTACAATGTTACCTAATACAACTTGCAATCTATCAATTGTGGATCTAATAAAACATATCACAGATTTTGCAGGGGAAGTTTTAGTTACCAAAAATGCGAGCCTGGATAACATTGTTAAATGCAATCCAAGATATTATTTTATGCAAGCTGGCAGGCTGGTGAGTCAGAAAACCACACAATGCACCCACGGGCTATACGTATATAAATTATACATTGACCATGTATTTTTTATTATCTTGTGTGTCTGACATTCTCCATTTTTCCCAGTATACACAAGGTACTTCAACAGGTTAGTTTCTATTTTTAAATGAAGCACAGATAAATATTGTATCATTGCTATGTTCTGTCTCCATAGGGATGATTTCTCTTGACTACTATCTGTTATGTGAAAAGAGATCCTGAAAAATGTGCTATATATTATAATTTAATATTACATTCAATTCAATACCATGTAAGCCCAACAAGGTTTTTAAAGGTACATAACATGTACCTAAAAAATAGGATTGCTAAAATGTCAAATAATGCCTTACTAATTTTAACTGGGCTGTCTTTAGCTTGAGTCCTATAACAGACATCTTCTTTCAACTTTGAATCAATTTTCCCCCAAACATAACATTGCAGTGACATTACATTTCCATGTTCCAATCTCAACCTAACAACCAGGAGGCACTAACACTTCAGGTATGTACTCTCTTTGCCCTCTCTGACCAAGTTGGATCACTTTTTTTTGTTTTAACTTTTGTTAAAAGTATGCCTACCTAGTGCGGTTACATCGAAAGTGACAGCAAAAGCCTAGAGGACTTGTGTGGCTGGGATAACTTCCCCCGTATGTAATGCGATTGTAAGGTGGACCTCAAATTGGCACCTTGGGCCCATGGACTGTCAATCCTGCTCTGACAAAACACAATCAATTGGCCAGATCTTAATCAATGCAAAACATAACAACTACCTTCACTCCACTTCTTTGACTATTATGGTTGGTGGTCATTTGCATAGTTTAATACAATTTTTTGACCATTCTCTGGTTATAGTAATTGGTTTGTGAGGTATGAAGAACTGCTTTGCATCACAAATGTATTGTGACTGAGTAATAATCCAGCTGTACATAAGGCTTTGTGCTATATCTTTGTAACGTGTATAGAAATAATTTCACAATGAATGCTCTGTAGTGTATTTCTAAAATCATAAGGTCTAAAGAAACCACAAATGCTAACAATAGCCTACAAAATATAAGCGACTGCGTTTTAAGAACATGGAATATCAAATATATTTTTGTATTCATTTATTAAAGTGCCTTCACTGTATGGAAGAATGCTTCCAATTTAAATGAAGGCAATCAAAGCTAGCTCAACAAATGATTAAGGAAGCTATTCTTTAAAGATAATAAAGAATTGTAAAAATGTATAGAAAAAAAGACTTTAGATAACGGAAAACTTCAATATTGGCAGGCTTTCAATGTACTTATACATATATATATATATATATATTTCTTTTATTGTTTGAGAAAAATGGTTTTCCTTCAACATCTTAACATTAATTAATTTGGATTTGAACGAACATTTGTTCAGTTCAATGAACAGGCACATTGATTCAAGTTGGTCAGGAATAGGATAATTATTCTAACTCATAAACAAGTACGTCTATACAGAATATTTTTTGGAAAAAATAGCAGAGTATTATTTCAGCTTTGTATTAGATTTAACTATGACAAATTACATGTCATTTAGATCAAACATGCCAATTAGGATATGTGGTTTTCATTTTAGGTTTCAAATTATATGAGTATGGGACATAAACAGATAATAATGGGAACATTCTCTGTAATTTGATCAGCATGGTTGTTCGGTATAACTACAAACTGCAGTATGTGTCCTGCATTACATACTTAATGTTTTATCTGAAAAAGTTGGTCAGGGTGTGAAAATTCCCTTTTAATGTATTCCATAATGCGATTGTTTTTTTTGTATAGATTTCAGAAGTGGAGGCCCATGTGGAAACATAATAGTTAGTTAATGGTTTTATAGGCTGGTGTATGAGTAGACTTGGGACAATCATACTTTTCAGGGCCTGGTCCTACTATTTAGTAAGACAAAGTAGTTGTTGGGACTACTGCTGAGAGTTTCTTTCCTATGTTATCAAGTAAGTTGTAAGGTAATGGAGGAAAATATACTAAACATAATAGTCAGTCAACTAGTTCAGATACCGAAATAATGTAACACCAAAACACACATCTTAAATAACAGATATAGTTGATTGCATCAAAGATAACAAAAGAGCAGATGTGTGGTGGAAGCCCATGTCATCATCAACCAATGCCCACAATCAAGGGTACACAACAGCTGGACATGAAGACACTATGCAAATACTATGTCCATCACACTGTGTCCCAAGAAACTGTTACAGCAAATAGAAAGATAAGAAAGAGATGCAATTAGAAAGAACAACTGCATGAGCATTAGTGTATTTGGGACAAACATAGAAAAGGACACATAGAAAAGACAACTTCTGTCAAATAAGTGCTGCATATCCATGTTTTATCAGTGGCTGGCTTTCAAGTGCATTGGCAGATTTCCAATGCCCAGTTTTGACTGGAAGCTTAGCTTGCCTAGGACTAGTCCAGGATTCAGTCCGGGATATGTGCATAATAATGCCTTTCACCAACAGTCTACTTTCTGAGCCAGCTTCCTACTCTGCGTCTCAGGCGCAGGCTAAAGCACTGTAACTAAAAATGGGAAAATGTCAAAGCAGAGATTTACCTATTTTTAGACTTTGTAAATGATTATGCTGAATTCCTATGTTAACTAGAAGCAATAAATATGGCATGCTAGAATAGTATAGATATGTGTCTCTATCCATGTGTACAGATTCAGTGCTGCCCAATAAGTACAAAGTTATTTATATTCATTAAAAATGTTATTCTACATCCAGATGTGCAGGGCTTATAAAGAGGGAATTCAAGTAAATAATAAAAGGTCGTTAGGCCAGTAAAATTGCATTCTGTCAAAAAGACATAAGTTCAGTATTAATCAGAACTGATTTTGTAACCTGTAGCCTTTGCATTCAAGAAATCTTTAGTGCGATCCAGCATGATTTCTAATTTAATGCTTTTGTGAGGCACCAGCAGGACGTTGGTTGACTCCAAGTACGAATGTTAAACTAACAAAACGGTCAAACGTTTCAAATGCATGGTACACCAAAAATAGTTTAATAATATATCTAAAAGATATAGAAGACTAAAGTAAGACAAGGGAAGAAAAAAAATATTTTTCATGGATATGGGTAGCATTACATACTTACATTAAAATACTAGTGCAAGATTTTAGAAATGCAGAACGACATAGTAATAGATAATAAATTACCGTATTTGCTCGATTATAAGACCAGATGCTCTGAAAAATACCCCTCGTCTTATAATTGGGGTCGTCTTATAATCATACCTCAAATAAGTCTGACTATGAGACTAAGATCCAGATCCCCCGCAGCGATGTCTGCCCCCCCCAACTTACCGGTGCTTCTGAGTCCCCGGTGCTTAGTCCGGGCAGCGTGTAGAGCTCTATATCTGAATATTTACTTCAATTACTCTACGAAAGAGAGCACTGCAGATATTTGTGTATACTGTATTTGCTCGATTATAAGACAAGGTTTTTTTCCAGAGCAAATGCTATGAAAAAGATCCCTCATCTTATAATCGGGGTCATCTTCTAATCAGACCTCAAACAGTCCAGAATCCAGAACCCCCCGCAGCGCTGCAGGGGACCTGGATGCTCTTGTCTTATGCACCCCCCAAACTTACCTGTGCTTCTGATACCCCGGTGTGTAGCCGGGGCAGCGTGTAGATGTCTACGCGATTCGCATAGACAACTTCCGCTGCAGCCGGAAGGAGGTGCGGTTAGCAGCGGGGGTTGTCTGCGTCTATCGCGCAGACCTTCCCAGGCTGTCAGTGAGGAGAGGTCCTCGCACCGGTGCATTTTCTTTTTTTCCTAAATTAATATTCAGATTTTGGGGGTTGTCTTATAATCAGGGTCGTCTTATAATCAAGCAAATACGGTACTTCTGTAGTTTGCGCGGAGAGATCATGTAACATGAGGACCCATTCAGGAAGGATGGGACGGACATGCAGGCAGCTGTGGTTGCTGCCCTGGGTAAATCCTAAGGCAGGGGTTCTCATAAGTACATCTGGCAATACCATATAAATTATATTTATGAGAGGAGGACTGGCATCATTTAGCCCTGTAACATAGCGGCTCAACATTCTAGCATTTGCCTAACCTGAATGTTTAGAGTCAGCTGCATATTAGAAACTTTTTTTGTTTCAAAGGAAACAGCCCATAAAGGCAAAAAGTGCCTTTATGCATGTCTTCTCCCAAGGAGTTTGCGTTAGTTTATTTTCGGCACAAAAATAATTCTATTATTGCATATCATTCACATTGTGCTTTGAACAAACACTATTCTCTTGTGCCAGCAGCGCTCTATGAAATGAGTTTTGAAGCAGCTGGCATCCCTTGCAAAAATCAATGAAAAATATGTGCAAGCCATGTCAAAAATCTTTATGCTTACTTAGATCTACAAAAAAGTATGATGTAGATTCATTTTTGTTTAGAAATGGAATGTGTTATGCAGATTTGCATTTTGGGGTTTGGTACCTAAATTAAAGAAAATATGTTAAAAAAAAGACCACTTTTGAATGTCATTCAATGATATGGATTAAAAAAAAAGTTATGTTGTTCAGCTATTGTAGTTGTCAAGGATAAACCAGCAGAATAACTTAATTGTATTTTGCTGCTGTAATTTATGTTGCAATGCAATTTGCTAGTGTGTTCATCTATTCTGGAGATCTTTTGCACTTGAAGGATAATAAAATATGTACTATTTCTTGGCAGACAAAATGCACTGCAGCGTATTTAGTATAGCATGCCAGCGTGATCACAAAATACACTACTTCAGAACTATAACAAACTTTTTGACAGAGCTTGAATTACAACATTGGAAATAACTCTTCTGTTTCGGTGTAAGTATGCACAGGTCATAAGGAAGAATTTTTCGATACCTGTATACAAAATAGAAAATGTATTTCTTGACATAAGTAGAACTGCTGAGAATATAAAAGGTTTGTGATATCCAGTCCGCACCTTCATTGTCTATAATAAAGGTAAAGTATGATAAATATCTATATGTTTGTAAATATAACAAAATACAAGCGCTTAAACATATTGAATTGACCTATTAAGAAATTCTGGGTACAGTGGACATCTTAGAGAACTATGGTGGTGCTATGTTAAATTGTTATGTTTGGAGAGGACAGCAACCACAGAAAAATCTAATTAGTACAGTAGGACTCAAGTCTGTAAAGCAAGTTATCAGAGAACCAAGCCAAACACCCTGAGAGCTTTATAACATTTAGCTTAAGTGGATCTGTCAGAAGGATTGAGTGGCATAAGACACCTTTAGTATTTCCTAATATAACCGAAAATATATAATCAGCTTTTTGAAGAAACTGAATATCAATATATTTGATGTTCTACTGAGAACATCACCTGTAGATCCCTGTATATATTATGTCATTGTGGATTCAACTCAGCTTTAACATTACATTACGTTTTATTTATAAAGGTCCAGCATAGGCACCACTAAATGTAGCAGAACTTTAATCAGAAGCAATGAATTTTAAAGTAATCTGGGGTAAATTTTAGCCACTTTAATAAGTCCAGATTGGTCAGAAAATGTGCCTGGAATATAAATGTGTTTTTCATAACCTGAATTGAGAACATAAAACAGATACTTAGAAATGAAGGAAAATATCAAAGGAAACTTTACGTGGAATTTCAAACGTATAGTCTGCAAGACGTAGTAATGAAATAATGGATCAACATAAGAGCAAACACAGGATGCATAATAAATTAAGTATATTGATAGAAATACAAATATATATTGTATAATATTTCGTCAGTGCCGTATTTGTGGAATCTCTGGCTTCTAGGGGAATTGACGAGCTGTATGACACAAGTCTGTTTACTAAAATACAAGTGCAAATAAGGTGGCCCAAAATGTGAGTTTGCAAATTTGGAAATGTCAGCTAGCATGTTCAGTTTAAAAAAACACACACACAAAAAACTAGATGCTTGACTGAGTTGAGTTGTTGCAAGTTCAGAACTAGGAACTCTTTTGCCACCCCCTCATCATGTGCAAGGTGGCATGCAAGTCATGAAACATTTCTCTCCAACCTGTGTGTTGTGGGTAATCAACAACCTTAGGATGCTATGGAGATAAACTATCCCCCTCTCAACCTAATTTGCAGCTCAGTGGGATAGGGGTTAAAAGTTGTGCAATTACCCTTTGGAATCCATGGAGCCTATTTTGTGCCTCTCTTCCCTCCAACACTGTAATTAGCTTTGCACACTATAAAATAGTATGGGAACGTGTATATTTCAGAATATCCATACACAACTGTAATCAAATGTTTGCGATAATGCATCACAGTGGAAGAATTTTGGCCCACTCCTCTTGGTAGACTTGTTTCAATTCAGACACATTGGTTTGTTTTTGAGCATGAACTACATTTTAAGGTCATACAACAGTATCTCCATTGGATTAAAGTCAGCTTGACTAACTAGGCAACTTCTAATCCTTAATGTTGTTTCTTTTGATACATTCATATGTGGACTTGCTTGTGGGCTTTGGATCACTGTCCTACTGCGTAACCCTGCTTGAGCTTTAGGTTGCAAATTGATGGCCAGACATTCTCCTTCAGGATTTTCTGGTAGAGAGTAGAATTCATAGTTCCATTAATTATGGCAAGCCACCCAGGTCCAGAAGCGGCAAGGCATCCCCAGACCATCACACTGACACCACCATGTTTGACTGCTGGTATGATGTTCTTATTGTGGAATGCTGTTTTAGCTTTACGCTAGGTTTAATGGTACCCATGTTTTCTAAAAAGTTCCACTTTTGACTCATCAGTACACATAATATCACCCCAAAAGTTTTGGAGGATCAAGAAGATGACATCACCACAAGTTGCTGTCGGGTTATGTTTGCAGAGATGTCATTTCTGCAGATGGCATTTGTGAGTTGCAAACTTGCATTTTGGGCCAACTTATATGCACTTGTATTTTAGTAAACAGTCCTGTGTCATACAGCTCTTCAATAGAGAAATTTAAATAAAATGTAATTTTAAAGATTGACAATTGAAGATTGAGAAGAGTAGAGAAGGGAGAATATAGAAGAAGATACCAAAGTGGGAGTTGTCTGCAGAACCAGAAGTGGGCGGCAGAAGGTGGAGAAACATTTAGAGAGTGTGAGAGCGAATGAGAGTGTACGAGACTGAGAATGTGAGAGTGTGAGTGAATATAGACCCACAAATTTTGGGGTCCATATGATTCTTGCGAATCCAGATGCACAAGTCTAGTCTTTGCTGATACAGATACTCCTTTGTGCTTCCTATTTGAATAAAAAGACAGAATTTTACAGATGTCTAAAATGTCGGACAAATGGAAAATAGCTCAGTGCTCATTGTTTTTTCTTTTCCATAAGAATATACATCATGCTGCACTTGCAAAAGATTTGTACTTATTAGGCATTTTTTTATCAATGTTTATTAGTGTTTTCAGGACAAATATAAAACATGATTTAACAAGAGAAACAGCATCAAGAGGTGGGAGGAGATAAAATAAGGACGGACAAGGCAGTATCGTACCAAAACAGATTGATGCATTACTGACATCATTGATATTGAAGGTTATCAGGTGACATTTCCTAGTTGCTGATATAGATACAGACATTACAACAATTTGTCAAACATTGCATTGTATGGGGGCTGTACAATCTTTGGTCTATTTGGCTGAGGATGGTCTTTTGATGCACTCAGTAGATACCTGCTGTTTTGGTAATGGACGCTTTCTTTCCATAGATGCTGCGATTTTGCCTGCATTTCGTTTCTTGCTGATATAACCACTTGGCAAATCTTGGTTGGTGAGTCTAGGTGAGGGGATTAGTAAAGTAAGTTCTTAAGTGGGCTACAAGGAGCGTTTGTACAACTGGGTGTGTGCTGAACAGGTACTGCAAAACTGTGGTTCGGTGAGATGGCTGGAAGAGAAAATAAAGAGAAAGGAGAGGGGTAAGAAAGACAAATAAGGGGGTGTAATTAATTAAATGGGGGATCTAATAGGACTGGGCAGGGGGATGGTGAAGGGGGAAAAAAACTAGAGGTATTGAGTGGCCTGCAAGTACCACACTGTTTAGTAGCCCCTATTAACAAGAGGAACTCCGCCACAGTCAATAGTACTAGAGCACCTAAGTCACAGAGGAAGGTGTTGACCATCCGGGAGAGGCCTGGCATTAAAAAAACCAACTGTGCAAACGCAAAACAAAACTTTTGGCGGAGTCACCTAAGGCACCGTCATCCCTTAAATGGAGATTGTGAAAAAATAATGGGATAATTCAATCCTCAAATATTCATAACATAAACTTAACACAGCAATCTAGGCATAACGATCTAGGCATCTAATGGTAGTAGTAAAAACAAATAACTAGTGCTGGAGTCTAACTTGAGTTGTAAAGTCAAATTCCAGATAAGCTACTATATCAAGTAGCCCAGATGGGAGTAGATGTAAATAACAGAGCTCATAATGTAAAGCTAGAGGGTCAGAGCTTTAGGTATAATGTAAGGAGGTTTTAAAAGGATGGTAGAAAACTTCCCTCCATCAGGAATGATAAAGGCAAATATAGTGAGGAGTTTAATATTCATAATAGCTTAATGCCTATCCAATGCATGTTTAACACAAAATCAAGGACTGATTAAGATCTGAGTCTTATTTCAGGAAGAATGAACAGACTAGATGAACCAAATGGTTCTTATCTGTGGTCAAATTCTATGCTTAACTAATCCTGTCTGTATATTCTCGCACTGTATATAGTCTCTACCATAGGGATTTAATGTAATGATCCATGGTTAATTAAATCAATGTTGGATTTCCATTATGTCTGCTCATATGTTCATACCTTAATATAATAATTTCATACATCATTAGCATTCAATATTGGTGAGAACCTAAACGTTGGTATCACATACACATTGCAGCAAGAGAGCTTGTGCTAGACTAGAACTAGACTACAAGAAATAGGTGCTTTGTCGTAATTATTTTAAGAACTCATTATAATTTTCCTGCAACACAGGTTCACTATAATCATTATCATTATATGAAATAAAAGAAAATACGAACATTGCCATTGTTTTGTTTATTTTAAACACACACAAGCCCAGTAACAGACATATTTTCATTCACTACAAAAACCCATTACCTATAACATACCAAATTAAATTAGAGCATCCAGAAACTTTCCATTTTTCCATATATATAAAAGCTGGATACTGCAAGTACTATTATAAATTTAATTCATAATAGATAATGGCCATAATACATTCCAAATTTAGAAATGGCAAAATAGCTTATGTTTGAGTTAGGTGCCTTCAAACAATAGACAAACAGAGCCATTATTTGAATGTACCTCAACATACATACAAAAATACAACAGCTAAATGCTCACCTTTTGTCTTGATGTTTACCTATTGTTACAGTCTTGATATTTTTAAATTAAAAAAGCCTGTGAGTGCATTTCACTACCATTCAAAAGTTTAGGTTCACTTAAAAATGTCCTTTAAAGTGACATTAAATACAGAGTAGACCTTTTTAGTATTGTAAATGACTATTGGAGCTGAGAATGGCTGTTTTTCTCAATATCTTCATAGGCGTGCAGAGGCCCTTTATCAGCAATCATCGCTTCTGTGTTCCAAAGGCAAGACGTGTTCACTAATCCAAGTTTATCATTTTAAAAGGCTAATTGATCACGATAAATCCTTTTGCAACTACGTTAGCACAGATTCCTTGTTTTCCTTAAAAAGTGACCCCAAACTTTTTAAGTGTATACAGCTTGAATTGCCCAGTAGTGCAAATGGGGAAAAATACAATAAACATTTGTTTTTTCAGATGGCACCAAACGATGCAATATATCTCAATGCAAACTAAGTAAACACATCTACAACACTGCCCGTCACACAGCAAAACATACATCATCAAGGTATCCTATCTGCACATGTTGTGTATATGACCCAGTGCAATAAATGTGAAACAAGATGTTACATCGGAAAATAGACTACTGCGATCGGATTCGTACGAATAGCAGGTATACCTCATTTTCATTAACTCTCTCATCTTCTCTACATGCTTCCCTACCGTCTCTGCCAACCACTTCCGCTTCTTCTTCATCTTTTATCTTTGTCTCCACAGACATAACCTGATGGGAACTTCCACCAAAATTAGTTAGGACTAAATGATGGCACTTTATGTGATGGAGGAGAGGATGCTTTCGTAAGCACCATCCAAATTAGGGCTCAATGACAGCTCTTTTGATGATGATTGGAGGAGCAGGGAGAGGACGTCACCATTTTGGCAAAAGTTCCCGCTGGGTTATGGCTGCAGAGATGTGGACAAAGATAAAAGATTGAAGAAAGCAGATTGAGAAGAGAAGAGACAAGAGAATGGAGAAGATAAAAGATGTAAAAGATCATGCAGATGCGCAAGTGGTTGGCAGATACGGAAGTGGTCGGCAGAAGCGGAAGTGGTCGCCAGAGACGCTAGGTAAACATGAGCGCGTGGAAGAGTGAGTGAATGAGAATGAGAGTGGAAGAGAGTGAATAAGAGTGTGTGAGAGTGTGAGTGAACGTGGACCTACATATTTTGGACAAACATTCTGAGCTTTTATGGGAGTCCTGGCCACACTTCCATGGCTTCATATGAATTGCTTAATTTACCAAAATGTATAAGCACACACAAACCCATATGCCGGAGCATCAAATGTGTGTCAAGTCCTCGTCTGAAACAGTGTAACCGACACATGCTTTTAGGCGGCCATAAACTGAGAATTGCAACTATATTTGTTTGAAGCCGGTACTGTATATATTCGATGTTCTTTTCCCATATGATCTCTGTGTAGAGACATTGAAATGGTTTTTATCATTGTCTGCAGAAAGCTTAATCATTATATTCCTAAACAGTTTATATTCCCATAACAACATATTTTTTTTGTATTTCACGCTTGTTTTAAAATGGTAGTCAAAAGTGAGAAAAACAGAACAGATATACATGGTAAAAATTAATATTCCGGAAATAAACTAGATGCATCAGTATAGCATATGTAAAATGGCTGTTTACCCTCTTTATGTCTCAAGACTAGAGACTCAGATCAATTTTGCCAGCAATGAAAAGCAATGAAAAGCTAGAATGAATACACTGTAATTAAATATGGATGGTGTATTTCAACACTCCTTTAAGATGCTGTATAAACTGCTGTACAAGGACAATAGGCTTACCAGAAATATTTGCACAGACAGTCATTCAAAGTTTTCCAAAGGGTTCCAATGATAATGGGGGGTAGATTAAGATATTTACTTTCAAGATGATTTGGGAGTTTTGAGTGACAGGAAGTATAGAGTGCAATGACAATCTTTTGTGCAATCGATTATGACCCCAACTTGGAAGTTCAGAGGTATGCCCAGAAGTCTGCCAAAAAAGAGTGAGACTGGAGTCAGATGGAAAGTCCTTAAAACTGAGAATGGGATAGGTACAGCTAAGTAACATTTCTACCACTAGAAGAAGAGAGGACTGCCCTGAACTTCCCATATCTGGAACATCCAAGGCAAATTGTGGAATTCCAAGGTACACATATACTGTAAGAAATATAATTACTGCTATTTGCTATTTATGCAGTTATGGTAACTAGACCAACTTTGTGAATCCGTACGAGTGCCTAAAAACAAGGAGGCACAAGAAACGAAGCAGAGCTCTGAATTGCATTTTTTCCCACTCGTAATCGCTCTCACATGCTTTCTCATTGTCTCCATACCTTTTCCTCCAACCGCTTCCCTGTCACTGTCTCCTTTTCATTCTGAAAACAAATGGACCAAAAATGAAATGAAAAGTCTAATAGTTACACACAATAAGTGCTGGTGACAGACAAGAAGCAGTTGCCCTGTGTCATCCTAAAATGTCCTAAATAAAAAAGATACTATCATTTTCTAACTAGAACAGGTATCTGAATCCCTAAAATCCATATAATCTCCCAATACCAGGAAAGTAAGCCATTGCATACACTACACTTTTTGGTTCCTTGACCTCCTCCCCTAATAAAATGTTAAGTTTAGGAGCGTATGTTGACAAGGGCAGTTATTTATCTTTACAACATCATTGTCTGTACATTACAATGATATCATTGTATATATCTTTTAAAGATGTGTACCTCCAATTCCCTAATTTTCTTTCTTAGTCCAGTTAAAACCACTTCTTACTAAGAAAAACAGCAAATAAGTGCGTTTAATGCATTGCATTAGACCAACAAATTGGATTAATCACTAGATTGCACCACATTCCTCGAACAGAATGCATTTTGTTTAATATTTGGCATAAAAATAAAGTGACATTCTATCAAGCTTCATCCCCTGATGCAATTATTTTGGTAAGCACACTTTGCCATGTCCTTTTATAGATCAGAATAAAAGATTTAAAAGGCTTTCATCAGTCTTGCAGTGCTTTATCTTATGCCAAACAGTCACAAACAAAATGCCTTCTGTTGAAATGTAGTGCTCTAGATACTCAAGCTACAATATAATATATATTATATATACATATATTGAATTATCTTTGCGTACTATTTTGCCACCCATTTTTAGTTATTTATTAAAAGTGCTAGCTTAAACAATTCTTTCTGCAAACATTCAAAACTAATAAATCCAATGCTTAACACATTTTACATATATTGTAAGCTCAGTGAACCAATATGGGCCCAAGGACATTTTAAAACTGGATCACAAGCTGCAATGGCTCCTATAGATTCACTTTTTCTCGCAACATGGTGATGCTGGATGCCTTCATGGGCGGCACCTATAACACGGCCCACGTTCCCAGCACCGAGCTACACTGTGTAGGGGACTTTCTGGCCGCCAGTTTCTCTTTTCAAATAGTTAAAAGATTGGGACTAGTTTAGCCTGTAACTGACAGCCACAGGTAGAAATGTGAAATATACTGAAAAATATTTACTATATTTAATATAGTTACATCATCTGTTTTTAGTAAGGAATTTCCTGTAGAATCAGCATGGAAAAAAACGTGGGCGAAGACTGCTAGACTGTCCAAGCTAATGTTCTTCAAGCATGAGATGTAACCACATGGCAATTTCGTTCTACCTAATGTGGGTTTACAACGGAAATTCTTCAGTATGGCTCTCTCTGCATGCTTTGGCACTTGATTGCCAGGAATTCAACGAAGAAGGATGTTATTCATACCAAAAATAGAAGCGCTGAACCAGGGAAAACAAAAGTAGGCTAGTTTGCTTAGCTGGTATCTGAACAATACTGCCATGACTTGCCTGTAAGCAGGTGACTAAAGCTAAGTAAAAAGAAAATCACCAGTCCCTGAAAATAGTTGGAAAGTAGCACATTACACCATATGTTAACTAAATATTTTTATTTCTATCTGCATTTGAGTTGTCACCTGGATATGAGTGTCAAGACTTATGCATGACTTTTTTACATCAGCGTACATTCAGCAATACCTGCATTTGTCGATTCTTCTACAAGATTTCCACGATAGCTGTTTTTTTGTTTTTTTTGGAGAGTTCTACGCTATTAACCTCTCTTTCTTCCCTGTTAATCTACCTGATTCCTTGTCAGCTTCATGTTTGTTAAGGAAAGCGCCGCACTGTTAAGACAATTTAGCTTTTTATATCAATGTACTCTTTAATGCATGAAGGCTATTGATTCAGTGAACAAGCTGAATATGATTACTCTTTTTTTCATGATCTGTTGTATTGATGTGCAATAATAAATAAGGACAGAGTAAAAGTGGCTAATTTTATAAACAGTTACGAAACTCTAAAAATAAACATTGTAAAATTAGTCAATGTCACGAATAGAAGGATGGGTAACAAGAGAATAAGAGAACACCTTTACTTAAAATCATGTTTGCAAGTGCCTGTTTTTCCAATTTCCGTGCTAGTCGCCATTGACAATAACAATGGTAGAATGTTCTTGCGTACACAGCTGCATTAAATCATTTAGAGCAATCACAGAAAGACAGGTACGTTGTCAGATTTCCAACCCTTTCATTATTGCTTTTATCTTACAAACCACTGCCCAGGCATGTCAGCTTAGTTCCCAAAAGATGATTATTGATCACAACCTTAAAATTGTCCAGATTAATTTCTTTCCATTAGAAGTGAGAAACTTGATCGCCCTGCAAGTCCGTACACTTCCCTGACTGTTTTCTGGTATATGCATGTGTAACCCTTTTTTTTTACCTTGCTCCGCTGTCAGGCTGTGTATTCATTATTATTAATATTTTTTATTCCTATAGTGCCAATAATTTATGAAGCACTTCTCACACATCAAAGTTTATGACAACACTAGTGTTAACAGACAAAGGCCAACCGTTACATAAGGTAGAGGGCCCTGCTTAAAAGCATACAATCTAGAAATTAGTAAATATCTAAGTTAATTCTGTCTACTAGAAAAAAAATACATGTGTTGTAATTATGAACAGTACATTTATAATAGTGGTTTAAAGATACATACCGTATTGGCTCGAATATAGGTTGCACCCTTAAAGTTTGGTGCTATGTTACAGAAAAAAAATATTTTAAAGAAAAAATACACATTAGTGGAAAGGTAAAACAGTATTTTATCTAATGAACAGGAATACATGTAGTTTAACATTTTTGGTATCTATTATACAGTTTGTCAGCATATGTTATATACAAACAGAAAACCAGTAGCCATTTTAAGCCTCCCCCTTAATTCATAATGCACCTTACTTATAGATATGCCCCTCTGCCCCCTGATATGCCCCTCTGTGCCCCAGATATGCTTTATGCCCCCAGATATGCCTCTCTGACTCCCCAATATGCTTTATGCCCCCATATTTTCCACTCTGCCCCTGTTAGGGACCAGGAACCAGACGGACACAAAACGTAAAATGCAATCACCTTTATTGTAATGACAATAGTGAACAGAGCCAAATCGTGATCCAAAAGCATATACCAAAAGACAAGCCGGGGTCAGGAACCAAGACGGGTACTCAGACAAGCCGGGGTCAGGAATACAGAGATCAGCGAAGTCAGGAACAAGCCAGGAATCAGGAGCCAGGAGGGACGTCAGAGAAAGCCAGGTCATACACAGGAATTCAGGAACACAGCAATAGCACTTGCAGCCAGAAACAACACAAGGGCAAGGAGGAAGTGAGGTTTAGCTGCTTAAATAGCCAAAAGGGGCTGGCTGTGGGCTGGACAATGGGCTGAGTCACAGGAGTGACAGGAGTGTAGCCATGGCAACCCAGCCAAGCTGTATAGCCTCCAGCAATGCAGCAGAAAAGCAGCTAGACCATAACAGCCCCCTGATATGCCACTCTGCTTCCTAGAAGTAGAACCCCCCCGACTTACCGATGCACCCCCAGACTCCCTGGTGTGTAGCGCCACCAGCCGGTGGACGTCTGTGTGATGGGCGCAGACAACCTCCACTGCCGGCACTTCCGCTGGGGCGTCTATGAGGGGAGAAACACAGACGGAAGTGCTGGCAGCGGAGGTTGTCTACGTGAACGTCTGCACGATAGGTGTAGACAACCTCCGCTGCCGGCACTTCTGCCGGTTCTTCTATGGTGGAGAACCGGAAGGTCATGTCTCTATCATAGAAGCACTGGTGGAAATGCTGGCAGCAGCGGGGGTTGTCTGCATTGCGCAGACGTCCACGGCTGCCGGAGAGGAGGATCCAGGCCCGGTGCCTGGAACTGCATGTCCTGGGCGTCGGGCGACATGAACTGCGCATCCCTGCGCTAAACCCTGAATATAGACCGCAGCCCCACTTTAAAGACCTAAAGTGGGGGGGGGGGAGTGCGGCCTATATTCGGACCAATACGGTAATAGTAGTGGCCAAGTTAGGGCTAGCACCTTCAGCCTGGGGAGCAGGTAAAGCCGAATGGCCCCTTCCACCTCCAGCCAATAATTAAGATTCCCTCTGGTACACACATTTACACATACACTTCCACACTTAAACAAACTTACACACCCACACCAACAGCCACACATACTTACACTAACACACTTAGCTCACATAACTCACACTCGTACTAACACCTACTCTAACACACATGGTTACACACACTCTTGCCAATGCACACATACTCACATACATAAGACACATATATTGTACATACATACCCACTCCCTCTGTAACTGCTTTACCCTCTCTTACCCTCCTTAACCTCTTTACCTTACCAGTGTCTTTTTTCTACCTACTGAGACAAACAGCCTTGCTTTTACCGCACAATCAAATAACATTACTCTACAAGACCCTGCCACATTCACACCTAAATGAGTGGACTAGTCCAAGCTGGACCAGCCCTTTTTGAAGTATTTTGGACTGTCCCATGGGGCAATCGCCTTCCTGTCCCCTGGGCAAGCTCACCTCTGATTGTGGCTGGACATAGTACTTACTGGGTGAGATATCTTTAAAGAAAGACAGTACATAGATAGTGTGGGTAGAGCTACCATTAAGCCCACTTCCATCATGATGCATTCATTCTATACACACAGCCTAGTGTCCATTGTTAAGAATTTAGCCCTTCTCTAGTTGCAACCCTGGTTCCAAGTATCTACTACAGAGAAGTATTACATGGGAGTGTGTAATACATTTTAGCAGATCTGTCATTTTATTTGTCTCCTTGGAGAAGAAAAAAGGAACACAAAAATATTGCCTGCTTTTGTGCCACATGACAATTATAAATTTAATTTTATAATATTAAAGAAGTATTCCTGAGCATGGATTGGTCAGTGAAATAGAAAATAAATTATGTTTTTAATGTTGCATTTGGTTGTGTTACAAGTACGCAAAACAGCATCTTTACCGTGAGGGTGGTAGATAAATGGAAGAGCCTCCTGTCAGTCAAGTTATAGAGGCTAATACACTGAAGGAACTTAAACATGTGTAGGATAAACCAAGGACTGATTAAGGTCTGAGTCTTTACATCAGGAAAAATGAGCAGACTAGAGGAGCCAAATGGTTTATTTCTGCTTTTGGATCCCCTGTGGTGTGAATAGAAAACACTGAAAAGGGGAGTTTACATTCTAAATTCCATGCTCGTGGAGGTACACAACATAATGGCAGTAAAATGCCAAAAGCATTTGTAAACTATCATTCCATGTAAGTTAAAAGCTTTTTTCCACTCATGATTACATCAAGCCAATTCAAAATGTCATTTTTATACACATCAAATCTCAAAATCAAAAGGTAACCAACAATAATGCATATTGCTTAAAAAACATAAGCTGTGAAAACAAAACTAGAAAAGGAAGCGCATCACTAAAACAAGAACAGGTTCATGTTATAGTCAATGTAACAGCTGTCAGGTATAAAGGGCTGAGACATATTACTAGGATGAATAGCTTGTAAAAATATTACTTGTTATGACTTGTTTTAAACCATGAGTACAATAGATATGTATTTGTTTATAAAATAGTTGTAGTGAGTAAATACCGCAGGAAAATTTGTAGTATGGAATACATTGGAAGGAACTATTATAAGTCATTTATTCATGAAAAGTGGCAGGCAAGGATGTGTCAATATGATCTGATAGTGGTTGTAACAAAGCATTTTTGGGGGGGGTCTACATGGGACATTTGAATAGTGCATATGCATTTATAATGTAATATCTGCAGTTGGATATCTCAAACTTAGCTGAACCCAAAGGTCTTGCTTGGAGATTTTTTTTCATCCTTGCAGCATCTATACATATTTTCCTTATGTTTGTTTTAAGTTGAGGGTGAATTTGAAGTGTATGTAAGCTGAAAGTTAATTGTTGCTAGTGTTGTCTCCAAGGCCTGCAAGAAAGACTTAAATACACCCGTCTTAAAGTGATTGATACATCCAATTCAAATTTGAATATATATATAACTATTGTTATTTGGTTTTGAAGAAGAAAAAAGGATAGGCAATACTATCTACATTACAGATATTCAGTGACTGATGGAGGGCTTCTTATTTTTTCCTTTTGGAGTCAGAGCGTGATTATAGGAAAGGAGCCAAACTTTGTAGTGCCATATTAAAGTGTCTTAATATGGTTTACTTATCATATCATTCAGGACTTGTAACTGATGTCATATCTCCAGGGGTTACACTCAATCATATGAAAGTTTAAAATCTGCTACTCATTCATAAGCACAATTAAAATCTGCCACTCACTCATATGTACACTTATTCTACACACATTTATTTACAATGTTTCATGCGTACACAATTGTGTAAAGTCACCTGCCTATCAGTCAGTGGCTCAGAGCTGAATAGCACATCTTTAGAAACAACATGTCTCATAATGCTCAGTTAACCTTAAGGCAGCCTGAGAATTATGATATATGCACCGTACAAAGATTTGCCCCTATTTCAACCAGCTCCTCTCCACAAGTTGTGAAGAGAAGCACTGACTGATGGAACTGTGGAAGATTATCCTGCATTATGAAAATATTCCCTTAGTGGTGAGGCCAAGGGAGACCTGCTCACATACGTAGAGGATAATCAAGGGTAGCTAAACTATTTTACATATGATACATAAATAAGAATGATTTTAAAATCGCATTCAATCACATATCATATTAGTGAGAACATCTGAATTTTATTTTTTTTGCTTTATTTTTTTTCTTCTTAAATTTCTGTTTTTTAAGAATTGTTATTGATTGTGTTGGAAACCATTATCGACAGCTTTCCAGCTTTACAGATGGCTGTATAATTACATCTAACATTGGCATGTTAATAAATAGTAAACATCATAAGCCAAATTGTCACATATTGGTTTATTGTTTTTGAGTTTCAAAAAGCATAATAGAATTGTTGTTTTTTTAGTTTGTAGACTGCAGGTCTCCATATAAAGATCTCGTTTTCTTAATATGAACAAGTTGCTATACTGCTTTATTGTAAAAATGTAGCACCTCAACTTTATATGTTGTATTTTAAAGGGGAACTTTAGAAACACATGGTGGAAACACACTATTTTGAGCTTAATTACATCACACCCAGTACCCAGTAGTATGAATCCAAAACTTGTATCTATTAAGGATTGCTGGTTCAGGTGGTTATAGGATTCGCACATTTCTACCACAACTTAATTTACAAATTTCCCAAAGTCTTCTTACCCCTTAAAGTGCAGAGACATGTTTTGATGACATCATCAAGCACAATATGCCTTTGATAAACCCAAAGCTTACATTCCAAAAATAGTTCATCCTGATACTCCCCATATCAGAGTGGGTGCTTTAGCCTCAGCTGTCATCCTATCTCAAAGACAATATCCTCAAGATTCACTGGACTCATTGGGATTGTGTGTTGACCCCTGTAGAGACTAACTATGATGGTGCTATGATCACAATTTTTATACCATCCTGTGTTTGAGTCCATAGGCACTATGTGGTCACCAGGAATTTAAGACTAAGGCAAGGAATTGAAGGATGCGATTAACATGTAACTGTAAACAAACCTAAAAAGCCAAAGCAGATGAAGTACCATCAAGAGTCAAAACTCAGCCGAGGTCAGATATACAAACATATCGAAACAAGAAGCACTCCCAAAGCAACAAGCTGTAACTCACTGAATGAGCAAAAGGACACTGATATCCCAGGTCTATGTATACCATGCATAAAAATGGCACGCTTTGCATAAGAGATGTAGTGAACCAAAAGTAGCACAACTAATATACTGTATCTATCTGCGGTCGTCCAGATCATGTCTCCCCAGCAAGGAAGCGGAAAGCATACACCTGCAGGTAAGACCAGGTGTACCATTATGAAAGGGTGAAATGGTCAGAGATGTCTACTCCTCCCAACCAGCCATACTTAATGGTTTCTAGTGCTGCTTGGGTGCAATGCACCCTGTGTATCAACCCCAGCTCACCCTTGGTTTGGGACATACCTGCATGAAGACAAGTATTGTGTCATAATACTGAAAGACACTAAGCGCTTTGTCAGTGAATAGAAATGTTTATATAGGAACTGGTCTTTTCCAATGTCATTATTCCAGCGGTCTGCCTATATATTATATGTATTACCTCCATTCTGTGGCATTCATACACTAGAAATTTCTATGGGATAGATAATGGCAAAATTTTCTATCATTACTGTCATTGTTAATGCTTACGGTAAAAATGTATTTGACAATTTTTCAATACATTTCCTCAATTTAATATATTATAAAGCCACTTAATCTGCATTAACATAACATGCACAAAGAAGTTCAGAACTATAATACAGTATAGTCAGTAAAGTAGCATCGTTAAATTGAGAATGGAACTTTAAATCACTCATTATTTTTAAAGAATTGGAGGGCATATATATGCAGTGCGAAAGAGCTATTGCATATAATGTCATGTAAATTAAAAACAAATGTCCAATCTTCTGAAAAATTAGAGGTTTAATATTAAGTCTGTGCAATCAGAAAATGTTATTATTAAGATGATCTTTGGGTTAAACCCATTCACCAGAAACATTAAGTCATGCAAGTGATGTGACATGATGAATCATTATCCAACATTGGATTGTAATATCCAAGTAAATATACTAAAAATAAAGGAAACAAAAGTTAAAGTTAAGTAGTTTTAGGTGATTTGGATAATCTTCTACAAATTAATCATATCAAGAATCGGGTTAACATATAGAGGTGAGTGTTATCCTTCATTGCTAGGCTGCAGGTTGCTCACCCTCACCATAAGTGCTTAACATCAACGGTGTAATATACAAACCATTAAACTGTGTAGATGTTACAGCCAAGATGTTCAGACCTTCCTGACTGAGATAATTAAGATGGAGCAACTCAAACACATTTCAAGCCTACTTAACACAACTGTAAATCTGACCTTTGGTTTTAATGAAAAGCATAGCAACTTGTATATTCACAGAAGGTCAAGCTGAGTCAATTTGGTTGTCAATGATAAAGATGTTTATGGAGAGGGGCATTGACCCACAGCAGCTCAGACTCCCAATATATTAAACTCGACAGTACTCAATAGCAAATGGACGGGTTTATAGAGACTCAAACTCTTAGTACGTTGTTTTGAAGCCCATGGAGCAGCGCAGCTTAGTGGAGTGGCCCTTGACAGAGCTAGTGGGTGTGCATGAAGGAGTGATTTCATTTAATTGGTGCAATTTTGTTATGGGTGGGGTTAACACTAAGGGTATATAAGTGGGAACCATGTTGTTAAAGGCTTAAACTGTTTTTCCAAACCTGGTTTGTCCATTCATTTGGAGCGAGTTAGGTTTGGAGAAGCTTGTTCTTTGTTTTGCAGGTATGGAGCAGGAGATCGAGGAGCTGTTGGAAGGGATTCGGATGGCAATACGGGAGCGCGGGACCGGATAGCTGAGGGAGCGGCCGGCGCCCATGCTGGAGGCTGTGGTGATGCCTTTCTTCGGGTCAGCCTGTGAGACAGACGAGGCCTCTACGGAGAGTTTGAGCCCCAACGTATCAACGAGAGGACGGCGTGTGCAGAGTCGCTCAGGTGAGGAGATCTGAGGAGGTTGCAACAGAGCTGTTGTTCGGGGGAGCGGTGAGGATGCCACGTGGTCTGCAGCGAGTGATGGTGGCACAGAGGCGTGATGAGGAGGACCTGGCTGGTATCGGCTACGTCGGCAGGTATAGAGCAGCGCTTGTGGCAGGCCCCGGGAGGTTGAGGGGTGCTGTCTGGTCGGCGGAGGTGGAGACGGAGGGCAGCATGGTCGCTGGTGTGTCAGGCTAGTGATGGGAATACACCAGCTGGCCGTATATACAGCAGAGAGGGTTAATGGCGGACCCAGAGCGTTGGCAACAGGCCTTCGGATGGGTGGGGAGCGCTGTTTCTTCTACGGCAAAGCTGGCTGAGGATGATGGCAGCATGTTGATAGGCCACGGACGACCTTGTGTTTCTGTTAGGGACCCATGGGTTGCTCTATCTCTTGTTCTTATTTTGAGAAGTTTAGTTCATTTATTGAGTGAGTAGTCAAGGTGAAATCAGTCAGTTTCTGGATGATTTTCTGTGCGTGGGTGACTCCGGGGAATGTGGTTATTTACTGCGAATGCTGCAATGGGTGTCCGGGTTGTTTGGTGTGCCGCTGGCTGTGGATAAAACTGAGGGTCCCACTACGTTTTTTAGGTTTGTAGATCAATTCGGTGATGGGTGATTGTAGGCTTCCGCATGATAAGTTATTGGTGCTGCGGGAGATGGTTCGTAATTTTCGTGATGCTCGTAAGGTGACTTTGCAGCGGTTGCAATCTTGGATTTGTCGTTTAAATTTCACTTCTCGGGCGATACCTATGGGCAGAGTTTTTATTAGGAGTTTGTCCAGGGCAACTTCAGGTGTGAAGGTTGCACATCATTTTATTTGGGTTTCGTCAGCTATGAAAGCTGATCTGGAAGTGTGGGATTTACTTTTGGAGTATTTTAACGGGAAAGTGTTTTTTCACAGGGAATCGGTGTCCGCGGTGGAGCTGGAACTTTTTACAGATGCTTCCGGGAGTATAGGCTTTGGTGCGGATTTTCAGGGGCGGTGGTGTGCGGAACGTTGGCCCGACTCGTGGAAGAGCAGTTCACTCATGCACAACTTGCTGTTTTTTTGAAGTTTTTTCCTTTGGCGGTAGCTTTGGCCCTGTGGGGGGATTTCTTTCGGGATAGGAAAGTAGTGTTTTTCTCGGATGATATGGTGGTGGGGCATGCGGTAAATCGCTTGTCGGCGTTGTCGATAGTGATGGTACGGAAATTTGTGCTGCTTTGTATGTCTCTTAACATTGTGTTTCAAGCTGAGCATTTTCCTGGTTTCTTGAACGTTATAGCAGATTCCTTATCTCATTTTCAGTGGGATCGGTTTCGGGAGGTGGCCCCTGGAGCTTGGGACACAGGTCATGTTTGCCCAGACGAGGCGTGGCAACTAGGGACCGGAGGCATAAGGGCATCTTTAGCACCGGTAACGCGGTCTGCAAATGGTAAAGTCTGGGAGGATTGGAGTAGGTTGGTCTCTTGTGCTGGTTCTGTTGTGCCTGCTGCTGAGTAGTTGGATGCGTTGTTATGGTTCTTGTTTGACTTGGTTTCTAAAGGGGCTTCTTCGGCTGTGCTTGGATGTAATATGTCAGCTTTGTCGTTTTGTTTAAACTTAATGGTTGGTGGGATCATACTAAAGAATTTTTGGTGCGTCAGGCTCTGAAAGGGTTTCAGAGGAAGGTTGGTGCGGGGGATTCTAGACGTCCATTATCGGTTCAGATATTGAGGAAGGTATTGGATATTTTACCTGGTATTTGCTATTCTGGTTATGAGACGAGATTATTTAGTCTAGCATTCCTTTTGGCATTTTTTGTTGCTTTCCGGATTGGGGAGTTGGTGACCAGTAGTCGTGCAGGTGGTGGCAGACTTCAACTGTCTGATGTGGTAGTTAGTGAGGATATGGTTTCTATCCGTTTACGGCAGTCCAAAACGGAAATCTTTTGTAAAGGGTGTGATGTAGTGCTGTATCCATGGGATGGGTCCGCACTGTGTCCGGTGCAGGGTTGCTTGGAATTCTTGAGATATGGACCTGAGGTGGTTGGGCCTCTGTTGCTACATGAGTATGGGTCAGAATCATCTCACTTTCAATTCATACGCATTTTCTGTGTTTGTTTGGAGCATTTAGGGCTGGATCCACACCAATTTGATACTCATTCTTTCCGGATTGGAGCTGCTACGGAAGCAGCCCGTTTGGGTTTCGGAGATGATCTGGTGAAGAAATTGGGTCGTTGGGAGTCGGAGAGGTTGTAGGCATATGTACGCCCGGAAGGTATGTTGTGAAAGGTGGGTTGCTTGATTTTGGTTATTTATTGGTTTTATTTTTCAGGTTTGGTGGCATGGATCCTGGGTCATTCCTTCATCTTCTGGGCCGGTTGGAGAGCTGCAGTTCGTGCAACTGGACAACAACTGGGCTTTCCTGAGGATCATCTGTTTTTACGGTGGTTTGGTCTCTTACGGGAGGAGCATTTGACGGACATTGTTTTGTTGCATGCTGGGGGAAATGATTTAGGGGTGGTTCCCCAGCGTGAGCTGGTGTGGAGGATGTAGAGGGATGTTGAAAGGTTACAGGAGTTGGTTCCGGGAGTCTTGGTGTTATGGTTTGAGATGGTCCCGAGGTTGAACTGGCGTCATTCGCGGGATGCAGTTGCTCTTGCTCGTTGTCGTGGCGAGTTTTATGAGGCGATGTGGGGGCCTGGTTATACGTCAGTCGTTGTTGCCTGGTTATTTTCTGGGTGATGGGGTCCCCTTAATGGATTGTGGCCTGGATTTTCTGAATCTGGGTTTTCAAGATGGGTTAACCCAAGCCCAGTTTTTTAGGTGTGGCCGGGCTCAGACGGCTTGAGGGAGTCAAGGTCTGTGCCTGTGGTGGGGATAGTTGGAGATAATTGCTTTTGGTACAGTGGGTTTTGGTTTAGTTTTACTAATTTGACTTGGTTCAAGTTAGTTTGGTAGGTTTCGAGCTGACCTGTGACTCAATATGTTTATAATGGGGGGCCATTGTTATTGTTTATGAAGCGGAAATATGTTATCTCTGTTTAATTGTGATGGTCTGTTTTGACAATTTTGACCTTTAAATATTGTAAATGTTAATAAAGCTGTAGAAATTATATTTGCACTCAATAAAGGTATGCGTGTCTCTTTGGGGAAGATTTTGGGATTGTGGGTATGGTCATCTGGGTCAAAACTTTACAGCATTGAGATGCTATCGATACTCATTTCAATATGGTATATGAAAGCCTCAATACTAATACCCTACGATAACTTTATAAATAAAGGCAAGAATAACGTCATGTGTAGTTTTGAAAATAATGTCTTTAAATACACATCATCATGGTGTGTCCATTTTAAAGTCAACTTGTATAATGGTGTAATGAGCCATCCATTGAGAATAACACCGTTTCATGTTTTTCAGTGGTTTAATTACAATGTTATTGAAAAAAACACACTAGCATTCTGGTAATAGTGATTGCACTGAGATGTATGTAATACAATTAGACTGTTAGAGGCTAATTACACTTTTAATTATAGGACTCTAAAAGCCTTTCAAGTGCTTGCTGAAGTTTTTTTTTGCTAAAGTCTCATTATTTATATCTGTATGGAACAGAGTGTTCCTCTAAACACTTTTCTCATATTGCATCTCTAATGTACGGAAAGGAACTCTGTTCATAAGGCAAAACAGTAGTGAAGTATCTTAAAACATAGAGGCAAAAAAAAATGGTATAGTATCTCAATATTAAAGTCTCCAATCTATAACATATTTAAATTTACAAGGTGCTGGAAACATTCCTTCGAGATTTTGGTCCATATGGACATGATGGCATTACGCAGTTTCTGCAGATTTGTTGGCTGCCCTTTCATGATGCAAATCTCCTGTTCCACTACATTCCAATGGTGCCCTTTTGGATTGAGATCTGGTGACCATTTGAGTACATTAATATCATTAATTCATGAACTAACATACTGTATTGGCTCGATTATAGGCTGCACCCTTAAAGTGTGGTGCTATTTTAAAGAAAAATATATTTTTTAAAGAAAATACACACATTAAAGGGATGGTAAAACAGTAATTTATCTAATGAACAGGAATACGTGTATTTTAACATTTTTGGTATCTATTATGCAGCATAGTCATCATATGTTATATACAAACAGAAATGTATCTCCCCTTAATTCATAATGCACCTTACTTATAGATTCCACCTTCTGGCACCGCTCCCCATATATATCATTATGCCCCCCAGATATGCACTCTGCTCTCCTGATATGCTTTATGCCCCCAGATATGCCACTCTGCCCCCTGTTATGACACTCTGCTCCCCTAGATATGCCACCCTGCCTCCTGATATGCTTTATGCCCCTGATATGACACTCTGGTCCCCTGATATGCTTTATACCCTTGATATGCCACTCTGCCTCCCTAGATATGTCACTCTGCTCCACTGATATGATACTCTGCCTCCTGATATGCTTTATGCCCCCCAGATGTGCCATTCTGCCCCCTTGATATGCCACTCTGCCCT
Source organism: Spea multiplicata (assembly GCA_009364415.1). Lineage (NCBI taxonomy): Eukaryota > Metazoa > Chordata > Amphibia > Anura > Pelobatidae > Spea > Spea multiplicata. The sequence continues at coordinate 362,277 of VKOC01000234.1, forward strand.
CTATATATGCCACTCTGCCCTCTGCCTCCCATATGACACCCTGTCCCGCTAGATATGCCACTCTGCCTCCTGATATGCTTTATGCCCCCCAGATATGCAACTCTGATGCCCCTACTTACCAGTGCATCCCCAGACTCCCTGGTGTCTAGTGGGGACAGCCGGTGTATGTCTGCGCGATGCACGTAGACAACCTCTGCTGCTGTTCGTCATATCCGCCATGGCTTCTATGCTGACGCTCGGTCATCGGGAGGAACCCCCTCATGGAAGTGCCAGCTTTAGCGGAAGTTATCTGCGCGCATCACGCAGACATTCTCCGAGAGAGAGAAGGATACAGGTCTCCTGCAGCCCTGCGCATCTCTGGCAGCCGGGGAACATCTGCGCGATGCGCTCAGACAACCTCCGCTGCTGCTGGCTGGTACTTCTGCTGGGGCTTCTACGGTGGAGCACAGGAAGGTCATGTAACGCCAGCACTTCTTCATAGAAGCCCCGGCGGAAGTGCCAGTAGCAGTGGCTGCTAGAGCGGAGGATCCAGGTCCCTGCAGCGCCGCAAGGGATCTGGATCCTTACCATGCTGTTTGCTCGCAGCAGGGCTAAATGAAAAAGAAAAAAAACACCCGCCTGGTGCCCGGAACTGCTTGTCCGATTATAAGCCTATAATAGAGTAACTAAGAAACAGTTCGGGGAACTTTACACTTTTAAAGAAATGGTTAGTGCGCACCGGCAACATTGGTCCAAGGAAGGAAAAGCGGTGAACCGGCAACATTGGTCCAAGGAAGGAAAAGCGGTGAACCGGCAACATTGGTGTCCCTTAAACTCACCAGACTATAATGTATTAATACCTCAGTGCTATCGGCGCTAAATACATGAAATCCTAAGAATAAAGTACTAACAGGATTTTCACTTTAATTAAATAGAGTTTATTACCGTATCAACAATCAATAGACAACCTTTTACCTAGTACCTGAGCCCCTCCCACATGTAATAAGCTTTTGTCTAAAAGAAATAGCAGCCTAAGAGTATATCTCTAGATACAGAATAAGTACATTCCCTGGAATTTATATATTTATGCATATTAATGCACACGGGTCCGCACCCCGAGGTGTAGCAGAGCCCGTCCTGGTGTGTGTGTTTGGGTGTCGGAGTCTGTGTGGCAGAGTCTGTCCTGGTGTGTGTGTGTTTGGGTGTCGGTGTGGCAGAGCCTGCCCTGGTGTGTGTGTTTGGTCATCTGTTTCCTGGCACTTTTCTTTCTCCTTACCTTGTTGGAGGACTGCAGACATCTTTATACTGTATTGGTCACATGGGTCTTGATTTAGGGGTTTATACACCTTGATCTCTTTATCAGTGTAATAAGATCTGCATGTTCTTGTTTAGAAAGGTTGATCTTAACCCCCTTAATGGTGCCCAAGGTGAACTGTAACTGTCTGCACTGACCTGGTGAGCAGCAGTTAATAGGATGAGCCATGGGTAGCAGCATGGAAGAGCTCCTGAACAGTCGCTCGCCCTCCCTCCCTCCCTCCCTCCCTTATTTTATTTTATTATTATGCTTTTATACATATTTAATGTTGTGGCTTTCATTGGAGTTTGTGTTTGCTATTGTGTAAACGTTTTTGTTAAATGGTTAATGTTGTAAAATGGTGTAAGCTAAGTAAAAGACCACAGCCTTTTCAATCCAGAATGTTATCGTGTGTTTTATTTATATTTGGTATTTGTTACACATTTATACACCATGCACATGAATTTCCCAATTATTATATATTATAACGCCTGGTTTAGCCACCAATATTTATTTATCAATTAAGAATATCATATGATATGATAGAAAGATAAAAAATTACTTATACACAAATTAAAGGTTTGGTTAGTAGAATAAATGGGCAAACTGTCTTAATCAACTCTACTCAGGAACTGTCAACTGCAGTCTGTGTAATAAACTACTGCTTCTCTAATCCACCCCACATAAGTACATTTTCTGCACCAAAACAAGCTATTGCAGTACAATTAACTTGCAGTATTGTATTTGAGAAATGAGCATCAATCCCAGCCTCTGCTAAGCTGTCACCGTCTCACACTCCAACTCTCATCAGTCTGTAACAGCTGCTACTGACAAGTTAAAAAGTTGTCAGGACATATGATAATTCTTGTCCCCTCCCCCTGTAAATGCTGATTGGCCAGAGTGAAAAAAAGGAAAAACTCTCACAGGTTGTTGGACCCATCAAACACAGCCATAACCATCCATCAATGAGACCAATCCCATTTTTTTATTACTTCTACCTATCAGTTATTGATGTGTACCCTTCTACACCTCTTTGCTTTCTACCTTCCCTCATCAAGGAACACCAAAACAGCTTGAAATGGCGCCAGTAACGGTGCTACATCTGGCAATGAATCTAACGAATCCAAATAAATTGTCAGTTTTACAACCATTTTCGTTAGTTTCGTTGAAGATCGACCTTGTTTTCGTTAATTCATATGAACAGAAAAAACAGTTTTTCATTAAAAATTACGTTTGTACGAAAAGGAATGCGCAAGTCTAATCCTTATATATATTTGGACATGCTCAGTGTAGTGGCATTTATAATTACCAAACACACCTTAAATGTACCTAAATAAAACCTAATATATTGCATTGAGATTGGCCTTTGAATATTCTATTGGGATTAAAACCACAAGTGTTTCATGTCAGACTGTGTTCATTTCAGCAGTAGATAACTTGTACATACCTGTTTTTATAAACACTTACCTAAACACTTTCCACAATTTCTTCCTTAATTCATAATTACTTCATTGCCCTTATTCAAATGTGCTGCTCATAGCACAACCAAACTAAGACATGTGAAAAAGACATGTAATACAAATTACAATTAGCAAACATAGTTAAAGGGGCTTACAGCATAAGGGGCAGCATAACACCTATCACTATATACTGAGGCACGCACTGACGGTGGTACAGCATAACACCTATCACTATATACTGAGGCACACCTATCACTATACATTGAGCAGACATTGCCAATAATGTAGCAAAACCCCTATCACTATATACAAAGCCAAACATTGATGTGGTGCAGGCCTACCGCTTCAGTGTCTGGCTTAGTATATAGGGATGCTAAAATTTGCTAACGGCAATCACACTCTTATCATGCCCAGGCAGCCAGTACATGCTGGAACCTGGGCATCATATTAATGTGATTACAGCCTCCCTATGCCATGCTATCCCCCCCCACTTACACATCCATGCTATCACACACACTCATTCACAAACATTCAGCATAAACTACAGCATAACAAGGGAGCAGGAGGTCTGATTTTAAGATGATTGGAGGGAGATCCTTGATCTCCCCAACCGAGCTTGCTCCTCCAGCGGCGGATATTACTGTCCGTCTCTGGTGGAGTGGCAGCGTCACCCTGAACGGCACCCTGGACGTACTGCCTGCCCCCCAGCTCCCCATTAGGTACTGTGCGTGCAATTTTACAACGTGTGCGCTCTCTCCAAATGTTATGTGCGCGCGCACAAGCGCACACCTTAGAGGGAACACTGCTTACAGGTATTCATTAATTTAACATGAAATACAAAAATGCATACCTAAACCCAGGAACCTAAAACCTAGTAAAGAAGAACTTTAGGCTTATCGATTGTTTTACTTTAATTTGATCCCTCATTAATTAAACTCTGAGGAAGCAAATCTGTGAACTCATTTAGAGATGAGGATTTATTGGTAAAAATAAAGTTATCTGCAATAAACAATAATGAGGCTTTTATTTATCTTTTTTTTTTAAAACCAAATTTATCTGACCTTATAAGTAGGTAGCAAGTTGGCTCAGACAGAAACTTTCGGTTCTAAAACCATTATAAGCTTACTTTTAAAAATGAGGTAAACAAAGATCATGATTTGGCTTGTCAGCAAGTGGCTTTTTAAATCCAGTTCATACGCAGCAGCGTTCTCTTTTTCATCCTCCATCTCCCACTACATGCTTTTGTTATTCACTCACAGTGTATACAGAAGAATTAACTTTTTATGTCTGTGTGCTGGAACAAAAATAGGTTAAACAGTGCTCTTATGTAACTTGTGTGAACTCGTGTGAGATTCTTCAAAGTACTTTTATTATATAAGTACATTGTCGTATGCTTTATTGTATCTTCTCTCCGCACATCTGTCCTGTGCTTTGCTTTTTAATGCTTGACTGGAAAAATAATCTTCAAAGATGCATTAAGATTCTGCACAATTTAACATCTATTATCTTAATATTTGTAATTCATTTTTATTTGTTTTATGGGAAATCCTTGAATCACAAGAACCATTTGGTTTGTTGCAATTATCTTTGTCTTAGGTATACAAAACCATCATTAAGCCCCTTGTTCCAATGTGTTGGGTATCTATTACCAAACGTTTCAGATATGTTTACTAAAATACAAGTGCATGCAAGATGAAAAAAATGCAAAGTTGTAGCACCGATATTACGTAGGAAACGAAGTTTCGCTAGAATGAATGCATAGATCAAAATATCTTAAAGAAATAATAATAAATAAACCCACAATTATTAAATGTAGAAATTGTTGTTATTTATTAAGAACTCTTCAGATGCATGGTTGTAGATGATGCTACAGTGTAGACATACATACTGGCATGCTTTGCATATATTCAGGCAAAATCGCATGCCTTGGTGCATGCACATAAAATATGTTCACAGAGTTACACATTTTCATCTTTTTGGTTTTCCAAATGTTTAGATCAAAGAAACACTTCATGTAGTCGGACCTTAATGTTAATGTTGAAAACATGTGAGCGGGACAGCTGGCAAGTAATAACAGTAAATGACTAATTTATTTCCTAGAAAGCAGTAGTCACAAAATCAAACAAAAAGTGCTAAATGTATGGAAACAGACAGGGTGTTGACACTACAAAAGATGCATTTAACCTTTTAATTGGAGCAATGGTGCCTTCTAATAAGAAGGGGGGAAAAGAAGCAAGTTTTATATTTAGCTTTTGGAATCTCAACAGAATTCATTAGTGTTTTTTAGAACATTCAACAGAAACATAGACAATAACTAGCATGAAAAAAAGTTATACTGAGTCCTTTTAAAATGTTAACATCTAAGAGTAGATTAATCCCTGCATGACGGATGTACATTGTCTATTTTGAATTGAGACAAAAATAACTGTGGATTAAGAGTGACTGTAGTTCACAACAGCCTTTTTATTAATTGAAAGATCTAAAAAGAATGTCAGAACGGATGAGATATCAAGAGGAACACAATTAACTTTGGTTAAGATGTGAACACAACAGCTAAGGAAAAATGCATTGAATAGGCTTGGCATGTTGGCAACATGAAATGATATAGACTGCACTGATAGCAAGATTATACATTATTTATAGTATAGCTGTAGTATCTAAATTGTGATAAAAGATGGAGAATCTGAAATATCACGCAACTCACAGAGAACTATTTCTGACAGTGCAGGTTAACTGCAAAATTTAGTGGAGTTTTGGAGATACAAAGTGTTTCACCGCTGACTGCTGCATTTGGTAAAGTGTTTTACTTTACACACTTTCCATACACTGTGTATATATATATAAACAGTATATATATATAATATTTGAGCCTTTCCATATACAGTTGCAGAACATCTTTACAGTCCCAAGTGTGTAATGGGAATTTGATACACTACCTATAACAGTCTACATTTAAGTCATACATTTTAGCGGGTACTGAAGCTAATGAAAAAATAATAAAAAATAATGAGCTCAATTCTATAAGCAAACCAATATTTAACATAAAATAAAGAACCCATGCTAAAATCAGACTCATTAGTTGGCTCTTCATCAAATCCTAAAAATCATTTGCTAACCGCTCAGATGCACATACATATTTATCAGGGACATTTCATAATCACAGCAAAGTATCAGCTAATCTACATCCAAAACACTGAGCATCTAATCCTGGCTTAGAAACTCTAGATCTATAGAGCCACTTTAAAATGTTCCAGTTTGAGCACTGGCAGCTCAGTCAAAATGGGTCAAACAAAAGAATTACTGAAATACTGGTCTGGCCTTCTCTGCCCTGAGCTCAATCCCCCTGAAAACACACCAGACAGTTCAAGAGATCAAAGAGAAACCTTAAATAATCACATATTTTATTACATGCCATCTAAACAGTAAAAGTGCAAACAATTTGAGGGCAATAATTTGAGTCATCTTATAAAAAAAGTCCTACCAGCAAAACCATTAGACTTTTCTTTGTGATTGTATTGTTCTTTGATATCTTTAGATAGTTAGTAGAGTTTGTATTCATATAGTGCACTAACATTCACAGTAACACTACAGTTTCATTTTAAAACACAACACGCAGAGACTCTGAACAACTCGGAACAACTGGGTGTGAGTGTGTGGACTGTGTGGATATGGTAGAGAGATAGCAGGGAGAGCAGTAGGCTTAGGTCTTAAAGCTAGAAGGGCTAGTGTATGACAGGAAGTAGATATCAGAGGTTCTTGCTCATTTAGTTAGGCTGTAGACACAGAGGCAGAGGAAGAAAGAGAATGTATACAGGAATAGTGCACAGTCAGGCACACAAGGTTAGGAGAAAGTTATGGTAGGGCACACACCATGTGTCAGACCAAATGGTAGTCTGGTATGCTCCATGCACAGTTGTACAGAAGCTAGACATCAAAGATGATGGTGTGGACTAAGGCAACACAGGGGCCCAAAATTCTACTACTAGGACAACCTGGCGTTTTTGAAAACCTACTCTACCATGGACACCTGAAGGTACATGAGATTCTAGCAGAAGATAAAGGATGGAGTCAACTGGAACACAGGAGGGTGTTAAGGAGTGGTGGGCTAATTACAAGTGTATAGTTAAGTGTAAGACAGAGCACATCAAAAGTACATGCAAAACATGACTAGCTTTCTAGTTTGGATGCTGGAGATGCTTCCATGCTTCCTGGTGAGTTTTCATTTATTTGTAAACGTTGACCTAAAGACGAAAGCTCTGAATATCACTTTGAATTTGCTTGTTTTTTCACAGTCTCTAACTCTCTCTCGCTCTACCTTCTCTAAAAGCCGCTTCAGTGTCTTTGCTGCATACACGGATGAGGCTAGGATTCTGCAGGGGAGAGCCAGGAAAAGAAGAAGGAGAAGACCAAGGAGAGGAGCGACAAGGAAGGAGACAATTGAAAGTGGTTGTAGGAGAAGGTAAGAGATATTGGGAGATAATTAGAGTAAGGGAGTGCTTTTTTCATCTGAAAAAGAAATTCGTCATTAATCACTCTCATTCAGTCACTCTCATACTCTAACATCCGTGTGAGTCAAAAGGGCAATAAACGAAATTTGCAAAACAAAAAGAAAAAACATGTGCACATGTCTAATATTTAGTATTTTCTTTAAATGGTACATATAAGGCTGATTCAGTACACATTAAAAACTAGTAAACATATCTTTAATAAATCAATATAACATTTTTTTGGTTCTGTTATAACATTTGGCAGCCTTGCCATTTCAAACAGACTTTATCTTCTCTATTAACTTTGAGAAATTAACTTTGCCGCCCTCATGCTGCTTCAGCTAGTGTTAAAAGAAGCCACATTAAATACTGTTCAAACTCAAATAATACCTTAGCTCCCACAGTATTATGTTGCATGGGAGCATAATGTGTAGATAAGGATTGTTTCCCCCTCCATTATAAAAGGGATTTTATAGACTTATAACTTCTACATTCGTTTTAGCAATCTATCTTAACTCTAGAATTTCAAGTCACATTGGCACATAAAAAATTCAGAAAAATCCACTCAATTTTAAGTTAGAAAAGTAGAGAAAAATACTTTTTTTTCATTTAGGTATAAATAATTAAAATATAAGCAGATATTCCGCAAAATGCTCTTTGCTAAAGCTTTCCTAATCATATTATCAGTCTTTAGAGATTTTATATTTTAAATACAATCTTGTGACTGGATATTAAAATCAGTTAATTGTACTAGTGGGACACTATATATATATATATATATATATATATATATATATATATATATACACACATACACACACCTTTTAAAATATTTTATTCTGTGCTTATTCAGATTTATGTCCCAAAAAAACCCCACATATATAAATTTCAAATTAATGGAAAAAAGCTAAAAGATATATAGGTGACATTATGAAGCCTAAAATGACAAATAGGTTTCCTGCATATGTTTATTTTTGGATTGGTAAAGAAATAATCATAACAGAAATAGCAATACAAATGTATCTCTAGAGACAGTTTTGGAAAACACCTTAAGATAAAGTATTCATCCGTATGTAATTCTGAGTTAAGGAGCTTTATTTCTATGCACATAGCTGTGTATGTTAGCACATGCAAAAATGGAGCCAGTCAAGACAAATGTATAGTTAAACATTGCGGTGACTTTCTTACAGGAGGCAGACGACTATGGCAGATGGCATTGGTACAAACTATGAATAAATGTTTTTTCAAATATGTGTTTCTTTTCTGCTTAGAAATGTTATTTTATATTTTTGATACGTCCTTCTTTTTCTCATTCAACTTTGATTTCCTTCCCCTATGTTACACTTAAGCCTTTCTTCACCTTGTTCAACCCGAACTCCCTGCAGGCCTTCCTTGAGCAGCATGTCACATTTTATGGCTCACTGTGCTTCCTCTACCGGTTCCCTGAAAATGTATTTTCCTCGTCATTAACCCATCCTCACATCTTGCTTTTAGAGCAACACAAAATCAAGCAGATTTCACACATTGCCTACAAAATTCATTACGGCGGAACCGTTCATAAATTTCTTGGAATAAAAGAGGATACATTGTAAAACATTATATAAACCCAAAACATACTTCTGAAGCAGCATGTACAGTTTTATAATTCTTAGTACAAGCTGCATACAGAGAATAGGCGGGGTGGATCATAGGCAGATGGGGCACTTCTGTTACAACGTGCTGCGCCACTCAGCCAGAATAATTATATATATATATATATATATACAGTACATACACACTTTTGTTCAAAAGTTTGGGGTCACTTAGCTGTTTTCTTAGAAAACAGGGACATTTCTAGCTGTAACATAATTGCAAAGGGGGTTTCTAACTATCAATTAGCCATTCAAACTTGGATTAGTGAACACAATATGCCATTGGAGTGATATAAAGGTCCTTTGTACGCCTATGAAGATATTTCATTTTCCAAATATCTGAAAACGAGGAATCCTGAAAGAAATAAGAAGAAGCAAGAAACTCTAAATTTTCATTTGGATTTCACAGTTTATCACTCACCCTCCTATGCTCTTCCTGACACTCACATTCACTCTCTCTCTCTCTGAATGTCTCAATACCTTTCCTGCCAACCGCTTCCGTATCCCTGTCTCTTGCTGTGCATCTCTGCTTCTTCTCTTGTATGCTTTCCTCGTCTGCTGCTTCAAAAAGTCTTCTTTCTTTTCCAAGGCTTTACAGTGGACAACTGGATATGGCTTATTGGTGAACTTCTGGAAAAGGGGAAGAGACTCTGGGCACAGTCTCCCCCTCGATTGATGGAACAGTGGACAGAATGTCATAATAGTCGCTTCCTAGAGTAGCCTCCTAGAGCCTACAGTTCTATATTTGGACATATATAAGTTTTGGTATTGGGACTGTTTACCAAAATAAACTCAAGTTATAGTTAAATACTGAACATGGGCTTAAAGCTTTAATTTGGGAGTATTCACATCCAAATTGGAAGAAGGGCTTAGGAATTACAGCTCTTTACTATGTAGCCCCCTCTTTTATCAAGGGACCAAAAGTAATTGGACAATCAACTCCAAAGCTATTTTTTTAAAATTATTTCCTCATCAATTAAGGAGGCAAAAGGTCTCAAGTTGATTTGAGGTGTGGCCTTTGCATTTGGAAGCTGTTGCTGTGAACCCAAAATGTGGTGAAAGGAGCTCTCAATGTTTGTGAAACAGGCCATCCTTAGGCCACAAAAAGGAAAAAATCCATCAGCGAGATAGCAGGAATATTAGAAGTGTCCAAATAAACAGTTTAGTGCATTCGGAGAAAAAAAAGAACGCACTGGTGAGCTCTGCAATACAAAAAGGACAGGACGAAAGACAACACTGGTGGATGATCCATGTATTTAGGCTGGTCAGTCTGGGCCAGCATTGGATAGCTAGAGAAGGCTCCAGTTGGAAGCTAGGTTGTTTCTTTTATGATTTTGTGTTTGGGTGTTCCTGAGCCTTATTGCCCTAGAGCACTCTGCTGAAGATCCCTAAATGTGACATGTATGGCCCTCACGCTACAGGGTAAGAAAATCCCCCTTACAACACCCAGCTAAGTGAAGAACACCCTCCAGGAGGTAGGCATCTCATTATCCAAGTCTACCATAAAGAGAAGACTTCATACAGAGGGTCCACCACAAAAACTATTCATAAGCCAGAAAAAGAAAAAAAACATCTAAAAAAGCCAGCCCAGTTCTGGAACAGCATTCTTTGGATAGATGAAACTAAGATCAATCTGTACCAGAATGTTGAGAAGCATACCACATCATCTGTAAAACACAGTGGAGGCAGCGTAATGGCATGGACATGCATGGCCTCCAATGGGACTGTGTGATTAGTGTTTATTGACCATGTGACAAGATAGAAGTGTATAGGGGTTTATTCGCTGCTCAGATTCAGACTAATTCAGTGAAGTTGATAAAACTTAATGCAGAAAGACCCAGAAACAAACAACTGCAGTAATGGCCTGGCAAAGCATCAAAGGACGAAACCCAGCATTTGGTGGTGTCCATGCTTTCCAGACTTCAAGCAGTCATTGCCTGCAAAGGATGCTTGACAAAGTATTAAAAATGAACATCTTTGATCTGTACAATTATATTTGAGCCCCTGAAATAAGGGGACTGTGTATGAAAATGGTTGCAACGTTTCATACAATATTTTTGTTCAACCCATTGAATTAAAGCAGAATAGCTACACTTCAATTGCACCTCGTTTGTTTCATTTCAAAAATGCATTGTGGTGGCGAATAGAGCCAAAATTATGAAACTTGTGTCAGTGTCCAAATATTTCTAACTGTATATGCCTGTGTGATATAACCGAGACACATTTTCCTAATGAAACTGATTGACTCTTGCTTAGACATATGACTTATATGACATAATCTTCTGGACACTCTTTCTAATACATATAGTTATGATATAATGTGAAAAAAGTATGGTAAATCTGCCATTTGATACATATGCCTTTTAAGTGTAACTTTACATTAGAAAATGCAGTTTTCCCGATTCATATCTGGAAGCAAAATGTGCTGACTGACAGACAGTAATGTGTATGAGTAGTGGAGTTTGCCAGCTTAGGGTCATGGCATACATCCTTTTTAAATTTAACTGTGTGATAGCAAGGACATATTCTACATCTAATGTAACGAATGATAAAAAAAAAGAAAAGGACATTAGCTGATACACTGATTAATGTAAGTGATGTATGGGATCTGAAGTTTAAAAGTAAAGCAATTTAGCCGTGTCTTTTAATCAGTCAAATAATTATAAACTTTGCATGGTGTACATTTACTTATTAAAAAGGAATCTTCTGGTTAAAGGTGACCAAAGGCCACATGTAAGGGCCATAATATAAATACTAAAATGACAGGTGCTTGGCACTTTGTCAATAAATTTTAAAATGCTATTTTAGGACTAAAGTAAGTTTTATATTAATTAATTCATTAAAGCTTAAAAAAAATCAGGAGTTTTGAAGTAGCTTATGTACATATTTTTCAAAATTGCATTAACTGTATTTTATTCTTCATCAATCTCCTTCTCTCTCCCTCCATATTCCTCTTCATCTTCCATTTCCCTCTCTCCTTTCCTTTCTCTCTCTCACTCTTTATTCTCACAGCCTTCCCTTCTTTCTTTTTTCCCATACAATTAAATAAGAGATATTTTGAACTTCATCACTACAAATAAAAACACCACATATATGTTTTTTATTTTCTGTTGAATAATGCCAATTTTTCGATTGAGTCACCGGAATAGTCAGGTTTTTTACTTTATTTTAAAAATAACCTTTCTGCACTTGATTTTCATTTCCACTTTAACAAGCAGACAGCTGTAATCTTTGCTGCAAATACCAAAAATATTTTTCTGTCTGGTCACCTGGCCTTTGAAAGAGACAGATCAACTTAATCTCAACAATGTTTTTTAATGACATAATATTTTCCCTGAATAGTTTAGATTTGTGCTTCCTATTTTATTACATTTAGCTGATGAAAAGTACCCAGTGGTACACAAAATCCTTGTTTAATTAATTGGTGCTGTTAATAGTTTTAATGGGAATGTGTGGGTAAAAATGTCAGACTAGATGGAGCAAAGGTTCTTATCTACCCCTAAAAGCCAAGTTACCATCTGGCTTCAACGTAATTAAACTCCAGTATCTTCACCTGCTAAGTATAGGAATGAGGACTTTTAGGTATGAGGAAACCAGGTAAAAGGCTGCTGACAATTTTAGGCTAAATAATGTATGCCATGGAAAAAAAATTCAAAAAGGGAAGACATTTTTTAAAACATCATACATTTGCAGGAACACTTGAAGTAAGTTTCAAATAACCAAATAATATTAGTCAAATATTGGGATGCTACTTGGCAATGTGTGCTAGGTAGGTTCTTGTTACTTGGAGCACAAGAGCTGGATAACCTACATAAAATTTTGCATGTTTTACATACAGTACTAGCCTAAAGTGACATCAGCCAAATAGTACATGATACCACATTGCAAATATAGACATATTTTGTTATTGTAAAATGGAATGACTTGCATAAGGAAATTTGACACCATTTGCAGCATAAATATTACGTGATAATGTTGCATGTCTCTTGGTTCAAGATACCACACAAGACATACAGTACAATAAAATCTCCAACCTGGTACTCTAAAATTATAATTCACAAGGTTAAAGTTGGATCACCCAAAATATCAAAAAAGTCAAAAATGTATATTTTTTTAAATAAAATCAGGGATTGTTTTTTTGCCAGGGAGATGTATTCAATGTTGCAAAGTTCTCAAGTATATAACATACCCATGTTTCAGGTCAATAATATAAATCCATGATTATCAGCCAAAACAATAAAGTCAGTAAATTACTCTTCCCAAAACAAAATCATTTTACCAATGAAGTCAACCTTAAAAAGCCACTATAAATGTCCAATATACATCAGGCACCTGTGATGTAGGGAGGTTCCAATTAAAAAGGCGCAATAACAATCGCTCAGTGCGACTCTTAGTGTTACTCTAAATGGTATAGTAAGCCCCTTGATGAAAACAGAGCACCATGCAATCTTTTCCTACTTAATATATGCATCTCAACACAAGTTGTTACCAGTGGTCCGCTATCAATAACACCCACTCAGATCCCACATGGGTCTAAGTAGTAGTCTAGTAGTGGAGTTCTTTGAAGAAGATTGCAAGGGACATTTAAGTGTCTTGTCAAACTTTTTTTCTATGTCTTGTTCTCCGAGAACATCATACTTGCAACTTGAAGAACAATCAAGAAAGGTTGATCAAATGAAATAGCGTACATTTCAAAACACTAATGAGTCAGAGGCACTTAGAAGTTCAGAAATGACACAAAGTTCTTTTATGAAAGTATTACTTTGAGAATATTATGTTAGTTTGAATTTTGAATGGTTTTACTAAATGTCCTTGAAAATTTAACATATGCCTAAACAAATATTTAGCTTCTGGTGGATCTCATTTAGTTCATAATTTCAACACCATAAGGACTACTAGTTGATGTGGAGATCAAGGAACATTAGCCCAAGTTTTAATTATGAATCTGTTGTGGAACGCAATCTAAAACTCATCACAAAAGTAATGTTTCATCAGTTATTTATACAGAATAGAGAAAATGTGGCATGGCTAGTGAGCCAAGAGAAGGTGAATTTAATTTGAACTCTGAGATATCAATAAGTAGCGAGCTTAGTCAAGATCAGATCTTTGTGAGAACAGATCTTCCTGTTTGTAAAATGATATTGGCTTCGATATTTTTACACAAGAACTGAAAATATATGAAGAAATAAATTCAATGAACTTATACAGTGCATAACAATATTTAACAAAGTTCTAACAAGTCCAGATCAAAGCTGTAATTAAAGGTTGTTAACAAGGCACAAGCACATTACAATGCATAATTTTGTTTTGTAAAAAACTTCAGAAAAGTAAAACTTTGGCTACTACTGACAAGAGCACTGTTAAGTTCTAAAATACTGCTTGGATACACGACTCGTGCACAACCCCCTGTTTTGGCCTATGACGTCATATCCCAGCACCAGCAATTGATGCAGAGCGCCGGGATGTGACGTCATATCCCCGCGCCCTGCATCAATAGTCAGAGCATAGTGATGAGGGAGCACTAAAGTAGAGACCTGGAGTGACAAAAATAGAATGGAAGGTGGAGGATGGAAGATGAGAAAGGTAAGAGATGGAGAGAAAGGGGAGTAAGGGCAGTGTATGTGTATATATGTTTATATGTGTATGTTTGTAAACTCGTATGTGTGTATATGGGTAGGTGTGTGTACAAGCAGTGTAGGTATAGTGTAGGTAGGTGTGTTTGTACATATGTGTGTAAGGGCAGTGTATGTGTATACGTGTGTTTATGGGCAGGTGTGTGTAAAAGCAGTGTATGTGTATATGCATATTTATGGATAGGTGTGTCTGGCCAGGTGTGTGTAAGGGCACTGTAGAAAAATAGCTGGGGGCCACAATTTTCTATTCTTGCCTTGGACGCAAAAGGAGCAAGCTACAGCTCAGCCACTGCCAAAAAAATGAGTTGCCTTATAGTATTTATGGAAGTCAGGAACTGCCAAGCTATGTTTTATCTTTTGATTTAGTTAAAAGTGCCAATATCAACCATACCCACCCTCACATAAGTTAAAATCATGAACCTAATCTTTATAAGCACTGCCAATTTAGGCACAAGAACATGTTTAGTTGAATGGAATTCTATACCTATCTGTTTGCAAAACAGACTTAAACACATACATTCATTCATGGTTCAGTCATATTCAAATTCAGGATGATGCACCGATGTAGAGGTAAAATGTGTTTATTCATAGACTGTCAATAATATATCCATTTAAGCACTTACTATTCAGTGAAGGACAAAATAATCATAAATTGAATATGCCTGCTCGCATTAAATATTCTGAAACATGATTGCCACTTAATCTTGGACAGCACAGAGACCATAAATCACATATTACTGTAATTCTACAAATGATATAATGTGCCCTAGGATAATGTGCAGTCAAGTAACCATACTTCACAAAAATATACAGACAAACCTTTGAACATTTAAATTTGTCTTCATATTTCACTGAAAATCTGCAAAGGTATCTCAAATTGGGCATCGTTGCAAAGAGAAGCATTTCTAATATGGATAAACCTTTTTTTGTGTGTGTATATATAATTTGATGTGTGTGTGTATGTGTACACATATATATATATATATATATATATATATTTATCATTTGAAGGCACCTAATAACCATTCAGCCCATCTATGGAAGCACAGATCACCTCAACATGAGCCTGCTGCTCCTGGGCAATAAAAGAAAGGCCACAGCGGTAAGCTTTGTGGGTGCAAGTGGGAGTATTCATTGAGTGAGGGACACGATTGCTGACCACGGACTGCTGCGACCACTGCGACCATGGTTGTTACTCACTGGCGACATTTATAATATTAGCCATCCAGCCACATAGACACCAGCGCTGTCCGACTGCTGCTCCACCAGTCCCCGGGCCAGCAAGCTCACAGGGAAATCTCTCAGTTTCCCAATAGACTAGTCTGGCCCTGTTACTCACACTCTTAGCCACTATCTCGTACACTCTTGTCCATGTTAACACACTCATTGACTCTCTCTCACACTCTCTGAATCTCTCTCCTTCTTTGCAAACCTTGTTCTCCTTACTGCGCTGCTCCACGTCTTTCTTGCCAGAAGAGAAGAGGAGCTTTGCAGCAAGGAGACAGGTGCACAGATGCAGTCTGAAGCGGAGGAGAAGGTAGGGAGATATTCCAAGAGAATGTAAGAGAGATTGAATAAGAGTGTAAGTCAATGTGAATGAGAGTAAAATCCAACTTTCGCCAAAACTGAAAGGGCAAGGAACAAAATGTCTATATGTAGAACCTCAGGTGCAATGCATTTGTTTATTAATCTATTCTTACCAATGGTATTTTGTACATGTGATCACGGTAATCAGATGGCTTCCATTGCCTCCCACAGAACTGTCTGACTGGAGGATAGCGGTCCAACAACATAGCAATAGGTCCTAGTCATCACAGAAACCACTTTTCTTCAAGAGGAAATAGTATGTCCTAAGCCATTAAGGGCACTCAAACCCATTCGAATAATTTTAACTAATGTCTTCAGAAAGGTCTGTTTTGATTTATGTAAAATAAAGCTGCAAACGTCTTACCTCTTATTCAACATTTTCTTTACTTTATCACAGACTTCTCGCAAAAAGGGAGTTTATAAGCCCCTTAATTTATGCAAATATGTTTTTGAAGCAGGACAGGTTTCATGTAGTTTAAACACATATACCATATTTGCTCGATTATAAGACAAGGTTTTTTCAGAGCAAATGCTCTGAAAAATACCCCTCATCTTATAATCGAGGTTGTCTTCAAATAGAGGTCTGGCTACAAGACCAAGATCCAGATCCCCCGCAGAGCTGCAAGGAACACGGATAACCTCCGCTGTCTGGTAACCTCCGCTGCTGCCGGCACTTCCACTGGGACTTCTATCACCGACCCCGGGCAAAAGTGCCCGCAGCAGCAGAGGTTGTCTACGAGCATCGCGCAGACCTTCTCCGGCTGCCAGAGAGGGGAATTCCCTGGCAGCCAGCGAATGTCTGCGCAATGGACACAGACAACCCCCTGCTGCTGGCACTTCCGCCGGGGCTTCTATGACAGAGCACCGGCGTCACATGACCTTCCAGTGCTCAGTCATAGAAGCCCCGTTGGAACTAACGCTGGCCTCCACCCACTGCCCCCACAGGTAAGTCGTGGGGGGGGAGTGTTATATGGGGGTCATAAGGCTTTTCTGGAGGCAGAATGACTCTACCCCATGATATGCCTTTTAACCCCCTTTTATGCTACTCTGCCTCCAGAAATATCTTATACCCTCTCTGGCATATAGGGGGTTAAAAGGCATATTATGGGGTTTAAGGTATTTCAGGAGGCAGAGTGGCATATAGGGGGTTAAAAGGCATTTATGGAGGCAGAGTGGTATATTCATGGTTAAAAGGCATTTCGGAAGGCAGAGTGGCATATAGGGGGGTATAAGGCATTTCCAGGGCAGAGTGGCAAGCCTGGGGGCAGATGTGCATAACTGGGGGGCAGGCTGACAAATAAAAGGAAATAAAAAAAAAAAAATATATTTTTTTCAATCATAGCTTTTATTAAATATGAAAAAATAGTTTACATGAATTAATACTTACTAGTAAAACTTTTTTCCTATAGGGTCGTCTTATATTCAGACTTTTTCTTTTTTTCTAAATTAATATTCAGATTTTGGGGGTCGAGAAAATATGGTATGTACACATACCAGCTACTCTGAGCCCCTAAAAAAGAGGGACTTCATGAAGTAAATAAGAGACATAAGGGTTTGGGTCCATTGAGTCCATTGAGGATTTGGGTCCATTTTCCCAATAGAGGGGCTCTTAAAGGGTATGCTAACATGTATGGTTTTAGAATTACTAAAAAAAAAATAAGAGATTAACCAAAATTACATATAATGCATAATATGGATATCTTTACAAACATATTTGGAACACCATAGAATAAAACTTTCTTTAAAAAATTATTTTGACAGCACCTGTGTGAAATTGATTAGAATGAAGTTTTCTTTAAAGTGTACTTATTCATCTGTGAATCCGCTGTCAGTTCCCTTACTCCTTGCTCATTGTGTTTTTAATTGCAAACCATTAAGTTCTATTTTGCTGTATCAGTATGTTGCTAATTTGCATAACTTTCCATAAGTCTTCTTCCATTTCCTTATTGAACGTTCTCTGTCAGACTCTGTTGTCGATCTTGTAGCATTTTAATTTTACATGATTCTGCTGGCAGATGTTAAATTGCGAAGCATGACTTTTGATATCATTGCTACAGATGACATACTGATTTATTGTTTGCTACATAATTTGTTGACAAACTCCATATCCTTTCAGCACACAAATGCAAATAAGCAATGCCTGATGTTTTAATAATAGTGATATCATTTGGGCATCCTGACATGCCAGAAATAAAAATGTGTATCTCTCTAAGCCGTTTTCTTGGTGAAATCTTCATCTTCCACCACCTTGACACATTTGCCCATAACATTTCCATTTATAATGATCATAGCTCTGGATAGAATATATCTGAATGGATCTCTGCCTAAATATATGCACTGCATCCTCCGTTGACTAAAATAGAATGTAAAAGTCTACGCAGTTCGAAATCACAATTACAACTGATAAGCAACTTGAGATTAGTGAATCCCATGAGGGGAGAGCTATTATGGTGTAAAAAAAAGTGTTTCTATTTGTAGGCTTCTTATACAAAAAAATACTGTATTTCTCCAGATTCAAAAAAAAATCAAGAAATTGTACACACACCTGTCACTATACCTGGGAACTCTCCGGATTTGACCCGGAGATTGCCAGATGAGCACTGCCTCTCCGGTTCTCGACCCAAATCCTCTGTGTTGCGGGGTCTTGTCACGTTCCGCTCCCTGCCCATGTTTTCTTTAAATTGGGGTGCACCCGACGCCAGCTGGAACTCCCTCAATGTCAGCGGGACCACCCCCAATATCAGCCGGACCGCCCCCAATATCAGCAGGAACTCCCGGGCCGGGACTGCCCATCGATGGCACGAGGCCGCCCACCGCTAACAGCAATCACAGTCCCATCATGCCTAGGTTCTAGTATTTACTGGTTGCCTGGGTATGATAGGAGTGTGATTGCTGTTAGCAATCACACTCCTGTCATGCCAAGTCATATTGTTGATTTCTTTTGTGTTACTTACTTTTAATAAAAGTGTGGTTAACACACCAAAATTGGACAAAAAATAAAACAACAATATTAATGTATATATGATTGTTGACAGCAATCACACTCCTATCACGTGAGCCCCTTCATGTTTCAAGTTCTATTATCCTGTTTATCCGGTATCCGACCCTGGTCTGCTTAACGGTTCTCATGTACTTCTGGCATCCTGACTCTGGCTATCCTAACGACTATGTGTATCTCTGGCTTCCTGACCCCGGCTATCTCAACGGCTCCTGCGTATCTCCGGCATCCTGACCCTGGTCTACTAAACGGCTATGTTCTGACCACCCGTGCTTACAGCTACACTCCCAAGCGCCCTGTTACCCTCACCAGGCCCCTTGTGCGTGTTCTGTACTGAGCAAGTGTGCAAAGTTCTGTACTGAGCAAATTAACCTTTTCAAATTCAAACATGAGGTCACTTGCTGGATTTCAGGTATAAATACAAATGCTTTTTTGTGTATTGTGATCTTGATAAAGGGCCCTTAGAGGACTGAAAAGTAGATTCTCTTCGCTTTAGCATCCACTAACTCTACTGACTCGCTACACTTACATACACACACATTCCTGCCCCCCCACAGGCCTCACTTACCCTTGACACTCAGACTCCATACACTGACAGACAAACTTGTGATATGCCAACACCTACATACACATGCTCAGGCCAAATACTAACACACATACACTCATGGTTACACCATACACGTACACATTCTATATGCCATGGCTAGGAGACAGCCGTCCAGGAGCTTGGTATAAACAACCAGGTGAATAGGGTAGGCAGGAGCACAAGCTAGATCAGATAAATGTTCAGAAGGCATAGTCGTTACATGAAGTCGAGGTCAAGGATTAGCGAGGACAGGATAATAAAACAACAAGCCGAGTCAAACGCAGGAGACAGACATGAACGCCAAAACAAGCCAAGGTCAGAACCGAAAAATCTATAGGAGTTTATTATACACAGGCACTGATACAGCATAAGAACCAGGTTTAAATAGTCCTTGCAATTGAATTGCATATAAGACTACCCTGATCATAAGACGACCCCCCCAAAATCTGAATATTAATTTAGGAAAAAAAGAAAAAGCCTGAATATAAGATGACCCTATAGGAAAAAATTACCAGTAAATGTTAATTCATGTGAAACAATTGTTTGTTAATAAAAGCTACGATGAGAAAAAATATTTGTTTTATTTCCTTTTTTTACAACCTGCCCCCCCCCCCAGTTATGCACATCTGCCCCCAGGCTTGCCACTCGCCCCAGAAATGCCTTATACACCCTTTATGCCACTGCCTGCCCCATTGATATGCCTTTTAACACTCTAAATGCCACTGTGCCACATGATATGCCTTTTAACCCTCTATATGCCACTGTGCCCCATGATATGCCTTTTGACCCCATATGTGCCACTCTACCTCCAGAATTGCCTTATACCCCTATATATACCACTCTGGCATTTAGGGGGTTAAAAGGCATACTATGGGGCAGAGTGGCATATATGGAGGTATAAGGCATTTCAGGAGGCAGAATGGCATATAGAGGGTTAAAAGGCATTTCCGGAGGTAGAGTGGCATTAAGGGGGTTAAAAGGCATTTCACAGAGCACTCTGCCTCCAGAAATGCCTTATCCCCCCCCCCCCGTTTAACACTCCCTCCCCCAAACTTACCGGTTCTTCTAGCCCGGACTAAGCATCGGGGACTCAGAAGCACCGGTAAGTTGGGGGGAGAATCCAGGTTCCCTGCATCTGAGTCCCCGGTACTTAGTGCGGGCAGCGTGTAGAGCTCTACCTGATTCACGTAGACAACTTCTGCTGCAGCGGAAGTAGTCTATGCGAATCGGGTACAGCTCTACACGCTGCCCAGACTAAGCACCGGTAAGTTGGGGGGGCAGGAGGATCCAGGTCTCATGCATCGCTGCGGGGGATCTGGAGCTTAGTCTCATAGTCAGACCTATTTGAGGTCTGATTATAAGACGACCCCGATTACAAGACAAGGGGTATTTTTCAGAGCATTTGCTCTGGAAAAAAAACTTGTCTTATAATCAAGCAAATACGGTATTTCATTTCTGGCTGGAAAAGAAGTATAGACGTTCTTTAAAATGGACACAACACATTTGTCTGTTAGCAATCGAGCAAATACGGTACATAGGTATACAATGAATAAAGCAATATACTGGTGTTTTTAAGGATTTTATTGTTAAGAATCAAGTAAGAAAAAAAAAATAAAAAAGTTTTAAAAAAAACAGCAGCTTTTCTCTTTTTATTGTAATCACTAACCGTAAAACACGGATAGAAATTCAATTATCATGTATTGCAAAACAAATGCTGCAAGCCAGTCTGGCATGTAATTAATTAAGCTGCTATTTTTAATTAAAGTCCGGCATTGACATGAGCTAATCTGAAGTTGCTGTAAAAATTAGAAATTATGACCTGCTTCACCTTACGTATCATTCATGCTGCTGGTATTTATTCTATCCTTTGGCCTAGTGAGGATCTGGCCACATGTAATTGTCATTGGCAAAAGATATGCAAAATACCAAGCCCCAGAGACTACGTGGGACCCACAATGGACTGCCATTAGTTAAAACATAATGTGTAATAATTATGCATAAAGTACCTTTTACTTTAGCTTGTGGTCTACCTGAACCTGAAAAACAATGAACAATATTGCTTTATATTTCATTTTACATTTTACTCCCTTAAACAATATACACCATATGTCCTTCAGAAACGCCAAAAATCTTCTGCATCTGCATCTTAGCACTTTGCAGCAAATGTGATCAAGGTGCGACTGAAACAGCTCATTGGAAACGCCTCTTATTTTCTTCAAAATGCGTATTTTGGCATCCAACCATGATCGTTCAATCGCTTGCGTGTTTAGTCCTGTCACTGGATTTTCTTGATGGTTTCACTGTAAAATGGCTGTGACGATGGCATTTAGATTCCCATATGCATGTCATTCGGCGGAATGAATCACTGAACCTGTTTAGCATTCACCCTGAATGATTGGTGTTTCTGTCACACCATTGCACCTAACAATATCGACAATCAGAGCCTG
The DNA here is from genome assembly GCA_009364415.1 of Spea multiplicata. Taxonomy (NCBI): domain Eukaryota; kingdom Metazoa; phylum Chordata; class Amphibia; order Anura; family Pelobatidae; genus Spea; species Spea multiplicata. The sequence goes on from VKOC01000234.1 coordinate 384,379, forward strand.
GCTTCAGACTGAAAGGGCCCAAATTCTATCAATTCTACTTCCATATTGTAGGGAACAGCTCACACAGGGGGCGGCAATGACAGTATTCACACAGGCAGCAGGATTCAAAAGTTCAAGAGGGTGTTTATTTAAATGATTTAGGCACAGAGCACCTTGCAAACAAAACAAACTCTAAGCCTGTCCGGATACCTCACTATCCCACTACAAGCCTAAGGTCTGGCACCAAGCAAAGTAACAAGTTGTCCATAGGGAAAGCTTCATACCTGGTGGGCTGCAGCACTGGCTGTAGCTGCTCTATGACTCAGTCTCTCCTACACCCTGCAAACCTAACAGCCCTCTCTTTTAAGGCTTCCTCCCCAGTAATAAACATAGGAAGCCTCACCTGAGGATCTCTGGGAGTAAGGAAAACCCATAGTGGATTAGGGGTGTGGACTGGAGCTCTCCCACTTCCAACCTGTCTTCTAGTCCAAGAAATCCAGCCCATGTAACTTTAAACAAAAGAGCCCTAGTAGACTACGCTCTGCTGAAGCAGCATGTATCCTCCTGGATTTTGCTGCCATGCCTTGCTGAGAAAACCAGGTGAGATATACACCCCATCCACCACTTTCCCAGACACTTTACCACAATATATATGGCACATCCAGATGTTATAATATAGCTGGTTTCACAATACCTCAAACAGCAAACAGATCAATAGATGTCTATCAACAATTTATCCTAGTGCTGTGATGTACAGCAAGAACCTCACAAAATATCCATGCACTGTGCAGACAGAGAAAATCTAATCATACAAGGCTAGCAGGAACTCCTACAGGGTCCGTAGACCTTCAATATCTGTTGTACACATATGTCATTATTTCACACGGCAACTCGGACAACCATGCAATGTGTCACCTATGATTTCTATATATGGTTGAAAACCACAATGTATCTACTAATATTTATTGGGGGGTTTCGTAGACACAGCGCCTGCCAGGCTTTCTTCATAACAATTTTTTTTTTAGTGGTAAAATCTTTACATAGCAAATTCAATAATAAATTGACCTCTGTCTATATTAAACATTCGATTTTAAAAACAGAGCAGGAGTGAAAACAGCTTGCACCATTTTAATTTATCCAGAGGATGGCAACTAATCCTCTGTGCTCAAAAGCAATCACCTCTTTGCTGGCCCTGTAAAAAGTGAAGACGGTTATTAAAGTTCAGTACTCATCTCTCCATGTTCAGTCCACAATATGTTATTATATCTCTCCTTCCACACAGTTTCACAGCTGATACATTTCTATTTGTACTGGAACATTAAATGGAACATATTTTCAATCTCAACTAAAAGCAAATTCTTAAGTATTTTGTTTTTTCTTATTTTCCATATTTTCCATAAGAGGCATAACATGATGCCAACATTAGCTATCTATAAATTAAACAAAGTACAATCAGTTGTACTTTTTAGTTTTCAGGAAAACTTCACATTATTTTCTTGAAAGTTTACCTCTTCCACTGAATGTCTATTCCAAGTATATTCTACTCTTTTTTGTAAAGCAATTTTTTCTCAGTTTTAAGCAAAGCCCTTAAGTTCTGGCAATCTTTATTTCATAAAAAAAATGTTTCCTTTTGGGCCTTACAAATTTTACATTTGGTTCTATAATACCTACCATTTTTACATCTAGGACGTACATATTACATATAGTCTTTCATGGTATGTTTTGTTAGTAAGATCCAATTCCATTTAGCATCACTTCTTTTAATTATTTCTAAATTATATCTTCTATGTTTTCTTGTTGCTGCGTCTTAAAACAAAGAAGCAAAACCCCCTCACAGTTTAAGTACCGTATTTGCTCGATTATAAGACGACCCCCAAATCTGAATATTAATTTAGGAAAAAAAGAAAAAGCCTGAATATAAGACGAGCCTATAGGAAAAAAGCTTTACCAGTAAATGTTAATTCATGTAAACTATTTTTTTAAATAAAAGTTATGATTGTGAAAAATATTTAGGTTGTATTTCCTTCTGTTTTCCAACCTGCCCCCCCAGATTATGCCTTTTAACCCTATTAAAATGCCACTCTGCCCCACGATATTGCCCTTTTAACCCTCTAAATGCCACTGTGCCCCATGATATGCCGTTTAACCCTATATTCCACTGTGCCCATGATATGCCTTTTGACCCCCTATGTGCCACTCTGCCTGCAGAAATGCCTTGTACCCCTATATGCCTCTCTGGCATTAAGGGGATTAAAAGGCATATTATGGGGCAGAGTGGCATATAGGGAGGTGTAAGGCATTTCTGGAGGCAAAGTGGCATTAAGGGGGTTAAAAGTAGACTTGTGCATTCGTCTTCGAGCGAACATGAAAACGAACACGAAGAGTGCGTTTTCGTGTTCGTTCCGAAGAGACGCCGAAGAGAAGACATCGGCGGTAAAACGTAGGCGAAGACGAAGACACAAACCACAAAGATCTTCGTGATCGTCTTCGTCTACCACTCTCCCTGGTCCCTTCCCCTTCTAACTTATCTTGGCATCTCGGCAGTTCACGGAAGTGGAAATCCGCAGGTTCGCTGTCACGGGTTACAGGCCAGTGCGAATGAGCCTATTGGTCGCCTACAGGGACCTCCTCTGGCATCAACCAATAGGCTCACTCGCAGGACCTTTGTAACTCCTGACAGCGAACCTATGAATTTCTACTCCTGTTAACCCCTTCGATGCTGCGTTAGATAAAGGGAGCGGAAATCCATAGGTTAAAGGGCCGTGCAAGCGACCAATAGGCTCACTCGCACGGCCCCTTAACCCACTAAGGTGCTACAAGTGCACCAGGAACTAAAAGTCTGTACGAGGGACCAGCAGAGTCGCTCGTACAGACTTTAAAAAATTAACCCCTAATGAAGCAACTTGTCCTGCAGATCCCACTGGTCTCCCTGTTCTATCATTTATTAACTGATAGAACAGGAAGACCAGTGGGATCTGCCGGGTAAGTTGCAGCGTTGTGGTTTTAAAGTCTGTACGAGCGACCAACAGAGTCGCTCATAAAGACTTTTAAAAGCCCAATGCTGCAACTTACCCAGCACATCCCACTGGTCTCCCTGTTCTCTCAGTTAAATGTCCAATAAAGTTGTTCGTACGGACATTTAACTGATAGAACAGGGAGACCAGTGGGATGTGCCGGGTAAGTTGCAGCGTTGCGGTTTTAAAAGTCTGTACGAGCGACCATCAGAGTTGCAGGTAAGTCGCATACACTGTCACAGGTAAGTTTGTGTGGGCTTAGTCACCCTGCAACCCACTGGGCATTTGCATATTGTAGAGGACCAATAGACAGGGCATCATCTACCCCTTATTAAAGACATGGATTGGGCATCCCTCACCTCTGGCTGAAACCTTCTTGCTCCAAATCAGAACTACTGCAAGCAGGATGTTGCAGCAGCAGCAGTCCTGAACATCCTCACTCTAGTAGTGCTCAAAATAAATAAAAATAATTTTCTTACAAGAATATCATGAAGAATGTGATCACTGTTTTGTTCCACTGAATAAAATGGAACTTTTTCATTTAAAAATGTTTGCAGTAGCAAATGTTTTGATTCCATTATGTGTAATGTATTTAATTTATTACAGCCTTTAACACTTTTTCTTTCTGGCATTTTAATACAAAGAATGTTTTATCACATTATAGTTATTTGTATGGCAAATAGTGTGACTTGGGTATGTATAAGGGGTACGTGTGGGTATAAGAGCTCGACAGCGAAATAAATTATATGGGGCTGGTCTCCAAATGTTTCCAGTCCCAGTCCAGCCCTGGCCAGCAGCTGGATATGCTAGCCTTCATGCTACGTAAGCATAAAAATGGAGTATGCGGCCATGCATAGCCAGCCATCAGCCGCACTTGCATCATCAACATCATTTTTGTTGGGGCACTTCAATCATATAATTCATTGTCTTGTAATGTAAAAATAAAGTTCATTCTGTATTATTGTTAGAAATTAATTCTTAACAGATATGTTATGATTTTCTACAGGCTGTTTGATTATCTTGATTATAACCATTGTCTATTTTTTTGTCATTACATCATTTGACGCTTTTGTTTCTGATAAGGAGTTCTAATAATGATAGCCAAATAACATGCAAACATTGATTTTATTATTTGTATAATGTTAATTTAGAATTTGGAATATTGGGCCGGATTTAGGGGCTTTGTCTGAAAACTGCACTTTCCTATTCAAATATACATTTAAAAACTGTTCTGTAGTAGCTAAATTCAGGCCTCAACTGCCAAAAAAAATTGCCTGTAGCAAAGCATGTGAAATTCATAAGAAGAGCAATACAATGGGCTTACAAACATTTTAACGTTTTTAAAAATGAAACATTGTCAGCCTTACTTTCTAGACCAGCAACAACTAGATATAAACTAGACACATATAAACTACTGACATAGGTAGATGTGCACAGTGTTCCCCACAAAGAAAACCATTCAATTTCACCGGTGAAACAAAATGAAAAACACAAGTCCAAATACATATTTTTTGTAATATTTTTTATTTTAATATATATACAGTATAGTGAACAATAATTTTAACCAGATTTTACTATTTCATGATGTAAAGTCATAATTTTCTTAATGACACGGAGGCGAGTATTATGCTATTCTCTTTCTTTATTCCCAACAGCAGCAAAGAGATATTAAACAAGGAAAAACAAACAACAGCCAATAAGCAGATAGTGCCTGTAATAACATCACGCTCCTTTCCCATAATGCTCCTCTTTCTTGCTGGAACCGAAGATCCCGAAGACTGAAAACGCGAACAGCACATCCACAAGCGTAGAAACCGGAACAGAAGAACCTCCAGAAAAGCGCTTCAAGCTGAAAAAATGGAAAGACATACGGTAAAACGGGCCCGAAACCAAATGTCAGGTTATATACAACAATATAGATGCATGACAAGAAAAAGATATAAAGAAGGTTAAATAATAACACACACCGCAATAAAGGCAATAATCACCACATAGAAAAATCAATTACTATCGAACAATAGAACTTACCACGTGGTGGAAAAAAACACAGCATCCCTGGAAAAAACAAGGGTATGGGAGGGAGGGAATAATACTCATTAAAATCATAAAATCATGACTTTACCTCATGAAATAGTAAAATCTGGTAATTTTATTAAGACACGGAGGCTTAGTATTATGCTAGTTCAAAGCTGATGAACTGCTCGTAAAGCCAAGTGCTGAATGGGCCTAAAATAAAAATTACGGAAAGTAGATTCAGATGACCAGTCAGCCGCCTTCATGATATCTTCCAAGCGACACCCTAAGGAGGACGCTTTAGAAGCCATGGCACCTCGGACAGAATGAGGCGCGAAAACAGAAACATCGATACCCGCTTGGGCTAGTAGCCACTTGACCCAGCGAGCGAGAGAAACAGTAGAGACTGGAAGATAAGGCGAATTAAATGATAAGAATAAAGGCTCAACATCCTCATAAGAACGGAGACACCGCACCGGACAAAGCCGGGGTCGATCAGGAAAAGCCGGAGAAAAAAACGAAGAAATAGAAGTCTTGGTACAGCAAGAAATATCAAACCGCACACCCTCCGGCACAAAAGAACGAGCAGTAATATCCAAAGCTCTAACATCAGAAACCCATTTGCAAGAAATCAAACAAAGTAAGGTAACCAATTTAGCTGACAACTGTTTCAAAGATAAGTCTTCATTAGGACCCCACTGATCTAAGAAATCCAAAACTAAATTGACATCCCAGAAGGATACCCTTGAGAAGTCGACATATAAGAGGATGATGTCCAATGGGAACACCCTCAAAAAGAACATGGCAAGCCGAGGTAGCCAATCTATATACGTTCACCGTACGATAAGCTTTCCCTTTTTCTAATAGCATAGTGAAGAATCCGAGGATCTCATTCAAAGGAACGATAAGCTCTTCTGGTACCAGGCGCCCATGCATTCGCCATAAGACGGAGAGTTGACTGCGGAACTCCTGGGAAAGACCATGGTCCCGGGAAAGCAGCCAAACCATCAGAAGAAGAGTGCCGGAACACACCAAACCGTGCAAATTCCACTCCGGATCAGTCAGAATGTCCGGACGGTCTGGGAGCATCCGAGGCATATCTATGGACATCTCCAACAACTGAGGGAACCACGGTTGAGACTGCCAAAACGGGGTGATCAATACTAGAGAGTCCTCTCGGGTCCGGAGCTGGAGAAGGGTTCTGGCAATCATGTTGAATGGCGGAAAAGCATAATGCCTGCCCTGAGACCAGTATTGGAGAAAAGCATCTGTAGCCAGGGCGTCCAGATCCGGTCTCCAACTGACGAACCGAGGAAGTTGAGCGTTGAGTCGGGATTCAAAAAGGTCGGTATGTAGGGACCCCAAAGGTTGTTTATCCGATAAAAAAAATCCGGATGAAGACGCCAATCACTCGCAACCCGGAGGTATCTGGAATTCCAGTCCGCCGTCGTATTGGAGAGGCTGGGAATATATTCGGCCACAATAGAGATGTTGTTGTGAAGGCAAAAGTGCAAAAAATCCCTTGCCAGGACCGCCAAGGCTCTCGATTTGGTACCTCCCAGATGGTTGATGTAACGAACCGCTGAGATGTTGTCCATCCTGAGGAGGATAGAACAACAAGCTTGAGCGGGAGAGAGGCTGCGGATCGCAAATGAACCTACCAGCAGTTCCATGCAGTTGATGTGGAGGAAGGATTCGTCTGGAGACCATCGCCCACGTGTAGAGATGTTCCCGCAACGCGCGCCCCAACCGTGTAAGCTTGCGTCTGACTATTACCAAGTCCAGAACCGGTCTACATATAGCTCTCCCATTCCATATGAAGAAGCCACCACGTTAATTCTTCCTTGGCCTCCGCATCCAGAGCTATCTTGGTCTCGTAAGAGAGGCCTTGTCGCAGATGAGCTGCCTTCACACGCTGCAGCGCTCTGTAATGTAGAGGCCCTGGGAAGATGGCTTGATTGGATGAGGAGAGAAGTCCCAGCATGCGAGCCAGGTGCCGCAGGGAAATCAGTGGAAGACATAAAATTCTCAGAATCTCCTTCTTGATAGCTACGACCTTCGTACGAGGAAGGTGTAACGTCTGCAGGACTGCATCCACACGAAATCCTAGGAACTCGATGGATTGAGAAGGATCCAGGATGGATTTCTCCCAATTGATTAGAAAACCCAGGTTTTGTAGTAAGGATACTGTCCAACCGAGATGAATCTTGAGGAGTGCCTTTGACTGAGACATGATCAGGATATCGTCGAGGTAGATGATAAGACGTACACCCCGACTTCATAGGAACGATACCACCGGTTTTAGAACCTTGGTAAAACACTATGGGGCAGATGATAGGCCGAACGGGAGGCACGTGAACCTCCATTTCTTCTCATGCCATGTGGACTGTGGATAATCACTGTCCTCGAGGGCTATGGGAGTCGAGAAATAAGCGTCTTTTAGGTCCAATTTGACCATCCAATCGGACGGGAGCAACAGATCCCGAAGACCATGGATACCTTCCATCTTGAAGTGATGATACACTAGGAAGGAATTCAAAGGCCGCAGATTGATTACCGGATGTACTCCACCTCCTTTCTTTGGAACAAGAAAGAGGTTGCTGACGAACTTCCTGGATGGCCCCTTTGTCCATCATCTCTGCCACCTCTGCGGATATCATCTCTTGATCCTTTGTTGTAAACACGAAAGGTCTCATAGGAGCCACCTGAAAAGGAACGGTTGCCCATTCCAAACGATAAGCCTGTACAGTTTCTAGAACCCACACATCTTGAGTCACAACATGCCATACGTGAGCAAACAGAGATAATCTTCCCCCCACTCTTACATGGGAAAAAAGCTGAAACCAGGTACTTACTGTAGGGTCTCTTCCCAAAAAAGGCTCCTCTGGTACTGCGAGACTGCCATGGTCTCCCTCTGGAAGGGAAAAATGGAGTATTCTTGGGTTCCGCATATGTAACTCTAGTGGTGAAGGAGCCTCGATTCTGACGGAATGAACCGCGAAATCCACGGCCGGACAGACGGCCCCTAACTCTGCCGGCCCCTCCAAAAACCTTAGGCGTAAAAACGTGCTTCATAGAGCTTTGAGCCTTATCCAAGGCTGTGAAAGTCTTCACAAAGGACCCCAGGTTCTTTATAAAAGAATCACCAAATAAGAGGCCTTTGGCCGAGGGACCAGGTTCAGTATCAGCCATATTGACTTACTTAGGTTCTATCTTGAGGAGGATGGCTTTCCTCCGTTCAATAGCTAGGGAGGAATTAGCGTCCCCCAGCAGGCACACCAAACACTGAACCCACCCTAGAGCGGTATCAAAATCCATAGGTTGATCACCCATTTTGGCGGCCTCCAACAGCTCATACAACTTAGTGACAGGACCCAGTGAATCCAAAACTCTGTCTTGGCAATTTTTTAGAGAAAACTCAAGACCCTTTCTGGGTTTCCACCCAGTCTTCCCCAGAAACTGAATGATTTGTGGGTCTACCTCGGGACATTCGGCTCTCACCTTGTTTCTAGTCTCCTTAGATAAAAGAGTCCGAATACGAGATGAACACAATATGTACAGGGGGCTCCCACTCCGCAGAACAAGGATGACGGAGATCATCTGGGTCAAATAGTGGCAAACCTTGAGGATCCAGAAGAGGACCCTGAGACTCTACACCTTTAACACCTGAGGCCTGTTTACTAGCGGGCACTTTAGGAAGTGCATCCAGGATTTGAGGGGAAACATCAGACCCATCCGAGTCCGCACCCTCCAGTGGATCGCTATAGGAATCCATAGATTGTACATGCTCACCATCACTGGCCTCTGAGGACTCAACTAGGGCACGCACTCTTTTCCATTTCCTGACCGATTTAGCCCGATTAGAGGCACTATTGCGCTGTGCATACGCGCCATCTGTGACAGTCTGGGAACCATCCATGATAACAGGGGAGACCCTGACATCATGCAGTGAGGGAGATAAATCCTTGGTCTTAGCAGAGGATTTCCGCCCTGCTGACCTAGACTCGGAATGACCCGAAGTACTAACTCCAGGCTGAACCAGGCCGGGACCTTGAGCCTGAGCAAAAGCCTGAGCAATAGACTGTGAAATGGATGATGACATCCCACAGCTTGAACCAGGGCTTGATTAATGGACCTGGACATAGTAGTGTCCATCATTAATTGGAATTCCTCAGAGGAAACCAAATGATCATCCCTAACCAATCTCTAGTAGGGGCAGCAGAGGGAACATTAGCCCCAGCAGGGAGATCATTACCTAACTTCTGCATAACCAGCAGTAATAAAGAGCAATGCCTGTAAGGAAAAATATGAAGGGTGAAGTAACCCTTAAAATTAACAGAAAAAGCAGAGTAGAGGAAGAGCAAAGAAAACAAGAACCGCTATGTCCAAAAGCCGCATAAACGTACATAAAATGGCCGCCGCGTACAGAGAAAAAAAACCCCACTGAAGATCCAAAAGGAAGGACCGCAACGGCAATAACGTGGACACCTAAAACGAGCCGCGAAGGACCCACTGTCAAACAAAAAAGATGGCCACCGCGACACTACCGCGCATGCACGGTCACCTCAGCGGCCGCAAAAAGAACAAGGGCGCGACGGTGTAGAAGAGAACTACACGTCGAGCCGAAACAAGAAGAAGAAAAAATCAACGATCGGGCAGAAAGAAGCATCAGCACCTCCGGAGAGACGCTGGTAGGGTAAACACGGGACAATAAAAGAATAGGAACACTAAGAAGAGGGATAAATACACAACAATCTCCACTGACACAGAAAAAAAATAGAAATACGACAATATACTGAAATAAACTAAAATATACAAACATGAGGCTGAAAAGAAAAATCAAGGAAATATCAAATACAATATACCGAGAGCAAATAATGGTACTTAGCTGTCTGAGGGAGCAGCAAAGAAAGAGAGGAGCATTATGGGAATGGGCGTGATGTTATTACAGGCACTATCTGCTTATTGGCTGTTATTTGTTTTTCTTTGTTTAATATCTCTTTGCTGCTGTTGGGAATAAAGAAAGAGAATTGCATAATACGAAGCCTCCGCGTCTTAATAAAATTATGTCTGATGGTTACATTGTATATAGTTCCAATGCTTACATTAACATACACTACACTAATTGTCTGCTTTTGTACAAAGGATACTAACCTATTTTTTTTTTTTAAAAAAGGTTGTTAGTACAAAATATGTTGTTCTCCAAATGCTAACAGACAAATGTGTTGTGTCCATTTTAAAGAAGAACATCTATACTTCTTTTCCAGCCAGAAATGAAATACCGTATTTGCTCGATTATAAGACGAATTTTTTTCCAGAGCAAATGCTCTGAAAAATAACCCTCGTCTTATAATTGGGGCCTCAAATAGGTCTGACTATAAGACTACGATCCAGATCCCCCGCAGTGCTGCAGGGGACCTGGATCCTCCTGTTTTATGTTTTATGCCCCCAACTTACTGGTGCTTCTGACTCCCCAGTGTGTTGTCCAGGCAGCGGGTAGACATCTACGCGATTCGTGTAGACAACTTCCGCTGCAGCCGGAAGGAGGTGCAGTTAGTAAACTAATTTATTTTTTGAACAAACTGTATAATATTTTTTATCTTAAAGCCACTGTGCCTCCCTGATATGCCTTATACCCTCCTATATGCCACTCTGCCTCCAGAAATGCCTTATAGCCCCTATATGCCACTCTCTCCCATGATATGCCTTTTAACCCCCTAAATGCTAGAGTGGCATATAGGGGGTTAAAATGCATAACATGGGGCAGAGTGGCATATAGGAGGGTATAAGGCATTTCTGGAGGCAGAGTGCCCCATGATATGCCTTTTAACCCCCTCTATGCCTCTCTGTCTCCAGAAATGCCTTTTAACCCCCTATATGCCACTCTGCCTCTATAAATGCCTTTTAACCCCCTATATGCAACTCTGGCTCCAGAAATGCCTTATACCCCCTATATGCCACTCTGCCATATTGGGGGTATAAATGCTCTGAAAAATACCCCTCGTCTTATAATCAGTGTCATCCCTCCTGTTTTATGCCCCCAACTTACCGGTGCTTCTGACTCCCTGGTATGTTGGCCCGGGCAGCGAGTAGACATCTACGCGACCTCTACACGCTACCCTGGCTACACACCAGGGACTCCGAAGCACCGGTAAGGCATTTCTGTAGGCAGAGTGCTCTGTGAAATGCCTTTTAACCCCCTTAATGGCACTCTGCCTACAGAAGTGCCTTTTAACCCTCTATACGCCACTCTGCCTCCTGAAATGCCTTATACCTCTCTATATGCCACTCCATAATATGCCTTTTAACTCCTAAATGCCAGAGTAGCATATAAGGGTATAACGCATTTCTGGGGCAGAGTGGCAAGCCTGGGGGCAGATGTGCATAACTGGGAGGGGCAGGTTTGAAAAAAATGAAATAAAAACAAAATATTTTTCTCAATCATAGCTTTTATTTAAAAAAAAAATAGTTCACATGAATTAACATTTACTGGTAAAACATTTTTTGTCTATAGGGTTGTCTTATATTCAGGCTTTTTCTTTTTTTCATAAATTAATATTCAGATTTTGGGGGGTCATCTTATAATCGAGCAAATACGGTATGTTTTAAGCAAAATATTTATTAAAAATAAGTTGTCCTTATATACCATTGTAAATAGAGAGGGAGAAAACAATCTATAGATGTAGATCTAGATATAGGCACAAATTACCTAAAAAGCACTTTAATCAGCTCCAACATCAAATAAATAAAAACAAACCATGTTTAAAAGCATCGGACATTAGAAAGATATAGACAACAGGAGAAAGAAAATATGGTATAAAAAAAGGCTTAAGCTTAGATATTTCACATCATCATAGCTATACACATTAATTTCAACCTTTGAAAGCCCAATACTTTGAACGTATTTTGAACGTATTCAATGTATTATTTTCCGGCTAGAGCTTACTCATTTTACAACTAAAAGCAGATTTTCAATGCAGGTTTGTGTACATGAAAACTCAAGAATGACACCTGCTGATGTCAATATAACCTGTTCAAAGTCATCACTTCCACACAAACATTCTCTACAACTATATATGAAAAAATGTAATGTTCAATTACTCATCTGCCACCTCCTCTAATAAATAATGCAAAGTCAGTTTCCAACTCCATTTGTCAGGCCCCATCCAGGCCGTGGAGCTGCATGTCTTTAGTTTCCCTGTCTTGCTACAGTTTCCCTAGTCCTTGCTACAGTTCCCCCTTTGCAGTAATCCATTCCTGGATTTCTCTATGCTTTGTCCTGTACCTCTGATTCCTTTATTCCAGTCTTGCTCTTTGCTTCAGCTCTGTTTCCTTTATAAGGTGTACCCCACCCATGTGTTCTGTTTGTCTCAGTCAGCAGTCTAAAGGTATCTCATTCTTGGTTTTGTGTATAGATTCAATGTTCCTTTCAGCTTTGGTTATTCTGTAGGCAGGGTTTAGTGTTAGGACCCACCGAATATTGGAGTACTTTGGTGTAGAGGTGGGCTAAGCATATTATGGCCATAATATGTGACGGAATCTCTAATTGTTATCTTTTAGTCCTAGGCTAGTTCCTGTATTTATGTGTGTCAGTCTGAGATGTAACCTGTATTCCTCAATCTGCAACCTGCTTCTACTCTCTAGCTCTGTCCTGCCTTTTCTGTTCTTAGCTTCAAATATCTCTATATCCTGTTATCAGTACTGCATACCTCCCGCTGCTATTTCACGGTCTTGGTATGCGGCCACACAATCCTGATGGCCCAATACACAGGGGAAGTGTGGTTACTCTGCATCTGTTCCTGTGTCTCCGCTCTTGCACGGTGACTCCTGCAATTTCATCATCGGGTGCTCTGTGACACCATTCTACAGGAAGCACTACATGATAAAATAAGTAGAAGCATCATCAGCTGTAATTTAAAAATGCACCTTGGAAGTATTAGACTAAGCGCCAGACTTTGTGTACGTCTTCGGGAAAAAAAACCCTTTGTTTTCCTCGAATATTCGCCTGTTCCCTTGTTCGCCAAGTTTTTTATAACCTTGAATAAACATGCTTCTGTACTGCAAAATATTAGACAGACATTTGCATGTATCACACATAAATGTAATACTAATTGTAATATTTGTAAACTTAACCAGATTAAACAAAAATAAATAAAATGAAAGTTTCATGTATAGAAGGAGAAAGCTATCCAACCCCACCTGGCCCTATATAAAACAGTAATTGCATCCTCAGTTACTAAATCAACCAATTAACCAAATTGGTTAATTAACAGATAAGTGGGTTCAATTTCACCAGACAAACCCAGACCAGCCCTGTTGAATCTAAACATCAATTAAATAGACTGTCTTAAGCGAAGTAGGTTTTCAAAAGCAGCATATGATGCCATGATCTAAAGAAACTCAAGAACAGATGAGAACCAAAGTCATTGACATGTATCAGTCTGAGTAGGGTTACAAAGCCATTTCCAAGGTTCCTGGACATCTGCAAACCAAGGTGAGTGCCATTATCTACAAATGGAGAAGATTTCCCTAATTCATCAAAGAGCACATTGATGACTCATCCAGGAACAAAAAAAAACCAGAATAATATTTAAAGAACTGCTCTCTACTAAAAATCCTGAAGGAGAATGTCTGGCTTTGAGCTTGTGACTTAAAGCTCAAGGGTAGTTTGATGATACAGCAGGATAATGATCTGATGAACACAAGCTAGCCCATCTCTGAATGGCCAAAAAAACCAAATTACAGTTTTGGAGTAAGCTAGTCAAAGTCTTCAGTTGAATTAGATTGAGATGCTGGACATGACCTTAAGAAGGCAGTTCATCCTTGAAAACTATCCAATGTGTTTGAACTAAAACAATTCTGCCAAGAAGAATGGGTCAATATTCCTCCACATTGATATATAAGACTCTTTGCCAGTTATCCCAAACTTTGATTTGCAGTTGTTGCCACTATCAGGGCCGGCTTTAGGGGTGTGTGGCCTGTGCGGCTGCACAGGGCGCCGTGGCAGCGGGGGCGCCTGCCCGGGAGTTGGGAATAGAAAAGGCGTCTTTTTTTTTTAAAACTTTATTTAATGCGAAGGAGAAACAGGGGCGCCGAGCAGTCACTGAGTTTTCAGCCCCTCACTCTCCTACGCGAAGCATCGGTCTCCGTCGTGGTGCCGGTGTTTCCTGCTGAGCACCAAAATAAGACGTCATATTTTGGCGCTCAGCTGTGAAGCGCGCATGACGGCAGAGCAGGAAGACGGACGTCGGCAGCAAGGTAAGCAAGGATAACGAGAAGAGGGAGAGGGGTTAGATAATGAGAAGGGGCAGAGGGGGGTTAGATAGTGAGAAGAGGGGTTAGATAGTGAGAAGGGCCAGGGGGTTAGATAGTGAGAAGGGGCAGAGGGGGAGCAGATAGTGAGAAGTGGCAGAGGGGAAGGCAGTGAGAGTGGTGGGGGGGTGAGAAGTGGAAGGCAGTGAGAAGGGGCAGGGGCAGGAAGGCAGTGATAAGGGGGGAGAGGGGGTACATAGTGAGAGGGGATAGATAATAACTAGGGGAGGAGTAGATAGTGAGGGGGGGCGCCAGAGGAGCAGTCCGCACAGGGCACCAGAACACCTAAGGCCGGCTCTGGCCACTATGGTTATTCTTTAGCTTCAAGAAAATACATATTTAAAAGCTGCATTTTGTTTACTCGCATTGTCCTTGTCTTATATGAAAATTAGTTGTATGATCTGAAAGTTAAATGTGACAATTAAGCAAAAACAGTTGAAATCAGGAAGGGGCAAATCCTTTTTTAGTACTTGATGGCCGATCAGAACCATTTGGCCCAACTAGTCTGCCCATTATTCCTGCTTTAAGATTGGCTGGCAACTCTAAAACTTAATTTTGGCCAAGTTGTAGAAGTCTGGCTTTTTTCACAGTTCACAAAGAGACACATATCCCAGAACTCTTTGACAAGATCACTAGAGATTGTGGCTTCAGAACAACCTGACCTAGTTGGGTGTGGCAGTGAAGTCAGTGAATAGTTGGGTTGGTGAGCATTGACTATACAGGGCTCCAATTGGGAGCTAGGCTTTTTACTTTATGATTTTTGTAATAAAAAACTAGCCTTTCATTATTGGAAAACCTCTACCAAATCATTCATTATACTTGACTGGACATGGAGAAAACACTTTAAGATCTTTATTGTTTAGTCAATTAAGTTCTAATAGTCTTAGCAATTTGTAATACAACATGCTATACAACATTAAAACAAGGGCATTCAAGTAAAATTAGGAGGTAAAACAAATTGTGTTTTCTGCACTCAAACCCCTCCAACAACACTTTAGAAACTAGCTTGTGTATATTCTATATGTTTTTAAAAATTCCTTTGTAAAACGTGGCATTAAACAAGAATACAAGGTGAGGAAACCATGTGTTGTGCTGTTTTTTAAGCTACATGTCTGCAGTTTTCTGGTAGTTAAAGGTTTGACAACAATTATAATATATCTGTTGTAATCAGTTATGCAAAAAAACATTTGAATGAAAGGAAACATACCCAGTTGCAAAATATGCCACACAGAATCATAAAGGAATCCGTGCATCTGAGAATTAATGAGGCATTTCTGAAGGTCAGGCTTCATCTATATAGATTACATAGGGCTACCTTACTTAGAAATAAGAATTCAGCTTCTACAGCCTTTTGAATGTGAATCCATTTTAAAGGCTGCTCTTGATTCTCTCAACGATTTTCTACTTTCTTTTTTAGTTTCTTTAAAAGTCCTTGACCGAAAGAGACAGAAATTCATGTTCGGAGCCTAAATAATAGAAAAATGGTTTATTTCAAATTTATTTAGAAATGCTTGCAAAAATAATCGTGTAACATATGCCCATGTAAATGAGGGGAATTGTGTGTCTGAATGAAGAATATGTCAAAATATCAACATGTGAAAGGTGTCATATTCAGTGTTTGTGATAAAACAGGAGGAAAAACATTTTCTATGTTTCCAACCATAATCTTCTTTACACATAGACAAATTGGCTAAATTATTACCATTTTAAGCCATTGGGGTTTAATGAGAATGCAGCATGTTTTATTTTATATGTACTGTTCTACTTATATTCACACAACCATGAACACTAGGATGTTTTTTTGTTAGCAGCAATACAGAATAAGTATTCTTTTATTTTTTGATGTACAGAATTATAAGTTTGTCCTTTTCTACCTCCTAGCTGTGCTATATAGCAATTATGCAGAATCCATAAACTGGTATCAGAAGTGAAAAAGAAATATGTATGCTAAAACATACTTTATTCCGTAATGTGTTTTGAGTGCTGGGATATGGTTTTCTGTGTACCTATCAAGCTTGTCCGCTTCTAAGAATTATTGGTACTGGCAATGTGTCAAAATATTATAGTTTAGATTTTTCACTGACTTACATTTATCAAAATATTGCAAATTAATTTAAGGCAATAATACTCAATGCAATTATTAACACCAACTATGAAACAGTCTTGTTCCATAAATAGACATAATGGACTCTTGTGATTTTAATGTTGTGCCCATTTTTAACTGATTATTAAAGGTACTAAATATACAGGTGGTAGAGAATATTGGTACGCGTGTAAACTCGCGATGACCTCCCATTGCATTTGGTTTCTAATGTGTTAGGTCCTTATCCATGGTTTTGCATAGCCGTAAAATGTTTGAAACCTACAACCTTTTCACTGTGTTTTTGTCTTACCAGAGAACAAGAGTATGTACTTTTGCTTGTTAGCTGATCTCCAATTATAGGGGAGATTTGTTTGCATGATGACAAGTGACCTCCTACAAGTCCTGCAAATAGACAGACAGTTCCATAGCGCAGTAAGAATATGATCCTTCCTGAGAGCTGATATGTGCAGCTTTCTGTTAATGCCAGCTACCTGCTGCAGTGCCTTTTCATTCAAGTATGAATAGAGTTGAAAGAAACATCTGAATTATTTAAACATCTATTGATGAAAAAAAGCTCTCAATTTTTACTACAGATCAAGAAACCAAAGGTATGGTTTAGAAAAAAAAACCTATGCTAGAACAATTTTTTGCTTCAAAATATTCTTATATCTCATTGGTGTCTGCATTAAAACTATTACATTTATTATGTTAAGTGGGTATAAAATTCAGAGTAGAATGTGTAGATCTGTGGAGACCTTCAATACGATGTGCTTGAGATATATTTTTATTATCGTTAATACCATGAATGTGTATATCGTTTCATAACATTAATTCATTTGCCATCCATTAGCAGAGCTGGATAATTAAAATGATCCAAATGGGAAGGGAATATGGTAAGAGTAGAATGCATATTGGCTACAGGCTAGTCTGGAGAAAGAAACCTGTACGAGAAGTGGGTTGTTTTTATTGGGAGCTTAGAGGATAACATGAAGGCTCAGGTTAGAGACACCTTTAAATTTACGTCTTGGTATTGCTTAGACTTTTAATGCAGTGACCTCATTTTGTTTTGGCTCATAAGAGTGGTGGCAGCCCTCCCAAAGTGGTATAACAACTTGTGCAACTAATGCCTCTAGCTATACAACCCAGCACCCTGCTTACCTTTTCTGATGCTTTATTGCATTACCTGTGGAAATAATCACTCCCATGTTAACTAACAATTAAAAGATGATTGGATCCTACTTCCCCAGCACATTTTACCTGTATGTCACAAATGCAGCCTTGCAGATATAGATCTACTAACACTGCTACTCGACACACACTTATACACTCATACTATCACACACTCCCTCAGACACATTCATGCTCACATACACAAATGCTTACAGACATGTCAGGGTTTTTTTTACTTAATGTTTGTGAGGAGATTTGTGATGGTGTATTGTAACTACTACCAGTGCAGCTTTTTGACATAGGTAGAACCTGTCTGTCTATCATCCTTCTGACCCTAGTATAAAACGTTCTCACACCACATGAGCGGGGCAAGGGAGGAGCACAATACTATGCCTGCACTAAATTTATAGTGCAGGTCACAACCAGGGCCGGCCTTAAGTGTCCAATGACCCCCCTCATCATCACGCCAGAGTGCCTTTGTCCCCTCCTTCACTGTGCCACACCTCTCTTTTCCTCCTCACGTAGTTCAGGTATAGAGCAAATTACACATGGAAACACAGCATTGCAGATATAGATCAACAAAAAATGCTGACACATGCATGCTCATACACAAACACATAAAAATTCATGCTCACACATTCATGCCCACACACAAACCCTTATGCATACATCACACAAAAAACACACATACACTACAACACACTGTCAGGATTCTATCCTGCAGGATAGTTAACGTTTAACCCTTCGTTCGCTATGTATTTATTTATGTTCAGCTGTGTTTGGTTATGCTATATTTGTCCCCCCCCCACCTGAAGCCTATGCCATTACCACACCTGACCTAACCAACAGGCTTTATTACCCTGCCACCCTCACCTGAAGCCTATATGTCACTCACACCTGACCTAATTTGTAGGTCATTGGTTGATGGCAGAGGAGGCCCCCGCAAGCGACCAATAGAGTTGCTCGTGCGGACATTTAAAATCCTGGCGCCAGAGCTGCTGCATAGTCCGTGCCACATAACAACGTATTAACCCCTTCTACAAAAAACGAAGAAAAAAATGAACACGAAGAATGTACACGAATATTTGCCCAAACCGAACACAGGAATGGGCAAATATTCGTGGAATACAAGGATTTTTTCCCCACGTGAACACTAACACGAAGAGTTGCCCGGCATCCAAGTCTAGTTCTTACTGTGTTTTAGAGAGAGGGTTGGAAATCAATCTGGTTAGCAGTTTGCACAATACAGTCTGAGACAGCCCCCTTCCACAAGCATTACCTTTATCATCAAGCTGTCTAGCCTTCATGATCCCAACCGTGCTTCTTGGGTTAACCATCTGAGTGCTGAAGGACTCAGATGTATGTTTTAACCATCTGAGTGCTGCAGGACTCAGTGTTCCAAGCATCTGACTTCACCCTTTCGCAGACCACCACCCACCTCCCCTGCCCTGTGTTAAAATCTGGCTCGTGTAACTGAATCAGGTATTTACAAAGTTCTCTGATGACCTTCCATCAAAAACTGTACAGCAAAAACTGTATACGAAAAATAGAAAATAAATCATCTGCATTTTTAATATTGCCATGTCTCTGTGTGTTGTAGTACTCCAGGTGATGATGTGTAGCTGAAGATGAAGATAAGGAACATCAGAGACCCTGGATCACCACAGTTGGTAGTTATGAGAACGGAGTCTTCAGTATGGCAGAGGGAGCCAAGATGAAGTTTGCACCAACAGTGTGGTAGCATGAACAAATAAAAACAGTAAAACAGGGGAAAAAGAGAATAGAAAAGTGCCTCTGCAATTCACTGCCCCAGTTTCAATCCCAAGGGCTGAATGTACAAGCCACGTTATACCTAGGATAACTGTCTATGGTCAGTCAGCGTGCAAGGTAGCACATAAAATGAAAAGTGAGACAGAGGGAGAAGGGGGTCTATATATCTTCTAAAAACTGCTGAAGAATGAAGAAGCTTTGAAATTGGCTTAACATGAGCGGGTTAATGTTTCTTTCCATTTGAAACTGCACACAACTTATGATCAGGGCTATGATGGTGGTGTGGTGTATTTATCTCTGTCAATAAAGGACAATATAATGTCATCTTATTGTAAAGACTGGAACTTTTTTCCCTCTGAAAAATAGCACTTTAGGTACAGATTTTTATAAATCCTCAATAGTTTCTGACAGCTCTAAATGCCTAGAAAAGTGGTAAAGCAAAAATGTCTTGGCTCTCATTTTTATAATCCAATACTTGTATTTCTTAGAATTTGCTATATGACCTTTTTATCTGTTTTCTAATATGTTATCTTGCAATTGCTTTTGGAATTGAAAACACTTAATGTGTGAATAAAAAAAATCCTGCAAAAATACAAGGATTATGTTCTCTTGTCATTTTTTATATTGCAAAGCATTGTTTAATCACTGAAATTATATATTTTTCAAATTCTTATCCATTTTCAATTAGTGTTTATCCATAACCTGTAAAATTACTAAGTAGAACATTTTATGTCTAACCATATCTAATGATATTACTTTAAATATGACTATAAACTCATACGCACTCCTATTTCACATGCTTTGGCTGAAGTCAATGGAGTGTATTCAATTTCCTTTTCGTACTCTTCTGACCAATGAAATGAAAAAAAAATCAAATTATAAAGCAATGTGAGACAAATCCAGGTGGCCTTTAGTTCTACAGAGTACATGAAATACTATCTCCAGATTTAGCTATTCAACAATAGTGTGGTAGTTTTTTGGAGGGGTTAGGCTTTTATGTGTGTGCTTCACGTAGTTATTGAAGGAAATTACCTTGATTTTGTAATCACGACTTCCAGCCTTCAGTTCTTGTAAAAAGAAGGTGTCAAATGATTTATAATGGAATGATCCCTTTATTCAGGTTTACTGCATCAAACTTGAACTTGAACAGTCCAACTTATACTTGTCGTAATCTCCTAAATGCAAGAAGGCGTATTTTCAAATCAAATTCAGGGATGTCTTATTATTTTTTATTAATTATAATGTCATCTTTATTATTGTGCTTGCCCCGTCCCCCGCACTCCCTAGCACGCAATCATGCTCTCCACCCCAACACCCAAAAAACCCACAAAGAAACAAAATTGCCCCCCAAATAGCCTCCTTGTGTCATCTTTGTCCCAAGCAGCCTCCCTCTTCCACATTTTCCCCCGAAACAGCCTACATATGTCATCTTTGCCCCCAAACAGAATGTATGTGGCATATTTGACCAAAACATCCTCCCTGTGCCACCTTTTCCAAACAGTCCGCCAAGCTTACGCAGGTCCATCTTAAACTGGGGCAAACAGGGGCATACAGCTGCCCCTTTTGCCCTGCATTAAAGCCTGCCCTGTGTAAGTTAAAGTATGTATGTATCATGTGTAGAGCTATTTCTCTCCCTCCACCCTGCCTCTTCACACTAGATATAGGTCACCTGCATGTATCGGATCTTAAAAAGACCTGCATAAAAATGCTCAGCAAAGTTTTTGTTCATACATCATTTTAAATTCTTATTGCCCAAAATAAAAAAAGGGGGTTTTTTTATCAAAAGGAGAAAACAGTCAAAGGGGACATTTAATATACCTGACAGCCCTACTGAAAAATAATGTATTTTTAAGTACTTTAAAAGTTGATGATTCTTGTCACCGAAATAAATGCGAATGCTTTACGTGCATGTAAAGGGAGGAACTAAATGCAGTATTCGATGATCCATTGCTAGATGGCAGTAAGTATGTGTATGGCGATATGTATGGTTGAACACTTCTCGTTTACGAGCTGGGGCGTGAGGGAAGGGGCAAGAGAGACACTATAGACATTTACAGGAACCTCTCACCTATCACATGCATTAAGGTGCATATGATGGATGGAGTGTCCACACTTTCAGTCTGAATCTCGGTTAAGAAAGCCAGAGTATGAAGGTTAAAGCTTAACAATATAAAAAAGTAAAAAGTGGTATTAAACAATCCTTGCAATGTGGCCCCGAACAACACTAAAACCAATCATTAAAATCTAATGTATTTGCTGTAAGAGGTGGCAAATAATAGGGTAAAATGTTTTCAAAACCACATTCTCTTTAACCAGAATACATTCTAAGCCCTTGTTGTAAATGTTAGTTCAGATCATGAAGCTTGTTTTTTGATACTGGGACAGCTAGTAAAATGTAATTCAACAAACCAGAATAATAAGCGTAAATTGTTCTTCTGTTTAGCCACTTCTGTAACTAAATTGCTCTGCTTAAATGCTAGTGAATCACTAAAGGTGAATCGTAAGCTGTGAAACAGTGTCTTGTTACTTTTTTACTTCATATTATCATTATATAGCATTGTCTTTGAAGTTGTATAAAATTGCTATCCATAAAGCAACATACACAAGATAAATTGTAATATAATACTGCAAACTTTATTACAACTGATGCTCCATGAAGCATGTTTTTATTTTACAAACAATTAACACTACATTAAAGAAATCTCTATTTACATTTAGCGGTATAAATATATTGTAATGGCAAGTTTAGGCTCTTTAGTAAGCATATTGTTTCTGTTTTTAACTGTTGAGCAGTATAGGCATTTGATTGACATGCTTTTAAACCCCACACACACACTTTAAACAGCAAATTAATATTTCACAAGTTCGTAAACTGTTTGTTAACTGAAAAAACTAGAAAAAATAACTTTTAAATAAATTAAATACATTTAAATAAATAACATTTTCTGAACAGATATGATACAGCGTAACTACAGCGTAACTACTACCACCAGACATTGGTGGTGATACAGCATAACTCCTATCACTACACACTGAGCCAGATATTGACAGTAATGCAGAATACTATAATTTTATACTAAGCCAGACATTAACGTGGTATGCCTCAACCACTGTGTCATCATGAATTGTGAAATCACAACTCTACTCTAGGGAATAAACACAGTTATATGTTTTGGTAATCACCACCTAATTAACATATATGGGTAAACAGATCATTGTGGTGACAACTCTTTGATCGAATCACCATCACAAGTAGAAAGGGGTTTGAAACATGTGTAACTATGTTGTTCATTACCCACAAGCAAAACTTTAAGAGCTAAAAATTGGCATATATCTGCCAAACAGATCTTTCAGTCTGGGATGAATTGCACATTAGCCAAGGTTTGCTCAGAGGGTTTCTGTGTGGTATAATCATGCAAATCCTGTGAAACATTCTGTAATTAATATAGCGGCTCTAACCTAAATAAAGCTATATTTACTTTGCAATATGAGAAATCCTTAAACTCCAAAAATGATTATGGCATTAAGGACTGAATTAAATACTTCTAAACTATCAGCTGACTTTGACTGTAAATTACATGATATGGTTATTATCCAAACATTTGTTGATCCTGGAATAATTATCAATCAAA
This sequence comes from Spea multiplicata, assembly GCA_009364415.1. Lineage (NCBI taxonomy): Eukaryota > Metazoa > Chordata > Amphibia > Anura > Pelobatidae > Spea > Spea multiplicata. The sequence continues at coordinate 407,352 of VKOC01000234.1, forward strand.
TTCATTTTTAATTATAAAGAAATTTCACATATAATTTATACTTTGTATAATTATTATTACCCAAATTGATATCCATTTTTAATACTAGAAATACTCCTAATCATGCTATGTGATTCATTTCAAAATATGTTTCATTTTTTATCTCAGTTTTATTTTTTTTTATTTTTTTTTAAATGTAATATTTCAGGCGTATATTTTATTCCCTTTTTAACAAAGCATGAGTTCATCATTTGGCTCACTTTCGCAAGGCACTAATCCAACGAAATGCAGAAATCTTGCACAATGTCAGCAATTAAATGAAATTGTCACCATTGAGTGATTCTACACATTCATATATTAAATAATTGCCATTATAATATATCAATTCTAACAGCCAAGAATAATGGTTGCAAAAAAATCCTACAATTTGCAGAAATATGTAATGCTACTTTAGCAGTTAATTCTCAAAATGTATACTTCATTGCTTTCAAAATATATTAAAAGGGATATTATCAACATCTAGTTTAATTTAATTTAGTGTATCAATATATTTATATATAAGTTTATATGACTGTGTATTGTTTAAATATCATTTATTACAGATAAATGTAAATTATGCTTATTCTGTTTAGATATCGCAAAAGTTATTTCCGATGATGCTGCATTTTCGCAATAGTAATAGTGTAGGTCTCATTGTCAAGTCCAGGACTGGACTAATGTTATTGAGATGACCCTGGCACTTTATGACAGTCCAAATGTCAAGGTTTCTATGCTCGCCTAGCATGCAGCTAGGAATATCCAGCTGGTGGCCGCTCATTACAGCACCCTGTCTGCCATATGGAGTGATGCAGGGCAATAACCAGTTGAGGCCTGGTGCAGTATTCTATTCACTGGGCAGAGCCTACGTGTTGATTGATAACATAATGCGATAAGACACCCCCCATCTTATGTGGCATCTTGGTATTCCTTGATTTTTACTATTAAGGGGCAGGATTATTGGTTCACTAGTGCTTCTCTGTAATATCTAAAATCTCTCCTTACCTCTCCATATTTTGTCCTCACCAACACCTACCCCTGGTCATCAGTTTTCCAATTCACCCTCCCAGCTAAAAAGATCAAAATAATCATCTACTTAGCTATGATTAATCTACCTCTTCTACCCGCAAACAAAAAGTAAGGTCAAATGGGTGTATTCACTAAAGGTAGAGTTGACAGGAACGTTTGCAGGAGTGATACACTATACATTATGAAGAGCCAACATTCTGCTGCATGAAGAGCTTGACCGGTCCTGGATAATATATTATAAAAGCAGTAAGATTTGTTTAATGTCCCCTGTACCACTAAATTATGATTCATACAGGGAAAGCTCTTCACCCTGGAGAAACCTGCTGGCCTTTATAATGAAAAGTGAAGTTAGGGAGCTGAAACCACAACTCTGCTGTGAAAAACTCCACAGTGCTGTAATGTTGTGTGGAAAGTAAATACCCCCAAATACTTACAATGACATCAGGCAGTCATGGCCATTAAATAAAGTATATATATAAATAGAAAAATAATTATATATTATGAGGTTATATTAAATAGGCAAATGAATAATACTAATACATACTATGGTTCTGTCTTTTCACTACTATTTGTTCACCTCTCATGCACTTTTTAAGCAACAATTATATAAAAATATATCATAACAATTAGTTTCATCAGACGTCTACCCATTTTCTGCATTATGGCTCAGTTTGTACAAGGTAACCATAGCCACGTGCAGCCCCTGCTGAATCTGACCAATTAAACCTCACTGATATAGAGTGTCTCTTTCTTCACGTCAGAGATGGTTAGTGCAGAAATGGGCCTGATTTTTAAATAACCCATGGAATTTCTTTCTATTCCAGATCTGTGAAGAAGCAGTTTTGTGAGACCAATTTCATTACCCTTTCTGGGAATGTATATATATAAAAGCTGAGCAAGTGCAATTTGTCTATACCGAATAGAAAATTGCTTTTCATAGTAAGCACATAAAATAGCTATTTTGCTAGCGCACTGATAGGCCCTACACAAAATTGATAGTCAATTGGATGAAATAAAGAAAAAAAATGAAGGGTTTATTTGAGATATAAAACATTCTGAACAAAAGGCATCAACTAGTGGTTTAATCCAGAGAACTATTCAATACATTTTGCATTGCATAATAAATACCGGTACATGGCATTTATTACTAATAATGCTTAATTAGCTAGTAGCCCTTTACTAACCATCTGACAGACTAGGCTAGTTTTTAGCGTGACCTTAAGCTCTGGCAGGGCCAGTGGCGGATTAAAAAATTATGTGGAGCCACTTGCTGGAAACACAAGTCACACAATATGCTCTTACACAGACATATATACTGTAAAAGGAAAGGCAGTCGCTATCTTGTCGTATATTTTGTATTCCTTATTGCACAGTAGTATAAATTTTGCTTTAGTCTACCTGCTCAATCTATTGATGAGAGTCAGTCAAATTAAAGAGATAACTTGACAAAGCTTGCATGCTTTTGCATGCAATAGAACAACTTGGAAACCTAAATACGTACTTTAGTTGCTTTAGAGTTGATGAGAACTATAACATTTGTCAACTTTAAACTTTTAAAGTATTTTTTAAAACTGAGTCAACTGGCATTTAGTGGCTGAACAATGAATTGAATATTTTCAAAGAAATAAGTGAAGAACAAGCTCCTCTTAACAATGGGGACGATTTTGTTTTTTCCTGCATTATTACATCATATGATGCATGCCTTGTTCATTTATAAATATAATAAGAAAGTACTAATTGTACTAAATACACTGTGGGAAAAAGGGAATCATAGTTAAAGAATCATATTATTAATATGTGATAGCAGCTTCAGGCTTTCTAGAACACTATACATTTAGTAAAGAAGTGGTTAAAGAATATTTTCCTCTTGCTTTATAACAAATATGAAAGTAGTGCATGGAATACAAGGGCAAAATTATCTTGTTTTATACCAACAAAGTCAACATATGAAAATCATTCATGTTTATTCAGTTTATACTAAGTATATTATTAGCGAACACAAAGATTTTATATACTCATTTTGTTTAGGGTAATGAGAGGCTTGAATTGCTTGTAAAAGAAGCCGATAAGAAAATTGCACTTTGAGTCTTTGTTCCAGGAGGTCATTTTCAGTCTTATGAAATATTATCATTTAAAATTATGCAATACCTCATCTTTCTTTGGATGTTTCATACAAGTGCAAAGAGCTTTCTATTGTATATTCAAATAATGAGACAATATATGCAAAGTAAAGTCAGAGCATACAAAGTTTACAGACACAAATTAGTCTATCCAGATCGAGTGCGGTAAATCATGATTAAACTGCTCACCAGACAACCCTACTCAACTAAGGTAAAGCATGATGATTTTATTGTGTATATTAAACTCCCTTATCCAATTGTAGCATTGGCCTTTTATCAAGTCATTTCAGTTGAATTAACCTTTTAACTTAAGCAAATAATCTTCAGAAATATATAGTGAAAACCATTCCACAGACCTTGAAATCTAGAAGACCAAAATGCAATACAAGATATCATAAGCACAATGACAGCCCTGGTCAGATGATTTCAAAATCCCACTAATAGCTACATATTTAGCTACAGAGAAGTATTTATCTTGTGCGCTGCCCTAGGCCTGATTTCAGCAGCCACCATCCTTGCTGCAGAGCACTGGGATATGATATAATTTCACTTTATCTCTTAAACGTGAGCAGTGCCAGGTACTGCATTCTATGAAGACCACGCCAGCTCGGCACAGTCTTTTGTAGGATAAATGGTAGTGCTGGAGAGACCTCCCTTGTATCTGTCCATACAGCAGCAGCAAACCAAGGACCTCTCCGTGGACCTGCTGAGGGCAGGCACCCCCCCCCCCAGTAACATACACACTAGCACTAACAAACACACATACATACTTTCACACACACTTACATGCTCACTCTATAACACACACACACACTAAAACATATTCATCCCATCACTCGGGAAGCACCTCAAATCAAACTTTGCTTCTCATACCACATTTCTCACAACATCTCACACTGCACCTGTTACCACACCACAGCTCTCTCAGTTCACCCTAACCTTAACTGCTTGGAGCTGTCCCGATGAGCTGCTAATACACCATTCAAGCTCCTGTGGGGGTCACGCAGTCCCCAATCTATTTCACACAGCACACATTAATGAATTAAAATAAAATGATTTGGGTTTTTACCCAACTTAGATGGGGACTTCATGTTGTGCAGCACAGTGTTTGTTTTTTAACACCATGCGACACATGTGAGTGGGGACATTGGGGGCGTCAAGGTGGTTAGATGCGCAGATAGGTCATTTTTACATTTTTGCTTAGCCATTTCCTGAAACATTTATGAAGGGTTGCTCCTGTGGGTGGGGTCAGGGTGTGTGGCCATGAGCATGGTTTTATACTTGAAGGCAAAAAATATTTTCTTGTTGGTTTCATAGAGAAACAAAATAAATAAAGATAAGTGAGAAAAGAGAGGGAGAAGAGATTTTAAAAAGCGAGAAAGGAGGGGAAATAAAAAGGAAAGGATTAATGAGAGGAAATAGTAGAGACATGAAAAGAAAAGAAGATGAAAGAAGAGAAGGGAAGAGAAGGAGTAGTGGAACGAGAAAAGAGATGAGAGAATAGAGGATACTGAGAAGCAATGAAAGAAGACCGAGACGCACACTTACACACACACACAGACACTCACACTCGTACAGCTAGTCTCTCACACTAAAACCAGACACTCACACTGACAAACACACACAGAAACATACACTAACATACCCTGGCACTCTCACCCTCATGCAACTCACTCCGTGGTAAGCCTCGGCCTGTGTTCAATGCAGCTAGCACACACACTGCAAGCTGCCTCACTACTACTACTACTACTACTACTACTACAGGGGCATGTAACGCAATGTTACTTGACCAAACTAAACTCTGCCTTCTAATAGAAATTAGGATATCATCCCTCATCAGCCCACCTACATTATTATCTCACACCTATATCTTTCTCTTTTTATCTCTCTCCCCTTTCTTCTGTGGTGAGAGCATGAGGCCCCTGTCTCACAGTTCCGTCACAGTGCACTTGGCTTCACTGCCGAGCCAGACACACAGCCAGACACACACATCCACTCGCACTGACACATGCACGCAGACACTCAACACAAACACACATGCATAAACAATGACATACACAACCAGACACCAGAACAAACATACTCAGATACTCAAACTAACACAACCAGACACACATACCAACATACAAAGACACATGTTCACACTCTAATATACCCAGGCAGGTGCACATGCATACTCGTGCAGACACTAACATACATAACCAGATGCTAACATACACACACGCACACTAAAATACCAAGGCAGACACACACATACACGCAGCTCACTTACCCCAGGAAGCTTCAGCCAGTCTTTTCTGTGAGCTGCTGTGCAACCCCCACGGGGTCACGCAAACGGTGTGTTGCATGACCCTGCCTCCTCCCGCCTCAGTCTAGCTGCCCATTTAGTCCTCCGCAGAGGAGGCACCCCACGTAGATCTGCGCCCACCTTGCCTATAGATAACACAGGGCCCCTTTCGGGACTTGCCTCTTTATTTTGGGACTGACCTGGTGAAACAGGGATGAGTGGCAAACCTACCCTTGGAGCATGCAAATGTGTTTCCCTATCAGTATCTATACCAATCCATATTTTATTATAAATGTGTGTATTTATCATTACACTGGTCCTACATAATGCATTTTGTCAAATACTATTTTTTATTGCAATCATTTGTACTCTTGATCCTAACTGTTTAATATTTGATGCTTTATTTTTAATTCATTGTGTTATGGAAAGACCCGTTAGTTCAAGTGACAAGATAAACAGTCTATAAATACATTTCTTATCCTTAAAAAATGAATATGAAATAATACAATGGAAAAAAGCAGAGTCTTTTGTAGGATAAAGCAGAGCTTCCAAATTATGGCAGGGCCATTGCTCTTTGAGTTGTCAATTTTCCATAAACAATATGAATTATTTACAGTCTATCTTAAAAGAATTTTTGAACAGTTCTAGCCCATAACAAAAGCTTCTAAAGAATTTGTGCCAGTACATTATTTTTACTGTTTCATTTCTCTACTTGGAAGTGTTATTTTTTCGTATTTTTAAAAAATGCATTTAAGTAAAATAAAAAATACTTTAATTTTACTTTGGTCAAAAAAAATCGTATATGTACACAAGATGCAATCATATTTATAAATTGCTCGATTTGTATTCAATTTGCTCATGAACTAAAATTCTTGTTGCTGCTCTGAATTGCAAAGCATTAGCGTTAGATATATTGAAAACAACTAGATTTTTAGACTTAAGATTTGAATGGCAGCCTTAACCCCATAGCTGTTAATATGATCAAATTAATATAAATGCATCATTCCGACAACACACTGAGATGCAAAATGACACAGCTTGAAATGCATTATGTAGGCTAATATAATCATTACACAATTTTAACACATTTCATCCTAAACAAAAGCCAGTCTTGCTGCATATTAAACAATGGGCTGCAATCCACACAATATTATGTGTGCAAAAATCCTATTGTCCCAGATCTTTTTGTAACACTATAAAATAAATAACCAAAATTGTACATATCAAATTTAAAGTTAACAACACAAAAATGTTCAGGAAAATAATTGCATTATTGCTAATATGTATGAAATAAATTTGGAATCCAAATTTATATTAAGGTAGATTAAATCCAACTGGCCCATTTTGTGTGCCAGTTTTCTTATTTGCTATGAAATGATTGTTTCTCTGTTTTTCAGATATTCTAAAGCAGGGCTGAACGCAAGCTGTTTCTGTTTTGTAGCTTGTAATGGAGGTGACAGATTTGAAGTTTCATTTTAATTCCAGATAGCAACTGAAAAAATAACTATTGATATGAAGCCTTAGATAGAACAATAGAACAATGGTGTTTCTAGGTGTATAAAATGCTCATCTATGTGGTTTAATTTTGCCAACAGTCTTAAAGGGTGCAAGAGTCTTCATGGTCCCAGATGTACTTATTTATTGTCTGCTTTCATTTTTTTTATTTCTAATTTCTTCCTTTACTCATATCTCTCTATGCTTCTTTCTTCATTTTTCTTTTCTCTCTACTAAAACAAACATTTTAGCTATTAACTGTTTTCATGCCTATGACTACACCATGACTCACTTTTAAAAGCAAATTTTCAAAGGAATTGAAATTTGCATTTCTTGGCATTTGTAGTTTAACTAAATTGGCAAATTTCTTGGGAGAAAGTGAAATTCATTTCAAGATCTGGTCCTTATAAATTTATTATTTTTACCTAGCCTTTTATATTTGCTTTTTATATTTTATACTATTCATTTTTTATACCTACATTTCTGTCAAAACAGAAAAGTCAAAATTAAAGTGTTTTTCTGCATTGTACAACTGACAAAACCATCTTGTTATAAAGAACCAATGCCAGAAATATAAACAGAAAAAAAATGCAATTCAAGTAAAAATTGTTGTCAAATAGTTTAGATAATTATAGATGCTTGTTTTCATAAGTATCATAAGGTATCCTTGTTTTAGCTCCCAACATTTTTTTTCACGTTCTGTGTAGCTGCCCCACTACCCTGATTTTGTGGGCAGTGGGGATGAGTCAGTTCCTGAAATCCTCTGATCTCCCCTACCTAGCCCAGGGAGGTGTAAAACCAATGGAGGGATGTGCTGTTGCATGGAGTTCTCAAAAGTTCATGATCTTATACTCTAACCTGTTCAGTAGACTAGCATGCCAATGGTAGGTTTCAATATTGATTTGCACTCACAATGTCTGTGCACACGTATGCATGTATGCATGTATACAGCCAACACAGCAATTTTCCTTTGCGGTTGTAAGGAGAGAACCTTCCCTCTTAATATACAATCTTCCATCCCAATACCCTCACCTATCATCCTCAAGAAGATATCCTACATGTCCACCTGTAAGATCAACATAGTTCTCCATATCACTTCCAGTAGAATCAACTCATCTGCGCCCAACTAGTCCTTTAATGTGTATTAATGTGTAACAGGATCACCAAGAGAGCTGTAGTAACTCCCAGAGACCACTCATATGTATCCTCCTGTTGTCCCTAAAATCACTTCCAGCAGCTGTCAGCATGCATACACCTTGCTATGTGTAGCCAATATGTAGACACAACTACCTTGAATTGAGTACAGCAAGAATGCACATTTTATTATTGTAAAACAGTCTAGTATATCCACAGAATTGCATTAGCATAGAAAAACAGATACAACCCAACCTTTAATTCCCCTGGCAGCAATCCTATTGATGGGATTAGTTAAACAATGGAGTTCCTACCTGTGCTATCTTTGTTTGCTACCTGCATGACAGGTCATTCGGTCACATATCGCTATTGTCATTTTGAATTGTCTATTTATATATTTATGAATATTTTTATACACTTATTAGCAATGGGTGTGGCTGAAACATTTTAACAAAATAACTAGGAGGGGCGTCCACATACTTTTTGTCAATTAGTATGTACAGGGGTGCACTAAAGCATGTGCAAAGGTTGCACCCAGGCACCACCAGGGCTTGTGTTAGAACTAATCAGACCTCACGCCCCTACCACAGGACTCAAGAAGGAAAATGGACAGGATGAAAGGTAAGAGGAAAAGAGGAAACAGTAGTAAGAAAAAGAGAAATAAGAGAAAATGAGGATGAGAAATCAATAGAAAGAGAGAGAGAGACAGTGAACAAGGGAATAGATAATAGGAAAGAAGAGAGATTGGTATAAAGGGGAGATAATAAGACATAAGGGAGATAGGAATAAATAAAGAATAGGAGAGATAAGGAGAAAGAAGGGAGATACAGAAAAGGAGGGGGAAATGAGAAGAGAGTGTGGTTATGATGTTAAGTGTTTGTGTATGTTATTGTAAGTGTGTCTAAGGGTAAGCAGTAAGCTTGTCGCCGCAAGGGCAACTGTACACCAGGATGTTTGTGTGCAAGGGCAAGCATGAATGTGCATGTGTGTGTATGGGCAGGCATTTGCAGAGGTAGTGTATAGGCGTGTATTTACTAATTTTAACCGAGGGGCACATCTTTCCTCTTACCTAAAGCATGCAATCTGCCATGCTTTTTCGGCAGGGACGCATAACACACTGTTGGTTGTCTCAGTTATCACTTTTGGGTTGCCCGGTATTAAACTTGGCCCTGCTTCCAACTTTGTGGCACCAGACTGGGGAGGGCCCTTTCCTGTTCAGGTATGACTGTGCACAAAGCAATATCCATAAAAATATGGTTTGAAATGTTTGGTGTGGGACCTCGAGAGACCTGGCCTTAACACTACTGAACACCTCATGGTTGAACTGGAACATGGATTACAAGTCAGGCTTTCTTGTCCAACATCAGTGTCTAACCTCTATTTTGGCTGAACGGGCACAAATCCACACAAACACACTTCAAAATCTTGTGAAAGTCTTCCTAGAATAGCAGAGGCTATTATAGCCGCAAAGTGGGGTGCAATAGGTCCTACAGGTGTGATGGTCCTGCGTCCACATACTTTTAGTCATATAGTATATATTTTAACACTGACGGCTTTTATATGGAAAAGTGTCAAGAAATTGATAATTTTTAAATCAATTTTCAGTGTGTATTTTGTTGTGATTGCTATGACCCTGAAGGTAGTTAAGCTGTTTCAATGGAAGCTGATAAAAATTGCAATCCAGTGGTGAACTTGTTTAAGTACAAGTTTCCCTGAAGTTCTTGTAACCCACAGAAATAGATTATAGCCTTAACATCATGTCATTTACACTGCTGGAGTTAGAAAATATAAGTGGGCGTGATTGCTGTAGCTGTTGGTGTCCCTTACTTTCGCATAGCTGAGGTATATCATCCACCAGCAGTGAATCAGAAGGAAGCAATATATTTCATTTGTTTTGAGGTTTTTTTTCCCATTAGCAATTAAAAAAACTAAATTCTGTGCTTTTTTGTGGAAAATAAGCTCTTTACTTCTAAATGTCACCTGCATGTTGTATTCAAAAATGCAAAGAATATTTTTTATACCCTCTACATATTTTTTCTTAAATCTTCGTGTGTTCTATAATCAGTTGATGCATATATAGTAAATATATATGGTCCTCTGTTTTCAGAAAAATGGCAGGTACAGGAAAACCATTTTCAATATCAAGCTAGCCTATTCACTAAGGTGCAAGTGCTTGTAAGTACAATAATACTATAATATTAAAACATTAATACTAATGCATCGTGCTGTCCCCCAGATTACATTACATAAAACATTTTAAAAATATGAAAAGAAAAAAAAAAACCAGGGGACCACTGTCAGGAACTGGGTCCATACAGACGATTGTAAGGACCCAGAGCACACAAAGATGGAGTTCAGGAGGTATTGCGCACTAGTGGAGTTGGACAGGGCCTGATGCAGGGCGACTGCACTCTCCCAGGTGGGCATCTAGGATTGAGCAGCCACATACCAGCACCCTGACATAGCAGCAGAAGAGTCCGGAACATGGCAAAACTAAACTTGGCTGGATGTGGAAATCCGAAAAAACTTGGATCTGACAAAACGAACGAAACTTGGAGATATCCTGCAGGCACCCTAGAGCAGGCATGAAACATAGCACTGGAATCACGCGCAGGATGCTGCAGGCTGGGACTACGGAAGTTAAGCAGATTATCAACAGAAACAGTGTTAGGGACCAGGAACCAGACGGACACAAAACGTAAAATGCAATCACCTTTATTGTAATGACAATAGTGAACAAAGCCAAATCGTGATCCAAAAGCATATACCAAAAGACAAGCCGGGGTCAGGAACCAAGACGGGTACTCAGACAAGCCGGGGTCAGGAATACAGAGATCAGCGAAGTCAGGAACAAGCCAGGAATCAGGAGCCAGGAGGGACGTCAGAGAAAGCCAGGTCATACACAGGAATCCAGGAACACAGCGATAGCACTTGCAGCCAGAAACAACACAAGGGCAAGGAGGAAGTGAAGCTTAGTTGCTTAAATAGCCAAAAGGGGCTGGCTGTGGGCTGGACAATGGGCTGAGTCACAGGAGTGACAGGAGTGTAGCCATGGCAACCCAGCCAGACTGTATAGCCTCCAGCAATGCAGCAGAAAAGCAGCTAGACCATAACACATAGCAAGCAAGGAGGACAGAGCTAGGAACAGTAAGACCGAGCAAGGAACATAACCAGACAAGACATACATGATACAGGGCACAAGAAAGGTCAGGGACCAGGGCAAGGAACACAGAGGAAGGAGTGAGGAGCCGGAATCCTTGGACGCTTCTTCTTTTAAGCAAGGATAGGACAACTTAACTGGGACATGGGAAGAGGAGGGAGGAACCAAAATCCTCAGATGATACAGGGAAGAAGGGCAAAGGTACATAAGAGACAGACAAACATGAATACAGGAACTAGCCTAGGACTGTGTGATAACAATTGGAGATTCCGTCACATCATATGGCCATAGTATGCTTAGCCCACCACTACGCCAAAGTACTCCAATGACGGTGGGTCCTAATGCTAAGCCCTGCATACGAAAGTACTGATAAACTAAACATTGAATCCAAACACAGAACCGAGAAGGACATACCTTTAGACTGCAGACTGAAACAAACAGAACAAACAAGTGGGGCACACCTTATAAAGGAAACAGGAGCTGAAGCAAAGAGCAGAACTAGAATCCAGGAATCAGAGCTACAGAATAGAGCACACAAAGTTACAATAGGATGCCCCTTACTTATGGTTGTGTCCATAAGCTTCATTTTGAACTGAACTAATGTCTAGTCTGCAAATATTTAAAAAAAAAAACAAAAAAAAAACAGCCAATTTAAGCCCTATCCTTTCCCTCAACCATTTCTTGCTAGAAGGTCTCTATTAAACAGATTCCCCACTATTACTATCCCATTGGACTTCTAATCTAAAGACCAGCGTGGCATAACATATTCCATAACAGAAATTGGGTTAGCTATGGAGAAATCGGCCAAGGCAGGAATCTTATCCCAAATTGCTATTAATAGAGAGAACATGCAGCACTAGGGGTCTCTGAGATCTGCTCAACCAGACAAGCTGACCTACATTGCAGTGGTATAGATGAGCATTTAGTCATGATAACCTTTTTGGAGATGAATGATATTGTATAGCTTGAGAGAGTATTGACCTTCTTTTTGAGAAGTGATGCCTCTCACGTTGATAAAAGAGAGGAATGTGTTTTGTATTTCCTTAACTCAGAATGTTGAAACCATTAACAGAATTGACCTCATAGAATATAGTAATTTCTCTAACCATGAAAGTTTAAACGATAGCAAAAGACTCTAGCCGATCACTGTTGAACAAAGTTAGTTTGCAGCATTGTTGTTATTGTCCGTTACTGCCAATTTGATACCTAGATATACCATATGGGCAATGCGTAACTAAAAACCATATCGAGTACTAACTGTTATGGAAAGTACTTGGGTCATTGTAAAATCTTGTGGTAAGAGAACTCACTACATGCGCTAGTAAAACTGTCAAAGAGTCCTGAGGACTGGTTAGAATATGCCAGTTCTTGCTGCAAAAGACCTAAAGTAATGCAGTTGGCTGTAGGGAGTGGAAATTCAGCAAAAAGTGGGAACCCCCTGTCTGATTCCAATTGATATGGGAGATCATGGGCCGAAAGGAACCCAGCAAACTGATCTGTGCAGATGGGCAACAGTAAAGAATCTTTATTGATCTAATAACCGCTCCAGGAGGCTCAAAAGACACCAAACATGCAAGGTTTACGTGTTTTGATGGAGTAAAATATTATATTGAGTTTCCAAATGTTGTTGGTGGGCTGTCTGCTACAGATAAATCCAACCTGCTCTGTGTACTCAAGGTTTCGGGGGAGTAGAGCCAATCTGTTATTTTGGCAGATTTCCAAAAATTAGGGTAGCGATACAGAGATTTACCCGGCTTTGGCCTGTTAATGATGGTTGCTTGTGGAATGTTCCAGGGAAACACAGCCCACCCCTCTAATATGCAGAAGTTATGGACACAATAAAGACAAAAAAGTCTTGTAATAAAGATTGGAGAAGCCATCAAGGCCTGAAGCCGAGTTAATAATTTAGTTTTAATTGGTTTGTCCAAGAAGAAATTCTCTTGATTTTTTTAATTCCAACAAATTACAGTTAGCTACAGCGTCAGATTCTTTATATGATTTTTTTTTCAACAAAAGGGTTTATTGAACACTTTCAACTCAGATAAAGCAGTTATTGAAGAGTTACAAAACAAAAACTCCTCAAGGGATTCAATGAAACAAATTATGCATTTTTAGGGGGATTGACTGACTGAAGTAGGGAATTAAGGCTATGGATGGTGGTAAAGATCAGGATACAGAAACATTTAAAAGATCATACATTAAAATAGCATTTGAATACTCTAGAGAAAATGTAAACAATATATATATATTATATATATATATATATATATATATATATATATATACACAGATTCAAGGGGGAAGTAAGCATTTTTAAACTTTTTTTTAAACTAAAATAAATTTACGGTTTCTGGTTTCCTGCAGGAAATAAGTTTGTAAAGCAAGCACCGAAAATAATTTACTGTGGAAACGTCCATAACCCCCTCCCCTGTTGGATTCTATATTCATTATTAAAATTTAAGAACAATGGTAAGAAAAAAGTAAGTTAACCCTCTGGAATTACCTGCATTTATGTATACATTTTGTCTTTGAATACAATCTTCATCTACGTTACAACAATGAACAAACACAATCTGTTTAAAACAAAACACAAACTATTGTATTGTTCTTGTCCATATTCAATACATCATTTAAACATTCACAGTATGAATTTGGAAAAGTATGTGAACCCCTAGGCTAATCACTTCAACTAAAGGTAAGTAGTTAGCAAACCTGGAGTTCAATCAATGAAATGGGATTGTAGGTGTGTTTTAGAGCTATGAAAAAAATAATCTCAGACTATATAAAGCAAGAATTGTTGATGCATTAATCTGAAAGAGTTTACATATTGAGTCCACAGTTAGACAAATTGTTTATAAACAGAGGCGATTTAATACTGTGGATACTCTCCCTATAAGTTGACAAAGGTAAAAAAAAGAACCTTAGCTTTACAGCTAAAGGCTTGAAGAATCATTGAAACTGTTTAACATCTCTGTTTATGAGTCTTCGCTACGCAAAACATTGAAGAGGCATGGACTCCAGGGCAGGACACCACGGAGAAAGCAGCTGGTCTCTAATTTAACATCTCTGTTCACCACAGAGCACCTTGTTACTCCAAAATGTTAGAGGGAAAATGTTTTGTGGACTGATGAATCTATGGTCCAACTGTTCCGAAAGAACACGCAACACTACAATTGGTGTAAAAAGGGCGCTGCACACCCACATGAAAACATCATCGAAATGGAGAAGTATGGTGGAGATAGCATAATTTTAGGAGGATTTAGGGCTGCTTTGCTGCCTCAGGGTCTGGACAGCTTGCCGTCATTGAGGAGACAATATATTTATCAAGGTGTCATACAGGAGATGTCACAGTGGCTGTCTGGCAGCTGATATTCAGTAGAAGTTGTGTAAAGCAGGACAATAACCCCAAACATCAAAGTACAGAATGGCTTTAAAAAAAAAAAGAGAATCCACCCTTTGGAGTAGCTCAGTCAGAGCCCAGACCTTAACCCATTAAAGATTCTGGGAATGATGAAGAGGGCCTTTCACACCAGACATCCTGGGAATATGGCTGAGCTTAGGCAGTTTTCTAAGGAGTAATGGCCTAAAATTCATCCCATAATGTTCTCGAGGTCTAATCTGTAGCCACTGGATGTACTTGTTTGATGTTTGACCAGTTGTTAAATCCAAGAGTTCACTTACTTTTTCCCACCAGCACTGTGAATCTTTTATGGGTGCGTGCAATCAAGACATGAACAATTATCATTGGGTTTGTGGTACTAACTTAAGCACATTGTGTCTTTCTATACTTATATACATGTAGATGACTTTATGAATAATTAAAGCAGAAACCAGGTAATTATACACTAGCAAATTATACATATTACACAGGACATGCCTTCTGTGTTTTACTAAAGCAGCATTTAATCCATTTTACTCCCACCTCACCCTGTATTATGAGCATATAACAATGAATTAAGGTGATTGGTCAATTTTATTTTATTGAAGATAAAATAACTCCTCCATATATTTCTCTTGCAGAATTACTGTTCCAGACACACTTCATTTGGTGATAGAGGGGAATTTTGTTATTATGTGTGATTAAAATTACCATTAGTAAGTCCCACATATTAAGCCTATAGCTTGTATACTCTACATTGCCCCCTGATTTAAACATTCATGGGGTAGGCTTATGGATATGCTGAATTTGACAAGACAAAGAACTAATTAACAGATGTCGATTTCAGCCACTTTTGGGTAGAGATTTAAGCTCTACCCAGAGGTTCAGAAGCTTGGAAGAAGCATACATGGCAAATAGAAAGCGCTAGGCAAAGCATTGACTTAGGAAAATATTTGGTTAAAGTTTTCTATTCCTTTATCACTGTGTTTTGCTTTAATTTGAAAAATTGTACATTTTCCATTATAAACTACATGAAAATGTCATTTTTAAATGTACAAATAAAAAAAAAATACTAAAAAGGAGAGAAATTTCTTAGCCAGTCACCATATAACATGTTAATACGGGAAACACAAGATACAAAGGTTTCTATAAAATATAACAAGGCGCAACGTGGAGATTGTATCAAGAATATTGCTTCAATTACTGATAATATAATTACAGAATAGAATATGCTCTAATCTCCAATAAACAAGACACCGTGACAGTAAGTCGCAGTCTTAGGACAGAGGTGCTTTTAGAAGTTTTTATTACAGATTATTTTTATGGTTCTAAATTAATGACATGATAAATAAATTTATTTTAAAAAAAAGCTAATTTGGCTCCCAGTACTCTTAAATATTTTACTGTTTATACTGCAAAAGGCAAAGCAAAAAATGTAATGAAGCACAATACCAACAAAACAACACCATTTTTCTTTTTACAAAGAAACACAGAACTAAAAATTTCAGCCTGAAAGCTCTAAATATGAATATGTTTGGTTTGTCCAGGCTACCTCCATGGCTATAATGTGGGATTTCTGGGACTTTAAGAGGGTAGACATACCTGGGTTAACTAAAAATCCACAATTAATCTTTGGGCAGCAGTCACTAAACAGAGCATGTAAAAAACAAAAACAAAAAAAACAAACTTTAAATCCCACCAGTGGTACTTTTTGTGAGATAAATGTCGAATGAAATCAAGTCATTTTAAATCTTCTTTCCAAATATGAGCTCTCATAGGTTTGTTGCCATTTTGTAAAGATATTTTACAAATATATACCAACCACTAACATTTTTTCCCAGTACAAAAAATATTCTTCAGTGGATCTTCTCTTAGACTTATCATTCTGGGAAATATCATTTATGTTGTTTATAAATTCATTATAGTTATTTTTGAAGTAGGATAATATGCTAGTTCAACAAAGTGAAGTCTATGCTCACCTAGTACAGTAATAAATAATATTACACAAGTGCCAATACAGCTTGGGTTTAGCATTAGCTGACTATACATATCAGGTTACCTTTGAATTGCTTGACTGGGCTAGAAAAGTATATCTCACATCTAGGCACAAAGCATTAAGAATGGGTCCCTCAAGTAAAACATTTTGTAAAATAGAGAACATTCTGCTGATCCCTGAAATTGTTCACTGAATCTGTTAAAATGTTGGACAAGCCAAGAATATTAAAGATGGAGCTGTGTTTCCTTTTAAAGGAACAGAGGGTGAACTGCACTGTGTGAGGCTGCATCAGCATTTTGCAATATTGGAAGTTCACTTCATGTAAAAAAAAAGTCCTAGGTCTTGGAACAGCTCAATATATAAATCTTATGAAACCATATAGTTTTATTAAACTTACAGTTAGAACAGCTCTCCTGAAATACTTCAGTGGTTTCTCTCTTTGGAAGGGTGTCCGGAAGATCAAACCCTCCTACTGGCTATTCAGAGGTGGGAAGAAAGGGGACTCATCTTTGTAGAGTTTGGTTTGTGGTTCACTGTGGCTTATTTAACTTTTTAACTTCCTGTTAACAGTATATATATATATATATATATATACACACACACACACAATAAAGATCTACTGTTCTTTCTGATCTTCAAAAATATCTCAATCCTTCCATGGGCCCCTGCCTTGTCATATATTCAGAATAATCAAATATTAGACTTGTTTCAATACTTTTCACTTTCAAAAATCAATGTTGGATCAAGAATGCTAATGATTTGATGGGCCTTTTTAACCCGTGGTATTTGTAAATGTGTAAATCATGTAAATTGATGTAAAAATCAATGAAGGGTAACTCTTTAGGTAACATGGTGGGAGGCCATGCCTTTAGCCCCACCCACTCCAACATGCTCTGCCTTTAAACACACACCCACAACACAAGTGCCCCAATTTCGATCAAGACATCCATAAAAATGTGCATTTCCCCTATAGCCTGAACTTAGACATTTTCCTATTCCTTGTTATGCCCTTCATTTCTTGATACAAATATAAATGTTTAAACCACAAGTGCATTAGTGCCACAAACATCCCAGTAACTAACCGACCCAGAGTACATTTATTTTCTTGCACAAATCCACCGGTCTTGAAAGTTACGGCTGTTCTTTATTTCTAGTATTCTGTGTTGCATAAGCAAAAAGTTTCCAATGCAATCTGTAAAGTAATTAAATTAAACTTTTTGTGCTGAGTCCTAAATAAGTTACAATACAAACATAAAAGAGCAATTCACATACTACTGGAAGGTAACTCATTTTAAGTAATTGCCTCCTGCCGTGCTTGCTGAACCAAGGATTAGCTTTTTAGACTCCATAATTAAAATACAGGCTATTCCTCTTTACCAAATGAGTGTCAATGCGATCCGTTATGTGTCACTGATGTGAAAAATAACATGTTTTAACTAGTCCCAAATGTGCTTTTATGTAATTGGAAAAATATGCTTTCATGGCTTTTTAATATGTTTTTGTGGGCTTCATTTTGGACATTTAGAAAAATAATTGTGAAACAAAATACAATGTGTCATATCCTCTTTATGTGTTTGCAAATAGCCCTAATGGAGGGAGAGGTTTGTTCATGTAACAATGAATAATGTGTGAAAATAGTCTAAAAAATACATCCTGAATAATAATACTACATAGTGTTCCTGTGGTTATAGTTGCCCAGAAGTACTCACATTGCAGCTATTATCTAAATTCATATTCAAAATTTTCAAAAATGCAGTTAGGCTGTAGGCACCACCTAAGGTCTTACATTTTATTTACGCCAATATGACTGATTTGCAAATTTGATACATTTTACAACACAAATACTGTAACAGTCAGTTCTGAAAGTGCTTTAGAGAAAATACTATGCAGATTATCTTAAAATAATGTGTGAAACCAATTGTTCAAGAAACACAACATATTGTTTAGCGCTATATACAGGGTTCTCAACCTAAATCTGTTCACTGGACACCAACTCTTAATAGGAAAAAGGGCAAAAGTCAAGAAATTGTAAATTCTTACCAGGGAATTTATTTTCCTTTTCTATCATTCTATCATCTGGCAGGACAGGGGAGATAGTCTCCTCCTATACCAGGTACGGCAGGAAGAGCAACGCTATAAACAAAGACGACCCATCTCACATAGCCAGTATAATAACAAAGACCTACCAACAAAATGATGCACAAACAACTTTATTGGGTGGGAAACAAAAATGTGCTGCAAGGAGATTGAGCAGGAAAATACATCTCCAGGAAAGAATTCACCGTTTTACAGAATTCTAAAATTTGCAGGTGAGATATAACAAAGATTCAGGAAACATCTACGTGCAGTACATGTCTCCTAAAGCTGCATTGGCCGAAAAGGAGATGTCTAGTCTGTAGTGTCTGGAGAAGTGCAGCTTCCAAACTTTTCTGCCTTCTCTGAACAAGATGTAGCTAGAGCCAGGGTCGATTGGGCTTTCACAGTTGGTGAGGTGAATTAGAGGAGAGTGTGATAGGTCAGGAGAGGAAATGTACATTATGGTGTCTGGATATAGGTGCTACTGGAAACAAAAGGAAGATGTCAAAGGAAAGAGAATGCCGCAGAATTAGAAAACGTAATTCCTAGAGCTAAGGGATGTCCAAAACTTTTACAAGAATTACACTAACACTTTCTCAAAAGCAGACACTGATACTGCCATGAATAGACAGACCCTGCTGGGCTACCCGATCCTCCCGTGAACGTGACCTGGAAGGGAAAGCCTGATCGCGCGATCGGGCTTTTCCAGCTGTAACAGTTCACGGGCATTCGTGCCGGAAACTGTTACAGCTCCCTCATCTGAGTGATGGGGTAGCCAGGCAGGGTCTAGACAGACCCTGCTGGGCTACCTTATCCTCGCGTGAACTTCCAGGTCATGTCAGTAGTGACGTGACCTGGAAGGGAAAGCCTGATCGCGCATTTCTATCTGTAACAGCTTTCCGGCTTTGCACCGGAAGCTGTTACAGGAGATCTGGCAGCAACGCTGGCTTCTGCTGCTGGGGGGAGTCCAGGCTGTCAAACGACAGCCTGATCTCCCGTGCAGCGGCAGGGATGTGTCCCTGACGCTGCACGAAGGGCTGGAAGTACCGGGAGGTCCATCATAGGGGTTTGAAATGGGTGTTTTTTGGACGTCCCGGTACGGCTATAGGGGATTGAAAGGGTTAAAATTTCACAATTGGGAAGTGCGCTTTTCTTCTCTATTTTGGTCAGTCTGTGCCAATGCCCTTTCTTTGAGCCCAGCCACTCCAATTTACCCCATCAAACCATTCATTTATTAAATTAGACACCCCTTGGGTATTTGAAATGCTTTTATTTTAACGCTTTCTAAGTCAAGATTTTTGAGAAGATAAAGTGCTAATTTTTGCACTTGCTCAAAATAATAAACTTTTTTATTTTAGTTATTTTATTATTTTTGGACTTTTTGGGGGGGGGGTTTACATTTTGCTGGTACTGGATGGTTCCTCTGGTGACATCACTGCATAATTATTTTTAAATCATTTTTTTTTCAATAGCTGGGCTCCATTGACATGAATCGTTTAATGCAGTACCTGTATTCAAGCTGCAAGTGGAGCCAGATTCTCAGGAGGGTCTGGAGAGACACTCCTGAGGATTCTTTTCGACTTTGTTGTTTTTTAAAGGGTGCCGCCATCTTGCGAGTGGCAAAAATCACTCGCAGTGGCGGTTGTGACTCGTGATCGCCTCCTAAATTCCTAAAACGGGCTTCCGCCGCCATACAGTGTATGGTGGATGGTGACGACCCGGGGAGGGGCCAGACATGGCCCCTGATGCCGGTCTTGGCATTACAGCACCGCCGTTTAAGTGAGGAAAGTGATCGTTGATCACTTTCTACGCTAATTTAATGATGGTTCAGGACCGTCAAAGGTCGTTAACTGACCGTTTTTGCGTGGAGGAAATGATAAAATTACATCATATAAGGTATATTTACTCAGCATACATGATAGTGTAATTAATGGTTAAGAGGAAC
Source organism: Spea multiplicata (assembly GCA_009364415.1). Lineage (NCBI taxonomy): Eukaryota > Metazoa > Chordata > Amphibia > Anura > Pelobatidae > Spea > Spea multiplicata. The sequence continues at coordinate 427,987 of VKOC01000234.1, forward strand.
AGCAGTTCTAAAGTTGTTGTTCATGAAAATACAAAATGGTAGTAGCTTAACTTAAGTTCAAAATGAACACAGGTCTAATGAAGTTTTGAAGGGTGGGTAAAGTGAAACATTTATAACAATCAGTGTGTGACATTACAGAAGTTTTTCGGTAAGACTAAAATGTTCTGCATCCACACAATAAAAAAACAAATACAATATAACTCCGTTGTATTACAGCCAAGCATCCAGTTTTCCACTTAACTTCATTAGCATTTGTTTGAGATAATTTCACTGAACTGAAAGTTTTACTATTAATTTTTTATGGACATGCAGAGAAAGTTATTATTATTATGAATATGTTGCTCGATAAATAATTCTAATTACAGTACAAGGTTATGCATTTCATCATCTATATACAAGCAAAGGAGAAGATTCTGATCAAATGCGTAATTAAGGATTGTGCCAATAAAGCCAAGGATATTGGCTTCCAGTCAAAGCTGGTACAATTGTTTTGCATTAGGGGCATCTCTATAGCGGATTTCAAACTACATTTATCACCACCAGCACTTTCCCAGTTGAATGTTGGTTGGCATCATGGTTATTGTAGTTCATTGGGCATACTGTATAGTTGCATGGTATAAGGCATATCGGGGGCACAGTGGCATATAGAGAGGTATCTGGGGTCAGATGTGCATTACTGGGGGTCGGGTTGGCAAATAAAAGGAAATAAAAACAAGAAATGCATTTTTCTAAATCAGATTTAATTAAATATGAAAAATAGTTTACATATGAATATGTACTACTAAAACTTTTTAGGTATTAAAACCTAGTTTGAGAAATATTGTGTTTGGGTTCTTGTACCACAATGCCATTGTGATAGAGATAAAAGGGTTAATGACACGTTAATGTAAATTTTGTTAATACATAATTTGAAACAAAAAAATGCAAATTTTTCATTTATCGGATTAATCGAAAAAAATAATCGACCAACTAATCGATTATGAAAATAATAGTTAGTGGCAGCCCTAAAGATTATGCCAGATAAGAAAGATGAAGCAAGTCAGAATTAATTTATCTATTATGATGCATATATAAGTAATTAACCACAAAACCTAACATGTATAACAGGTTTACACAACCAGTGTTTGAAAATGAAATGTTTGTCACTGTTTGATAGATGTGTCTTAGACAAGACCTCAATCTTTGAACTTTTAGAATTGAATTAGTAATTTGGCAAACATACAATTAAAAAAACCCACACAAAAGCCATTTTTCTAGTGCACTGCGGTTTTATTGATGACAAAGAAAACAAAATAAACATTTTTACAAATTTCAAACTAGTTAAACTTTTATGTTGATAAATGTGTTTAGCTACATATTAAGCATTTCCTATTTTATTGGGGTCTCCATCTTAATAGATATTTTTGTACCACAGTGCAAACCAATTCATTAGAAAAATATACCACTTCTTTGAAAACTGCTGTAGTGCTCCATACCTCTGAAACACATTAAAGACAAATCTACGTAAAGAAAGAAAGAGACATCATCAGCCTTGTTCTAAAATACAGACCATAATATATTACAGTCAAAAAACATTAATGCTAGGAATAGTATGTCAGTCAGCTAACCTCCACATAAATTTTGGCCATGTTAGATGAATCTCAATGAATAGGCTAATTGGAAATGGTGGCAGTCATGGGGGACAGTATTTATAAGAAGAACAATAAGGATTTCTGTATTTAACCCCTTAGTGACAAAGCCTGTACATGTACGGGCTCAAAATGCATTCTTTTCAATGGGTTTAGGAACCGCCCATTGTCCTTAAGGGGTTAAGCACTCAATTAATAATTGAAAACAGTGATAACTGCCCTCTAAGATTTCAATACCCCTTATTATTTTAACAGAAAAATGCTGTAATTCAATCGATGTAGCAAAAATAAAACACAAATGAAGGCAGAGACATAAGCATTATATGCAAAAAGATAATAGTATTCACTGTCTTTAAGCCATAACATTATATACACAGTGCAAATACTGAATGGTATGGCAATCAGTCTGCCTTCTATATAGCTATATGCAACTTGTCTTAAATGTTGCATTCCTTTAACACAAAGTGATCAGTGAAAATAAGATGTCCTCACCATAACAGTCAGTTCCGCGCTCTTGGTGGTTGATAAAATTGTTGGGTTGGCCTAGTAGACCTCCTTGGTTGACCATCACCTCCTCTACGAAAATCAAGTGAATCTCCATACTCTCCTTCTTCTTCCTGTATCAAAAAATTAACACAATTATGCATAGTACCCAAATAAAAACAGTAGTTTTCTTAAGCATGCAAAATTCTTAGCTGAACCTTAAAAATGCATTCCAAATATATATATATTCAATATTGCACAAGAACTTGTGAGCTAAAGTTAAAAGTGGTATTGAACAAAATATCATCCTAAAATTGGGAAAACAAAATTATCTACCGTTTGATAGTCCAAACAAGTTTCTAGTTGTTTTCAAGCTATGACTTCAACAACTTTCACAGGGTCACAATTCACCAGATCTCACCTGCGAATTCCCTTTGTTTATTTACTTGATGTTTATTTACTTCATGACGCAGAGTAGATACTCTTTTTAATTGCAACCAAAACCTTTTATTGGAAGGGACCAAAATGTCCCATGAAGGAAATGGACCTCCCAGGTAAGAAGTCAGTTTCCTTGCCATTCCTCTTGAGACAGAGAAAGGTAGCAAGAAAAAAGGGAAATTATAAAGTCGTTTGAAGAACACTCCTGCCATCCGGCAGGATGTGGGCCAGGGCAGAGGGGACAGGAACGTGGACTCAAGTCAGGAGCATGATGCAAAGGACAGAGAATAGGAGTCGCCTTAGGTCTTGGAAGATGGAATTTCGAAGCGTCCGGAAAAAGTCTCTCTGTCAAATCAAGGATCATTCATAGAAACTGGCTTTTTCTGCAGAAAAAGATGTGATTTATTTGTCTCAGGCAACAGTCCACATCAGCTTCATTAATATCGTCTCCATCCGGAAGATGGATTTGCTAAAGATGCCACAATATTAGCAGCAACAGAGACCATGAACCTGGATTTCCCTCAGTTGTAGCACAGCAAGAGAAATTCTGAAAGCTGAGAAACCCAAACTGGAAATGAATTCTTGGCCCGCTCCTTATAGAGCCTGAGGAATTTACTGGATGCAACAGCAATAGGCACATGCACATAAGCATCCTTCAGGTCCATGGTCATCATGTAATCTCCTTGTTCAGTAGTTGGCTGACTGTGAGGATAGATTCCATTCTAAAATGCTTGTATAGAATACAGGCCTAGACCATCTTAAAACTGGACTGAAGGATCCAACTGGTTCGCGACCAGGAACAGCCTGGAGTAAACATTCTGAAAATTCTGAACGTTTAGGATGTATTCTTTTAGAAGGGTTGCACATGAGACAAAGTTTTAGATATCCCATGTCTGCAGGTTTAAGACAGCTGAACTGGGCAGCTTCTCTGGCAACTCTTTCACATTCACAAACTGGCTTAAGAAACAAAAATAATGTTTCACAAGAATGTGGCTTGTTTAAAGGCAAATCGTCCACACTTTGTTCCATACTTTGTTCCATACTTGGTGACAATGCATTTATTGCCTAAAATTATTTCCATCTGCAATGATCCTCAGGATCCAATTGTCTAAACAGCGTATGCCTTACAAATGTTAAATCAAACAAGGCCGACTTAGATGCTGTGTTCTCAACCAAAAAGCTCTCATGGCCACTCATTCTTTGGCAGATACAACAATTATAAAAGGCTCAATTTCATAAATTGGCTAGATACTTCTGTATCCGGTTCTCTCGACAGGAAGTACTCCCATCCAAGTGCTAACCAAGCCCAAACCTGCTTGGCTACTGAGATCAGACGAGATCAGGTGCATACCGGGTGGTATGGCCGTAGGCCTAATGCCTGTTACCAGATGCCTAGAGCTCTAGCCACTGAAGCGCTAGACAATGCTACTTGCACTGGAATGCTGAGGATTGGAACATACTCTTCTTAGGTAACATGCAAAATCCTTTGGATGCTTCTCACACATTACCTCTTGTAATCGCCTGTAGAGTTCGTTATAAAATTTCCAAAGCTCTTGTGGAGGAAGGGAAGTTTTATCCTCTGACTCCTCAAAAGATGAGTCTGAATTAGTAGATTTTTAACACCTGGTATTCCCCCGGTGGAAATTAACCAGGCCCAAGCCTACCGAGATTATGGCCATAGGCTAACTCCCCGGTAATCTCCCCTGAGGACAACAGATTCAGGAACCAACGTGAATGAGACTTGGGTTCCAAAGCATAAACAAACACAGTCTTGAATGGTTACATGCAAGGTTGTCTAGAAGCCAATGCCCAAAAACTGCATGTCCTGTTTTCTTAGCAAAAAATTAAGCTGAGCAAGGATTGCCTAACTCCTTTATTCAGCCCTCCGGCAAGGGGGTGGAACACTAAATGCACAAAACATATTTGGATTTAAAAGGAGCCTTAATCTTTTAGAAAAAAATGTTACAGGGCAGAGGCTTTTTTAAGGTTAAGATAAATTAATCTCACCTTAAAAGGCCTCAATCCATGTGGGGGGTTGGTGCCACAGATATCCAGTACTGACAAGCCCCACTGCTGTCAGACTGGACTGCACAGCTTAAATTTAAATTAAATCAGATCTTCGGAGGAATGCAACGCCTCCCGGGTGTGCGTTCCACCACTGTGCTACTGCTCCTTCCCTTGCCGGCTTGAAGAGAGAACTCTTATTCTGTTCCATAGCATCTGCCGATGCGGATGTTCCTACCTCACTCTGCTCACCACGCGGGGAGCAACCGGAGGAGGGATCCCCCTGGACACAACCCGTGTGTGCCCCACCAAACTACACGTCCGTCCCTGACAAGGGACAAGGAAGAACTGGCTCTTTTTGGTCCAGTGTGGTCTTTTAACTCTTTGTATTTCAGATCCTTGTCCCTAAGGAAGAGCAACACCCATGTGTAATGCCACTATATTCCAGGAAAATAATAATACAAAGATAGCAGCACAGTAGCAGCAGCAGCAGCAGATGAGAACAGTAAATGCACTGGGAAGGAAGGGGAGGTTTACCGTTTTATTTGTCCCGCCCTATCTCCTCTCTCTGTGCAACCAGGAATGGCAAGAAATGCTCTAGTGCTTTTACAGACAGAATGGTGTCCTCATACCTTGGACAATTTAGTTTCAATAATAAATCACATCCAGCATCACAATCCATACCACACAAAAGTCTTAAAAAATTGGTTTACCCAGTTTTCCTTTAGCTTTGAAGACAAACTCAACATTCGAAAACATGGTGTATTATTCATCATTAGAAAGTGTTTTTTTACATTTTCATTCTGCAGTTATGGAATGGGTGCAATGGATTGAGCAGATCTCACACATGGACAAGTCAAAACTTGGTTAACCAGTTGCTGAACTACACCTTCAATGGTGTATATCAAAAAGCGATAATCATTTATTGACTAGCCCTGAGTAATATGGATTAATGTTTTTGGTGTTCGTGTTCCTTGGGTCAACGGTGTTTGAGCCCATTTGAAACTTCTAAGGTATTTTGACAAACGTTTAGCTAATGGCCTCAGGTACAATCCAACTGCTTTTAACAGTACTGGTAGGATATAAACTGGGCATTGTGGACGCTGTTAAAAAAAATCTTATTTCAAAGTGTTTGAAAAATGTCCCATAAAGAAAAAAACATTGTTGCTTCCATTTAACACCAACTGGACATTCAAGCACCCATGTTTTAACTACCTTCTCACATGAGCCAAGGTGTATCAATCAGTATGTTGATCTTAATGATTACAGACTAATTAGCGCTTGTAACACGTACATAGAACATTCTGAAGTTTGATTTGTATATCCAGCAGACATTACCCCCTCCTCTGGGCTTAGTAAGTGGTTCGCGCTGGGGAGTTAAAGTGTGGAAGCTTAGAGCAGGTAGTGCAACCTGTGACAGAGATAATGCTTGACAGGCTGGATGTAGCAGAGCTTAAACAATTAAATAATATATCGAGTGCCTCCAGAGGAAATTCAGATACTTCCCAGTTATGTAGGCACTCCTTGTTGCCACTTGCTTCACTGGCCTGTGACCCAGGTTAGCCTTTCCGCAGGCTTGGATTTATTCTAACTCAAATGCCAAGACAATACTCTATTCCAAGAGATCTAATCCTGTTGTGCAAGCAACAGTAATATAATACGGACCTTTACATCTTAGGCTATGTGCGAATCAGTATAATATTGGTTTTTACCAGAAAGACCCATATAAAAATGACCTCGATTATGAACACTTTGCTGTATACAGTAATGTATATACACTTCCCTAATCTGCAGACCTGGGGCTACCATTGATGTCAGACACGTGATTGAGCAAGGAAAGACATCCAAACACCATGTTGAGATGGTTTGCGGCAATTACTCTGCTTGAACAACTTTACTCCAGAACCCTTTATCAGTCAGAATGTCAGGGTGGGCGATTGAAAGTGAACGGTATATTTCTGACACAGGCAGTTCGATAAGGAGTCAGGTTGTTTGTCTTGTAGACTAGGCCAATAGAACAGTTAAAAGCACATACTAATGGAAAACAAAAATTCATAAAATGTTCATAAAAATATTTTACTAATGATAAATTGTCCCCCTGCCCAGGCAGCCCCTGTGGCTGGGTAAGCAATATATGGCCATATAGCGTGACGGAATCCCCAATTTTTATGCCTTAGATGGGTATGCACTGAATTCTTGCTTTGTTTCAGTTGTAGGATAAGTCACATCTTTTCAGTCTTTGTAAGGAGACTCTGCGCCCCTTCTGCAGGTTCTGCTTTCGTGGTATGGGAGGGATCCTGAATGGGAAGTGTTTAGCTGCAAATCTAGCATTTTCTGGAGATGCACTACTCAATTCATTATAGAATAAGATTTCAGAAAAGATTTGCAGCTGGAAGATCAAGAAATATGTATTTCTTCTCACGGTTGGCCAGTTTTTACATTGCAACTATACTATGTGTTGCTATTTACACCATATAGATTGCAACTTTTTATACCATGGTTTACCATTAGTAGGTAGGGCAGAAACAGTGGTCAGAAAGATCTACTCTTCCCATGTATTCATTGTTATCTATTACATGGATTGCTTTTTGATTTCAGATTTGCCACGTACAGACAATGGCACAGTGGTATCATTTAGTATGTATGTATGTATGTATGTTGGTTAAAAAATTATACATCCTTTTTCCTGGGTCCATTTTACTGCCAACAATTTGTCTTGACATAAAGTGCACGTTTCTTCCATTTTTGTGTTTGATTGCAGTGGGCAGCTTTTGGGCAGGAACCTGGTTCTTCCGAATTGTTCAAAGGCCAGTGTCAAAACCGGACAGAAGGAGGCATCCAGCAACCTCAATAACAGGCATAATGGCACACTGTTGATTGTGCTGAAGACTTTTATCTAAGACTTTCCCAGTTGTTGCTGCGTTTTCAAGCCATAAAATTGCATGGGGGCACGGTACATCCTAGCGTTCTCAATGGATTAATGCGATAGCAAGAATTAAAAACATTTATTTTATAAACTGAGCTATTGAAAAAAGTTTCCAAGAGCTTAAACGTTTTTTTTCTTAAGTGGAAATCCATAGTGGGTAAGGGAAGTGCAAACATTAATTTAATTACACAACAAAGCTAGCAGGCTTAAATCCCTTTCCTTCAAATCACAGATGTGAAAAATAGAGTAGGTGACTTTTTTGGATGATATCCCCTGAGTACATGATTACAGATGGCAACATTATAGTAGATAATAACACAAATTATAGAACTTGAGTCACACAAAAGGTTAACATAGGTCTGCCCTATACACATCAATGTCTGCAAAGTATTACTATGATATTACTATTCTTGCCTTGCTTTTACATTAATAATAGAGTTTAGCCTTCACACCAAGCATTTCAATGATGTTTTATTTTGTACTTCAAAAGCCATATATTATGCCTCCCACATATGACAATTACCTTAAGGACCAGTAGATATGTATCACTGTACAGTTTGTGGAAGTTATTGATCAACAGCATTCATGTACCAACAATAAGGGGCTTGTGAAATCGCACATAATCCCAAGGAATTAGAGCATGCATTATAACTAAAAAGATCTGTACGTATCATTTGTTCCTCTAAATTCTTTTAGACGCAATAAAGGGCTCCATCCAGGATATATACAAAATGTACTTTATCATTAGTTTTACAGTTAGGCTAAAATAAATGTAAAGCCTGCAGTACAATAATTATCAGGTACATATGTATTGTACTATGGATAACGAGCATTTTTTTTAGATTTCTTATAAAAACAGGCTTTAAATTTAAAATGAAAGTATATTTTTCTAATTGACAATTTTAAACTTTGTCCAAAAAAGGCACACATTAGGACTTGGGAGACATGTTTTAAAGGCGGCTTTACACATTTTAAGTCATTGAATGGAAAGATCAACTTTTTAAAGAAGCACATTTTTAAAATAAACTTCCATCAGAGAATCCAATAAACTTATCTCCTATTGGAATTTTTGGCAAACAATGCATATTTACGGAGATCCGTAATTTTCTGTAGCCGTCCAACTGACAGATGATGGGTTGCGAAATCAGTCAGACGAGATTGCTCAGCCGGCATCCACCCCAGATGAGATCATGTGCGGACAGGGAAATCTCCTCTCAATGTTACTGTAGTAAGGATCACTCACTGTGGCTCCCAATTGGAAGAGGGGCTCTAGTGACAATGCCCTCAAAATGTTTCCTGTAGCGAGTGAGTCGACAACTAGATCTTGTCATCAAGCACCCAGCATCAGCATCTAAAGTAAAAGCTGTAATCTTTGTTTGAGTTGGCATTTAAAGTGACTAGCTTCTTTTGAAGACAAAGTTTAGTGTTGCTTGCCCTGTGACGTGCCTAGAGATGAGCACCAGTTGGCATTAAAGTTTTTCACTGCAGCAAACATTGTTTTCTTATGAAATGGACATACTGGGCCTTTTAACCCCTTAAGGACAATGGGCGGTCCCTAAACCCATTGAAAACAATGCATTTTGAGCCCATACATGTACGGGCTTTGTCATTAAGGGGTTAAGAATATGTAATTAGACAATGCATGGTTTATTACCTAGTGAAACAAGCATACTAAGCTGTGGGTAGTGATTCACCGATACGTCACTAATGTTAATCAAAGCAGTAAAATACAAAACAACCTCTAATCATACAGAATTTAGAATTTCAAATCTGTTAAATCAAAGTATTGACTAGTCTCCTTAAATTGTTAGTGCAAATGAAATGAAAAACAAAAAGAAATTTACTGCCTGCAATGTCAGTGTCTGGTAAGGAGAACTGCTGCTACAAACTGGCAGCTAATTAGTAAATTAGGGCAAATTGATTTTTCTGTTTACAGTTCCACGATTACAGCATAGTACAAATTAATATTGATTGGTACAGCCAATGTGTGTTAAAGTAAATTAATTAAAACATAAAGAAACGTACTATTTAGACAAAAGAATTAACATTGCTTATTATTGTTTTTTATTTCTTGATCGTATATATTTTTCCATTTGAAGGTTCGTAGACAGAATTATCTCAGTTTTCACACCCACTTAAAATATCTATCACCATACAACGTATATAAAAGTATTGCAAACAGACTTATAGAATAAATCTGTGGTCATTAGTGGTTATACCCTAGATAGGGTAAAAGTTGAAGCTCACAGTCTCTAACTTGAGTAAGATGTTTTGAGCCTTTTATCATTCAAGCTACAGTTTATGTATAGTCTATAGCAGACGTGGCTCAGACATAAAACATTGACTCTAACTAGGACCCCGTACCCCTACACTAGCACTACATAATTTTGTTATATTATTTCCAGGGTTTTAAAAGGTGGCCTTATTGTCCTGAAAAAAATGTATAATATAACAAATATTTGGTAAAATGTCAAGAAGCTCCAGTTCTTAGAGTAGGAAAAACATTTGTCATGAAGATGTTAAACTAGCTATGCAGACAAAGAATGCTTCAGTCGTTTTTAGATTAGCAAGTATTACCCTCAATGACTTTTGAAACTTTTGACCACTTACCCATGCTTCTGCTTGGATAGGCCGGATGTTGTCTAGCAGCACCTCCTCATAGTTTCCATAATCACTAAATTTAACAACTGCTGTTGTTCCAGAAGAATGGAGGGCCTCAACCTCAGCTCGATAAAACTGCGAACAAAGGTAATAGTTACGCGTATTTTAAAGAAGTAATTCACATCCGACTAATTAAAAAGTTTACACTGTAATTAACTCCATTAAGAGAAAAACCATAAGCATAAGAAAAAAGAAGTGTCATTCCATCTACACTTTTATGAGTGCACACATCATTAAAAACATCATCCCTAGTACTGATGAAAGGCCAGTTCTCTAACAGAAATAAGTCTTAAATCAACTAATACCGTATTTGCTCAATTATAAGACGACGCTAAAGGAAAAAAGTTTTACCAGTAAATGTTAATTCATGTAAACTATTTTTTTTAATAAAAGCTATGATTGAGAAAAATATTTTTTTGTTGTTTTTATTTCCTTGTATTTTCCAACCTGTCCCCCAGTTACGCACATCTGCCCCCAGGCTTGCCACTCCAATATGGCACTGTGGCCCATGATATGCCTTTTAACCCTCTATATGCCACTGTGCCCCATGGTATGCCTTTTGATCCCCTATGTGCCACTCTGCCTCCAGAAATGCCTTATAACCCTATATCCCATTTTGGCATTTAGGGGGTTAAAATGCATATTATGGGGCAAAGTGGCATATAGGGAGGTATAAGGCATTCCAGGAGGCAGAGTGGCATTAAGGGAGTTAAAAGGCATTGTATAAAGCACTCTGCCTCCAGAAATGCCTTATACCTCCCTATATGCCATATGCCACTCTGCCCCATAATATGCATTTTAACCCCCTAAATGCCAGAGTGGCATATAGGGGTATAAGGCATTCCAGAAATCCCATTTAACACACACACACAGGTACCGGTGCTTCCTGCTGTATTGCCGGGGCAGCCGGAAGGAGGTGGAGCTGGCAGCGGGGGTTTGTATGCGTCCGTCGCGCATACTTTCCCCCGGCTGTCAGAGATCAGAG
>VKOC01000234.1:445612-512864 GCA_009364415.1 Spea multiplicata
CCGGAGATGGATAAATCCCTACCTATAACTGAACCAGTAATGCCTTCCACCTATAAGACTGGGATATCTGTGAGTAAGGGGGAGGAGGACTGCGAGAGCCCGGGATGTGTACCACTAGTAGCAGTGGTAACACGTCAGCAGAGTGCCAGGGCTGCAGCTTTAGCCAATGAGGACGGTGGTGGTAGAAGGGTTGAACTGTCTGACCTGCGGGCAGAGGGAGGGGTGACCCCACCCCTTGAGACTCTGCCAGAGGGAGCTGTACTCCCTGGTGCAGCAAGGTGGGGGGAAGGCAATAAGGATTTCCTGGAAGCTCTGCACAGTGACCCCTCCCTAGAAGATTTGAGATATCGCGCTGAACAACCAGTTGTTGACACGGATAGGCACCGGGTATTTTGGGATAACAATATTTTATACTGGCAGTCCCTACCCATTGACATGCGGGGACCCAGGGAGGTAGAAAGGCAGCTAGTTGTTCCTATGCAGTTCAGGAGCGAGCTGCTGAGGTTAGCCCATGAAACGCCCTTGGCTGGACATCTGGGGGTGGCCAAGACAAAATCCAGGTTGGCACACAATTTCTACTGGCCTGGTATGGGCACTGCAGTTGCGAATTACTGCCGGTCTTGTCAAGTTTGTCAGAGAGTGGGTAAATCTGGAGATGTTACTCGTGTTCCCCTAGTGCCCCTGCCCATCATAACTGTACCTTTTGAACGAGTGGCCGTAGATATTGTGGGACCATTAGCTATACCCAGCAGTACAGGGAAACAATATATTCTTACCGTGGTGGACTATGCCACTCGGTACCCTGAGGCCGTCGCCTTATCCTCAGTCAGGGCAGATAAGGTAGCTGATGCTTTGCTTAGTATATTTTGCAGGGTTGGTTTCCCTAAAGAAATGCTCACTGATCAAGGTCCACAGTTTATGTCTAACCTGATGCAAAGTCTCTGTAAGAAAGTAAATGTACAGCACTTGGTAGCAAGCCCATACCATCCCCAAACAAATGGTCTCTGTGAGAGGTTCAACGGGACCCTGAAACAGATGCTCAAAACGTTTGTAGAATCACAGGGCCGGGACTGGGAGAAGTATTTACCCCATTTGCTATTTGCTTACAGGGAGGTACCACAGGAGTCCACAGGTTTCTCACCCTTTGAATTACTGTATGGCCGTAGAGTGCGGGGACCCCTAGATTTGGTTAGGGAAGAATGGGAAGGGAGGCTACATACCCCAGAGACTTCTGTAGTGGAATATGTTCTAAAGTTTAGAGACAGGATGCAGACATTGACCGGGTTAGTACATGATAATCTTAAAGCAGCGCAGTCTAGGCAGAAATATTGGTATGATCGCACTGCACGGGACCGGGTCTACGAGGTGGGACAAAAGGTAATGGTTCTGAACCCCATCCGGCAAAATAAGTTGCAGGCTGCCTGGGATGGCCCTTTCCTCATTTTGCAGCGTTTAGACCCCACCACTTATGTAGTAGCCCTTGATGAGAAAGGTGAGAGGCAGAGGCAGTACCATATAAACATGTTAAAGGCCTATTATGACCCAGAGAATTTGGTGCTCAGTGTATGCACTGCACCAGAGGAAGAACTAGGTAATGATCCTTTGCTGGACCTGGTACAGGAAGCAAACGGTGAAGGATCCCTACAGGATGCAAAGATCAATCCAGAGCTCTCAGTTGAACAGAAGAGGCAGCTAAATCAGATGTTAAGCTGTTTTAGTGACACATTCACCGGAAAGCCAGGACGAACCACACTAGCCACCCACCATGTGGACACTGGGGACCAACCACCTCTAAGACAGGTAGCCTACCGGGTATCCCCAGAGGTAAAGGCCCACATCCAGAAGGAGATTGAAGACATGTTAGGGATGGGGGTAATAAGGAAGTCAAAAAGCCCCTGGGCTTCCCCTGTAGTGCTGGTTCCTGAGAAAGATAAATCCACCAGGTTTTGTGTAGATTACAGAAGGTTAAATGCAGTGACCACCTTTGATGCTTACCCCATGCCTAGGATAGATGAACTGCTTGATCAGCTAGCAGGTGCCCAGTATTTAACTATCATGGACTTGAGCCGAGGGTACTGGCAAATCCCTATGACCCCAGCAGCCCAGGAGCGGTCGGCTTTTATTACTCCCTTTGGGTTGTATGAGTTTAGCGTGATGCCTTTTGGGATGAAAAATGCCCCAGCCACTTTTCAGCGGTTGGTTAATCAGTTGTTGGAAGGCCACGAGGAATATGCTGTGGCATACTTAGATGACATTGCTGTATTCAGCAAAACCTGGGAGGAGCACCTGGTTCATTTGCGCAAGGTGGTAGAGAAAATAAGAGGGGCAGGGCTCACCATAAAACCAGAAAAGTGTCAGATAGGCATGACAGAGGTGCAGTATCTGGGACACAGAGTAGGAGGGGGGTCCATACGCCCTGAACCCAGTAAGGTGGAGTCCATTACGGCCTGGCCAGTCCCTAAGACTAAGAAACAGGTCATGTCATTTTTGGGGACAGCGGGGTATTATCGCAGATTTGTCCCAGACTACAGTGAGATAGCCAAACCCCTCACAGACTTGACCAAGAAGAGGATATCAAAGCAAATTACGTGGACTGAGGACTGCGAAAAGGCTTTCATTGCCCTAAAGACAGCATTATCTAACTCTCCAGTCCTCCAGGCCCCTGATTTTAGTAGGAGGTTTGTGGTACAGACCGATGCTTCTAATTTTGGGCTGGGAGCTGTGCTCAGTCAGGTAAACTCCAAAGGAGAAGAACACCCAATACTTTATCTTAGTAGGAAGCTGTTACCAAGGGAAGTGGCCTATGCAGTAATAGAGAAGGAGTGTCTAGCTGTGGTATGGGCTTTGCAGAAATTGCAGCCATATCTGTATGGCCGAGATTTTACCGTCATAACTGATCACAACCCGTTGCATTGGCTAGACAGAGTGTCGGGTAACAATGGCAAGCTGCTTCGCTGGAGTCTTATACTGCAACAGTATAATTTCTCTGTTCAACACAAAAAGGGCAGCCTACATGGAAATGCAGATGGCCTGTCTCGTCAGGGGGAAATAGAGGGTTAATGTTGGACAGATCTATTAGCCTGTAGCTGAATCCCTCTGTCCACCATCTTAAAGGGGGAGGTGTCATGCCATTGCATGAGTAACTGGGGCTTGGCACTGAATGGGTTAAGGGATTTCAGTCCAGTAACATTTGTTCACACCTTTCCTTTTGGAGCCAGAACCCAAAATAAGACTTGATTACCCCATGCTGGGTATTGTCACCTGGGACAGGAAGGGATGCCTGTGGAAGAGTAAAAGGCCAGACATCCTGGCTACATCTCCCAGGGGTGTGGAGACAGGGTATCACTGAACACATGGTACAATTAATAAATGCATAATGTCCAAAATATGATGAGTACATAACTTTTGGGCCCCATCATACATTGCATCCTTATGCCTGTGATGTGCTGGTTTCAGGGAGACCAAACACGCCATGCAGGCATGTCCATAGCGAGTGTGATGCGAATGTGTCCTTGTGCCAACTGATACAGGTGTGGAGTTTGGTATGAAAATGATCACTAGGACCAGAGAATTATGATGATCCTGGTGTCATAATTATGCCAAGCTCGGCCGGCGTCATATTACATATTTTGGGATCCCAGACCAAAGTTGAGAAGATATAACCCCGCCTTCAGAAGCTCATAGTTCTGAACCCCCTACTCCCATCCCCTTGCTCAGGTAACAGGAAAAGGGTGGTCTTGGGAGGGGGGATAAAAAGGTGGGCAATTGGTAATGGGGGAGAGCCTGTTTTTACCATCACAGAGACAACATCAAGGTTCCAAGGAAGTGTGGTATGATACTCTGTTTTATCCCTTTTATTTTATACTGTTTTGTACTTGTACTATTTTAGTCTATGTCTCTTTTTATATGCATTTTTATGTAACAGCACTGTGACCCATTTTTACTCAGATTAAACATTTTTAATCAGTTCTGTCTTTGTTCTCTAATCGAATTCAGCCCAAGAGATAGCCTTTTGTATACATATAGATACGTCACGTTACTAAGCGGTTAACTATATAGATATCAGTTTGGGGATTGTGTAGTTATCGCGGTCTGATTGTTTTTGGGTAACCTAAGACGCCCGGTTTTAAAGTTCTTGGTGGTGGCAGCGTGTTGTACACTGGGAGTTTCGGGGTGACTGGTTGGGGTTGGTGGTGGTTGCTTGGTGCCCTGCGGGGAAGTGACCAAACGCGCCGGAGGTCTGGTTGGCGTTTGACCCTTGTTACGCCCGTACTCCCACGTCGCGGCTCGGCCGATAGCCCTGTCCGTGACAGGGTATAAGGCATTTCTAGAGGCAGAGTGCTCTATACAATGCCTTTTAACCTCCTTAATGCCACTCTGCCTCCTGGAATGCCTTATACCTCCCTATATGCCACTCTGCCCCATAATATGCATTTTAACCCCTAAATGCCAGAATGGGATATAGGGGTATAAGGCATTTCTGGAGGCAGAGTGGCACATAGGGGGTCAAAAGGCATATCATGGGCCACAGTGCCATATTAGAGTGGCAAGCCTGGGGGCAGATGTGCGTAACTGGGGGACAGGTTGGAAAATACAGGGAAATAAAAACAAAAAATATTTTTCTCAATCATAGCTTTTATTAAAAAAAATAGTTTACATGAATTAACATTTACTGGTAAAACTTTTTTCCTTTAGGGTCGTCTTATATTCAGGCTTTTACTTTTTTTCCTAAGTTAATATTCAGATTTGGGGGGTCGTCTTATAATCAGGGTCGTCTTATAATCGAGCAAATACGGTACATTTTCCAAGGTACACAGTTCTGTTCTTCAAATGACCTCAAGTGCTAATTAAAGATAAAACTGAATTGTTTCATGGTCTAGACTACCAGTGTCCAGACAGAAGTACCTGGGGGACTTTACAGACGCAACATTCTTATTGTATCATTCCATCATATATACTTAGTAAGATATGTTCAGGAATATGCGACAGAGCACATATTCACTGGACATGTTCTCAGCTGTTCTCACTCGCGCTATGATAATTTCCAGGAGAATTATCACCTCTTCACTGTCCTCGCTCATTATCTCTGAGAGATTACATCTAAGGATTCAATGAGTGCACAGAATCAGAATGATACTTTCTTGGAACTGTCAGCCAGAGCTGCAATTAGAGGAGACCATAATAGTTCTGAAATGAAGGTAGCAACAGAGAGTAATGAGGTCAACTTTAACTTTGACCAAAGTGTTCTCCAATTACCTACATCTAATTTTAATTGATTTTGTATTGCAGATACAAAACGTGCATATAACTATTGAAACAAAATACAATTAGAACACCAGATATGGGTGATCTTCAGCATGTTGGGTGCTCTAGACTGCAATTCCTACCATTCCCAAAGATGGAATTTGTACTAATCTACTATCATTGGCACCTAAATATAATAGGACTTGTTGCCTTTGCCAAATCAACAAACTGTCTACAAAGTTGTGATTTGTTAAATCACATCTCTTTTTTCTCTTTATTAAAAATGATTATTTGGAATATTATTTAGATATATGATATTAAATGAGGATAATAACATTCTGAATGATATAGTTGCAGTTATAATAAAAATATTGAGCAATGAATTATCATTTAATATATTTATAATATTATTTTTGTTTTCATTTTTACAAAAAAAAAATCAAATAAATCACTGTTTATATACGCCAGTTTTGATAAAAATCATCTATAAAATAATTGGATAGAGTATATCAACATTAAAATATTAATTTATTTTGTTTTTCATTTTTATTTATAAATAAATACAAAAAAATCAGATAAATCATGTTTATATTAGTTTGATTAATCATCTTATAAAAAATAAATTTGGATAGAATGTATATAAAATTTAAAGTGTCTATCTTAAACCTAAGTTAAATAGAAGCCCAGGTAAGTTGAATCATCACTTGTCCCAGCTTGCTGCCTAAGAGTCTTCTAGACCAGAATTATACCTGTTTAAGTCCCAAAAGTGTTCATATTTATGTGGCCTAAATAATATCATGTTTAGATGACAGGCATACCTTGTAATTACTAAGGTATGAGACAGGTGTCCCATAAGGAGAAATTCACAGACAGCCTGCTTCTCCATGTTCCTCCAGTCGCTACCCTTACATGTATCATTGTGATAATATACTCCTTGGGTCTCTGGTGGCTACCAGCATCACCATAGTTATTCAGCAAAGAGAAGCCCCCTTTTAGGAATGACAGAATTGGACTAAACAAAGGGCTCACCACCATCCCCGGTGCCGGATGCGGCTCCAAGATGTTGGTATCAATATCTGTAGCAAAGGAACATTTTAAAATAGGTGTAAATATATCATCATAAAATGGAGGCCCTACCATGTTTTCCAATAATAAAAGAGTTTCGCATAAGCTTTAGTGTTAAATTACAAAAACCTTTTTTTTTTAATTATGGGAGTTCCTCTTTAAATTTCCTCTTGTAGGCTCCATTATGATAGTTATTCATATTTTAAGTTAATATACACATGATTTGCTCTATTACAATTGGTTGGAGAAATCCATGTCGTTAAAATCATAAGTGAGGAGACATAATCTAGAGAAGTGTTTCTGAGATGATACAAGGATCATTGGCTGTCCTCAGGACAATCAAGGTGATTCTCAGCATCATACAATGTGTATGGGAGAGTGGGTATAGATTTAGAAAACAAAATGTGTGCACAATATGGAATGGAACTTTAATTATTTTTTTTATTTCAATTTAATGTAACATGATATCTAGTTTTTAATATGATATAAAGCATGTTGTAGTTAGGTCTTCAAATCCTTTACATTTTCAATTAGTCCCCAGATACAAGCAATTTAATAACCACTGTCCTAGACTAAATGTGATAATGTAAGAAGGAACCCTGAGGCTAAATGTCATCAGTCTTTTCAGGAATGAATGTTGTCCTCTAGGTTTGAGACTAAAGAGAACATAAATCTTAATTTGGAATCTGTAAAATGGATCGCAGATTTCTAAGAATTTGCGGAAAATATTCAAACCTGGTTCTCCCATACCCTCCAAAATCCTGGAAAGGGCATAATTTAAACACCACAATAATCTAGACCAGGTAAGTAAAAAAAATAACCGTATAAAATGTATTAATTTAATAATCTAATATTGTGTTACGTACCCGGCGGGTAGACCCTCCGGTCAGCAACCGCAGCCGCCACGAGGTAGGGGGAGACCCCCCGCTTCGGACCAGCAGCAGCAGCCACCGCGAGGAAGGGGGAGACCCCCCGCCTCTGCACAGCAACTCCAGACGCAGCCGCCACGAAGAAGGGGGAAACCCCCCGCCTCTACTGAGCAGCCGCAGCTGCCGCGAGGAAGAGGGAGACCGCCTACCTCCACGTTGCGTTCTCAGCAGCGGCAGCCGGGAGACAGGTCCTCTTCTGGAGTCCGGACTCGTTCCTCTTCACGCCACCTAGTGGCGCCGGCGGTTACTACCTCGACTTATATGGGGAGATTACGCAATCGCCAAACACAAGATGGCCGTGCAGGAAGTGACGTAACGGCACTTTGAATATTTGGCGGGAAATCCCCAATTAGTGCCTGAACTCCTGTGCCTATTTAAGAGACTTCCTGACTCAGAGACATTGCCTTCTGATGGTCGTGCCTATCTCGGTAGTGCCTTCCCAGTACGTGTTCTTGTTGTTCCTGTTGTTCCTGTTATTGACCTCGGCTTGCTCCTCGATTATCCTGATCTCTGGTATCCTGACCTCGGCTTGCTCCTCGACTATCCTGCTCTCCGGTATCCTGACCTCGGCTCTCTGGACCATCCTTTGCCAGTCCTACCTGACTACGGTGTCTCCTCTGTACGCTGTGCCGTGACAATAACTTAATTACTAAATATTAATATATATAATATATATATATATATAATTATATATGTGTGTGTGTGTGTGTGTGTTTATCAATATATATAAGTATATATATATTACACATAACACATACTACACATACATACATAAATCACATAGTACATTACACTTGTTGACTTGTTGACTTGTTGACAGTGGATAGCAATATTATTATGTAAAAAATATTCATAGAAACTAATCAGATTGTTAGATTAATAGAAGGATTGAGGGAACAAATTATCAGCCAGATTCCAATTTTGCCAGCGGATGGGGTTAACAAATGATTTGCCATTTAAAGAAAGAACACGAATTGCATGTTAGCCGAAAATGTTCTAAGTAGATATACGGCAGGACATCATAATAGACCAAAATATTATGGCTATTTCTTTTACACTGTTTTGAGATTTGTAGGAATGAAGGATCTAAATTAGCCAACGACTAAGACGCTCATGCACAGGTCACACAATGAAAAAGTTAATTTGGGCAATTTATTAGCGGACAAATGATAGGTCAGGAAAGTGAAACAGAAGACCCAGCAGCTGCCAGTACAGTAAATTGCATTTAAAAATAAACCAATATCACAGTAATTACAGATTAACACCTTAATATTCCAACGGAAGTACTATTATTTCCACAAACAGAGGTGTCAAGATTCAGTTTTGGACCTAATTGCACATCCATCCTTTTTCACGGCGGCAGGGGCATTTCTCTGTTGCTGTCAGGGCAATCAGGCTGTCAAAATGGCTCCATGCTGACATCTCTGGTGTAACAGCTCTAAGTGTCAGTACCAGTACACCTTCGCTATTTGAATCCCCAAGACCTCTGCCATTTCCATCTAGTCAGTGTCCATGCTGACACTCACTGAAATGACTGAAGAGAGTAGAGACTCATTGCAGGTCTTGCCAGACTTAACTGGGATCATCGATTACCCTTCGTTCAGTGCAGGGATGTGGAGCCATGCTTCCAGATCACAAAAAAATGCAACAACTATTATTATATATATATATATATGATATATATATAGTATATAATTATATATATATATATATGCAATTCTGCGGCTAACAAGCAATCTCTATCCATTTTGGAGCAGAACAAACATTATTATTATTAGCATATTTTATTTATATAGTGCCAACGGGAAGAGGGTTAAAAATACAAATAATAAGGTATATCAAAATATGCTCCAATACCCAGTACCCCTTACCACTAGAAGTATTAGTTTCCATGTTTCCCCCCAAAGCCAGAAGTATAGAAGAGAGCAAATGGGGTAGTATGCAAGGGAGTAAAGTGGCCCTCCAAAACATAAGAAATCTGTCTGTTGGGGTATTACTGTAATCAGTAGTGGTACCAACTGTAAAAAATGTTAAATCTTACCTTTGTGGGTACACAAAACATGGAAAAGGGGAATCATGGCTTAGAAAAGTAATATTAATGCATTAGAACTCCACCTCATGAATATACAATGAGAGCAAAATGTAAAGAAAGGTCAGCACTCCAAATATGTATATAAATCATGTTGTAGAAAATAAATATATCAGTATACAAACAGCATACAAATATAATAACCAACTAAACTAGACTACAACCAACGTTTTTGCAAAAAAACATCTTTGTCAAGGGAACAGAAGTGCTTTCAGTCCTGGCCAAACCTTTGCCGCGTATGAAAGTCTAACCAAGTTATTCTGGTGAAGCACATTAGTCATCTCCTGTCTCAGGGTGCATTGATGTACTTGATGCTATATAATCAGATATTTTTACTGTCATTCATTTATACTGTATTCATTTTTAGTGTAAGGAATAAAGGAGTTAGTTTTGATTCTGAGGCCTGGGTTATTTAGAAGATGGAGAACCAAATCCCGCACCCTCCACTTGAGCATCTAACTCTGACTCCTCACCTAGAGGTGGCCAAGCAAAGGCAGTGAGACATGCCTGTCCACTACGCTATGGAATCTGCTGGTGCTATATAAATACATGTAATGTACTATAATGTATAACTATGTATGTTATGTATGTTATTTTCCTTACATTTCTTGTTTCCTTCTTACAAATACATAATTTTTGGCAGAAAAAAAAAATACAACTCCAATATGGATTATTTTCTTCAATTATCAAATAGACTTAGCTAAAAATACTCTATAATAGCAGCAGAGAAAAAACTATACACCAATTGAGTAGTTAAACATTTTTTGACAGAATCTCCATTTCAACCAATAATATTAAAAAGAGTATATATATATATATATATATATATATATATATAAAGCCTCCAAATGTCCATGAATCGTTCGTCACCTCTTCCAGTGACAACTGAAATCATGTAAAACTAGAACGTGATCTAGAGGAAGCGATAACAATCAAACTCTCGCCTCGAAGATATGCAATACATTTGAAATCTAAGGGAAACTATAAGAAAATAGAAACCGGGGAAGATTAGAAAAACAGTCTTTGGGAAGGAATACCGGTAACATTCACCTTCTGTCTCAAATAAAATCATTATCTTTAGTCACTATGTTAGCAAAATCACCCAGTTTTATCAAGTTAAAAGCAGATATATCAATTAATGTGAAATGTGTTTAAAATAAAACTCTTTATATGTAGATATTCTACACTAATGTGGTGCCCTAAGAATATCCTCCAGTCTAGCTACAGAGGAGAATGCCTTAGATTCTATATCTCCACTGACTGAATGAGCTTTAAATATGTAACAACAGCACCTGCCATTTCCAAGTCCCATTTAATCCACCTGGCATAGAAGAAGCAGGGGCATGCGGCTTGCAAAATAGAAATTAAAAGCTTTGATCGTGTAGGCTGGGGCAACATAGCTCTCCTATCTGAATAATGTTGCATTTAACATCACTCGAGTTAGGATGGTTAAAAAAAAATAGAATAAAACATGGACCATAACAGTTCTCCTAGAAATGAAAAATGTGACACCGGTAGGATCAAAAGATTTATTATGAAAATCAAGGGCATGGACATCTGAAACACGGTTACTCGAGATAAGACGTGAAAGCATAGTAAGCTTTGCAGGCAATTGTTTTAGAGATGATTCATTAACCGGACATTATAAAAGAAAATGAACAATCTTATCAACATCCTATGTTTGTAGATATTTTGGCATTGGAGGTTTCTTAATTTTAATTCCTTTCAAAACCTGACACGTTAAGGAATGTTTTCCAAGTGGAAAGGAATCCACTAGAGTGCGTTCTACAGAAACAGTACAAATTAATGGTCCTGTAAGCCTTTCCATTGTCATAAGGAGAAGCCAGATTACTTTCCGAGCACCAGCTAGACCATACCTGGTGTATGAATGTCAGATAAAAAGTCCACAGCCAGTTTTGAAAGTCCTTCAACAATTCCTGAAATCAGTCATGCCAGCAGGACAAAGGACAAGTCTAGATGTTTTTCTCCCAAAAACAGATGTTTTGCTCCCAAAGGATTGAGAAGAATGTCTGGGAAAGATGGGATTATTGGAGGAAAGTATATACTCAGTTACAGTGGGATACCATCGTTGAGTTGGCTAAAACAGAGTTATGAGAGCCAAAGCTACTCACTTCTGACCATGGAAACCACTCTGGGGATCATCAAGAAGGGCGGGAAGGTGTAATTAATTTGTTGAGACCAATGTTGGAAAAAAGCACCAACTGCTAGAGCTTCTGGATCTGGCCTTCAGATGAAGAACCCCGGTAATTGGGAATTAACGAGGACCATGTGGAATAGCCCCTAAATTAAAGCTACTTGATTAAAAACTTGTCTTGTGGAGTTTTCAATTGCTGAAGTCACTCAGGTGTCTGGCATTTCTAAAACAGGCAGGCAGGTGAACTGCTACTTTACTAATTTCCATAGGAACTGAAGGAATATCTGATGTAGGTAAGATATCAGCACCATCAAATATGCATCCGTGACATCAATTTATATCATCCAGTTGCCGAGAAGTAATAGAGAACCCCAAATTGTCTGAAGTATCCAGGGATCTGCAGTAATTTGTAACCATTGAAGGAAAAATGGGTTTCAAAGAACAAAAAGTTTTTAATCTTACCTGAAGAAGACTTGGATCTCAGGGATCCTTTTCCTCCTCTGTTCCTCCAAAAACTTCCTCTTGATTGGTCTGTTTCATGGATCAAATTGTTAAGGTTTTTAGTTCCAGCAGCTTCTGCTTAAAGCTGGCATATGCTTTCCTGGCCCTGTATCAACCTCCCTCTCGAATGGCTCTTAATCTGGAACAGTATCATCCGCAGAATAACTAAAAGAGCTATATAAGGAAACAGGCTTTTGACCTTAATTAAGTCTCCCTCATGATAAAGTCCTTTTGGTGATTTTGAAACACACCTGTCAATACGGTTCAATGGTTGTTTTAAAAATCTTGCTCCTGTGAGGCTGTAGGTTATTTAAGTCTGACATTTTCGTTAATAGAGGCTGCAGGACCGCCACACTGATGCCTTTTTGTAAGGCTGTGCCTGATTAGATTTCATGTTAAACATTATCCCCAGGAATTGATTGAAGAGGGGTCTGGGAAATTACTGGAGCAATATTTCTCTTCAAGGGAATCTCAGAAGGGTTTGAGGCCATAATATTACTTATCTTTCTGAGAGCAGCTTTATATATGCTCTGTTGTAATATTCTCTGCCAAAATGTTTTAACTATTCAGTTGCTGTATATTTTTGGTTTGCTGCTATTGGGAGTAGTGAAAGCATTCTATGAAGCCTCCTGTCTTCAGTGTATTTGTTTGACGGACGCGGTAATACCGAATACTCACCACACGGGGGCAGTCTTATACCATTATGATTGAATTAGTTAACGGTTCAAAAGGAACAAAATGTATCTTATACTTCCATGAGTTATCCCAAACTAGCAAGGACAGAAACAAATGAGTTTTATGAAAGTCGCTCCGTTTTGTAAGGTTTAACCGAGTAATTAAATTATGTAATATGTCCACATATTGCAGGGTCAAGAGCAATTGACCCCCACCCAGCAAGCCAGTCCAAAACTCTTCAAAAGGGCCAGTCTAACCTGCAGCAGGAACACAGTGGGTTCATGTAATGTGATCTGGCAGTATGTGCTGGTCAATATGTGACATATGCACTATAAAAATGGTCCAAAAAATGGGCAATGTGGTCACCCCACCCTGCACTGACATCATATTACAGCACAGTTTCTGCTGTAGCCTGAGCCTTCCGTACAAACCCTGTGAAGGTCATCAGCACTGTATATCATACGGCACAGCAACAGGGCTCACCCAGGTTTTATATTACAGTACATATTTCCAGGGGTGGGGTATCTAACACTGAGCCCCTGGAGAACCTCAGCCAAGTTGCTCAAAACAGATATAACAGAATACAAGCTTAATATGCACTATTTAGTCCTATTCAAAACATATTTAATAAAAGGGACTGTATAGAAAAAACACAAGAGGTGCAAAAAAAGGATCTGGTCACTGTGTAACTGTTACCTACAGTCTGCTTACTGTAGAATGTATATGGAACACAATCACAGCTGTAGGCTGACTAAAAAAAATACTAGGACATTACTTTATTAAAACTGAAAATAAAAGTTAATTTATATTGAGAACGTCATGCTGTTTTGGTTCATTATACTGTTATCAGTTATTATGGGGGCTCGGGAGATAATTATTGCAAAATCAGTAACTTGGTGAAGTTAATTCCAAGAACACAACAGAAATATATGCAAATGATGGCTGATATCAAACAGAAAGTTAAACTACAATGGTATCCAAGACAAGACCAAGGACTGATTAAGACCTACGTCTTACATCAGGAAAAATGGTCAGACTAGACAGGCCGTCTAATTCTATGATATTGTACTGCATGAAAGGCGGTGCTGTTCGGCATGATGCACTCTTTCTAAAAGCCTCTGGTTAAAGGAGCCAGCTTCTACACAAAGGGCCAAACTTTCACTCGTGCAAATATAAAATGACAGATGTCAGTAGCAGCTTATATTATTAATGTTATTACGCTCACTCATGTTCTAATAAGTCTTGCAGTACCCCTTATATGTGTGGCCCTTTGGAATATAGAGCCTGCTTTGCATCTGTGTAATCATTTTAAATGGAATCTTGGTGGACAGGAAGATACACAGTAGACATACCGGGATGGTGGCCAGTTTCAACCCATTAAGACTATTGGTGGCCATGAAAATATAACTACTTCACACTCAGAGTTAAAGGTGCTAAACACAAAGATTTCTGCAAGAATGATGTTGGCCGACATTGTTTACAAGGATCCTTTTTCATCTTTTCATTCCCACCCTGTTTACATCCTTCCCAAATGATGCAGTTGCGATAGGAAATGTGGGCCATGAAGAATCATAGACCTATAATTAAGTTTGCGGTGTGCATGAAATACGTCAGATGGATGACTTCATGAGCATGTGGTCTCTCTGTATGACTTCTAAGGAAATCTAATTATATATTTTCTTCTTTTTTTTCACTTTTGATTTTGGATGTTTTTTAATGGATTTCCAATAAACACAATGTTTTAAGTATCTTATGTGTCTGTGGGGCCCGCATCTCATCCCACTATCGCTCATCCAATGCCTCCACGGAACACTGGATTCATCTTCATGGCTGGCTTACATAATGCAGGTTCATTTGTATCCTTCCCAAACATGCGCACTCAGAATTCTTATTGTGGCCAGGAAGTAACAAAAACGCAGCACTGCAGATATTGCTTTCAATATATTTTAAACAGCCCCTTATTGGCTGTTTAAAAGGTCCTCAAGAGTCCCAAGTGACTGTAAGCTCCCAAGATCAGGGGCTGGTTCTTTTTTCCAGGCTTAACGTGTTAATGCTATTGTCACTTGTGTATATATTGTCAATTTTAATGTTACTTTTCATGTTCTGTTATCCTTTATTGTAACACGGCTAGAACCTGCTGGTGTGTTATAAAGAAAATGTAGTAATGATGTAAGCCTGGCCCTGAGTCTAAGATGACGTGGAGACCATGGCCGTGATGCTGTGTCCCACAAGAGCGAGCCTCAGCAGTCTTCAAGTATGGTTTGCAACGGGCAAAAGGCTTAGCTTTGTGAGTCATAGTTGGGTCCCACTAGACGAGCAGGGGTGCGTGTGTCTGATTTTCAGCCACGTATTACTTCAGTTTTGACGCAGACTCTGATTCATGGTCAGTAGTTAATTTGCTGAGCCCCCAATGTGTGTACTGCATAGCGGCAGTCTGTTTCACGCTGCTGGTTCATGATCTGATTCAGTTTAACCTCCACCAAACTGAGGGTTTTCTCATATTAAAGGGGTAGTTAGTTCACAGTTGCCCTATAAACCATGGCTTCCCTTGTATTACATTTTTTGGATCTGCATATGCCAGAAAATATTTCATTTACCGCTGCGAAATAGGAATTATTCTTATGTAAAAATCAGTAAGCAGCAGAATTGAAAGTTCCGGCACTGGAGATCAGACCATTTTCAGCTCCGCTTCTGTGAATGGAATGAGTTACAGTTTGGAGGGCAGATAGGACACTGTCATTTGTATCTGAACTTTTGTTGGCGCTCCAGATCGGGGGTACGTAGGGGTCACAACCGCAATTTTATTGTATTTTTGCAATGACCTCATTGGAGTTTTGACAATATGACCCAAAGACCTTTGGTGGTCCGCAAGAAACATAAAGCTCAGTGTGTATCCGTCTGTGGGATGGTTGGAGAAGAAAGGCAACAATTGAAGCAGCCGACCCTATGTCCCTTTCTCTAAGTGGAAATTTAGAGGGCAAAGATTTGGCAGAGAGAGAATATTTACTCTTTTAATGCCAGTGGGTCGGCAGCATGACTGTAAAGCTCCAAGTAGACATCCTAGCAATAAGTAAACAGAGACCCTTTTCTTTAAAGTGAATTTGACACTTTTCCAAAATCCTGAATAGCCGTTTTATTCATTAAATGCAACTGTGCAATTGTGCTTACAAATTAAAGTAAGAAATATCTAATAATTGCTATGGTTTTAACTTTATTTTCTCAAGATCGGCATGACTTAAATCAGATAATGCTGGCTAATGCCAATCACACCTTCCATTACGTAAATATTAAACTAAATGTATCTAAAACAATTAGCTTGACTTCCAAACAAAAAGCACAAGCTGTAAGAAACGTTAAGAAATGATTCAATAATGCCAAAAGGTGTGACAATTCCCCTTCAAGGTTCATCTAGAATCAAAGCAACTCCATTAATTACAATCAGTCACCTTAGTCTTGGTATCTTCATGTCTTATCTAAGTAGGAATGGTGGGCTATAACGATCCCAAGACCCAGCTACAGAGACATGAGAGGTGGCAGTCATCCACGAATCAATATTAAGTATCAATGACATTATCCAGATTTCAGATCCTCAATGTCGTAACAGAGCTATGGGTACCAGCTTTAAGGTGAGAATCCTGTGCTCCAATAATTAGATGCCCCCTCCCATGGTATTAGTATAGTAAGTGCTAAATCTTTGGACCACGTACTTTCTAGTAGCTACCCAAATAGCCTCTAAGATCGCAACCCTTGTGTCATCTAACTCAATGGTTAACCTTTGTTGCTGGTGTTGATACTTCATAATACACAGCTAATGCAATGAGATGAGATTTTTCAGATCACCGCAACTCATTAAGTGCTTTTTAGTATGATGGATAGACATCCTACACAATTCATAAACATAAACATGGCTAGGTTATTTTTTGGGTGGATTTCCCAATACGTTCTCTTTCGTCAAAAACCCACTCATGACCTTGAGGTTGAATCGGATTGATATGGCTATTTGTTACAAGCCGTAGATATGAAATCAGATGCATTCCTATAGAAGATACTTGGGGGGGGTTTAGTTCTGAAATGAGTTATACTGAGGAAATAAAAAAAGAGAACACGAGAACCTGATACAGACACAATTGTTACGAGGGATATTTTCTCATTCTTGTGTTTGAGAGCTCCACTTGAATGAGGAGGGGCACAGCATTATCTTCATCAAAAGAGTTCTCAGAAGATCTAATTTCAAGGGGGGAGCAACTATTGCAAAGCAGTGGACAAAGGGTAAGGATACGTTTGTTCAGTCATCAGCGCTGCTACTTCAGGTTCTCACAGTGACATGGGGGCAGAGGGTTACCTTGTGTGGTTCACCTGTTCATTGGGTTACAAAGGTGTTTATTATGTCACATAACTCACAATTGTACATCACGTTGTACAGCGATGCAAATGCCTTATAAATAAATAATAATAATGTTTTGCCAAATTGAAAGCTGAACAAACCTTACTAATTTTAGTGGCATGTTTATTTCTTCTTTGATAAGATGATATTTAACTCTCGACTTGCCTTGAAGGAATCTGGAATCATAAAGGAACTCATGACTGCTACTGTGGTATTAACAAAATATGGATATGAAAATATGGGTATATGTGGATTTCCATCCACTATTTAAGGCAGATATTCACTTATATGTGAATCCACTTTAGAGGCAGATTGTATTGACTATAACCATGAATGTCACAGAACAAAAACAGAAGGCATATGGATATACAATGGGTATACATTAAGCATACGAGCAGCAAACTGGAACCAATTTTAAAAAGTCACCCCCATTTTGTTTAGGGGATAGATACTTAAAAGGTTTGTCATACAAGTGTTTTCTCAGAGTTTTGTCCCCATGCTAATAATTTTTTTTAAAAAAAAGAGGATAATATACATCTCTCAGTGTAAAGCTTTTTTGTGTGTGCTAGATACACATATGCAAAACACACCTTTAATGTACTTACTGTCTCTTTAAGAAGCAGAGTTTAGTGACAAATAACGGAAAATGTTAGAGTAATAGAATTCTAGACTTTCTCGCGAGGGTAAAAGGGACTTTCCAAGAAAAATCTTAAAGCCATTGTCAAAAATGAATCCAATCAGTTTTGGCTCCCAATAAGGTTGAGTCATTACTGAGTTTGCATGATGGGTGGGGGTTAGTAATGGAATCGGATGTAGAAGAGCTCTCTGGGGGTGTAGCTCTCTGTACATACTTCCTTTCTGCTTGACTCAATCTGTATTGGTTTGACTATTCGGTTGGACCATTAGAACCATAAACCCCACCAAAGCTCAAAATACTTTGACTAGGAAAATATATAGTTAAAAAATGTATCTCCATAAAATCATTACAGTACCCAAATTTGATTTCATGGGAGTGAGTTGTACGCAAGCTGAGACGACATACACTACATGTGCACAGGCTGCCTTTAATATTGATAGGGCCCTGGGTGGCACCCCCTAACGTGAGTTTGAGTGAAACGTCACATCCATGCTGACACACAAAGACACATACATGATCGCATACACACATTATATATATAAATATATACACACATACAACATACATGCCACCAGCTCCGCTTACCTCTCACCAGTGACCACACCTGTCTTTTCCCCCCTCATGTAGTTCAGATATAGATCAAATAAACAACACATGGAAACTCAGCACTGCCAGTATAGCTCAACTGTATAAAACACAAACCCAACCTTGCAGTTATATATCAACAGGAAATCACATGCAAACTCAGCATTGAAGGCATAGATCAAATAGATAATGCATGGAAACCCTAGATTGCAGACATAGTTCACAGGTTAAATACCCAAAGGCTCACACCCAGATTGTACACATAGGACTTGCCCTAAAACAGCTTATCTGTGCCATCTTTGTCCTCATGCAGCTTGGTAGTGCCCCAAACCTTCCTGTGTCATCGTTGTTCCAAACAGCCTGTCTGTGCCATCTTTGCCCCAAACATCCTGCCTGTGCCATTTTTGCCCCCTGCCAGCCATTGCCATATTTGCCCCTCACATCCACAATTATGGTATCACACTCTTCTACATGCATACATAAATAGATACATACTCATTCACACATGCTGTCCTTTCATTCTTTGCTGCAACAGTAACTCAACAACTTGTCACTTCTAAAAGGAACCACGAATTCTGGTTTGTATCAGAGGATTCTACAGGAGAATGTTAAGCCATCTAGCTGTCAGCTGAAGAACAACTGGGTCATTCAACAGAAAAACCATTCTAATGCAGGCTAAGAACAAAACATTTCAAGTTTTGAAATGAACTGGACAATATCCATACACAAACCCCTTGAGATATTGCTGCATGACCCGAAAGTAGCGGTTGTAAGAAAACCACAAGAGTTAACACAGTTATGCATGGTCCAAAATTGTTCAACGGTACTATGAGAGACGGGTCCATAACTACAAGAAACATCTGTGTGTAGTTGGTGCTGCTCAAGATGGGGTGACCAGGTTTTGATCCTAAAAAGGTGATTACTTTTGATACAGGGGCATTCAATGTTTTATAAATATACTTAATAAATGACGTAAGTATTAAAATATGTGTTTTAGTTTCCTTTTATTTAACCAAACTATTACGTTTTGGTTGAAAATGATTGACTTTCTTACACTAGTGTGTGTGTTAGCTGCTATGTCTGGGATAGAAGATGAGCCTCACCAGCTAATTTTTCATCTTCCTCTCGTAATGGTTGTAGTTCTTGTGGTTGCCCATCTCAGTTTCTAAAGTGGAAACATCTCAAATTGCCGTCTTTCTCAGTAGAGTAAGAAATAAAAAGATATAGTATTATCATACAAGTCCCTATTGTTTGAAGCTACGTGGACTTGGAAAAAGCATTGATTGCAGGTGTGATTGAAACAGTATCCAACGCTACTTTTACATACAAAGCTTCCGTTCATGCTACCTTTCATATAAGGTCATCAGAGGGTGAGATGAGTCAACTTTTTCCAAATATTACTCTTGAGGAGTTTCCTTTTATTTTCTTATAAGATTAGAGGTGACTTTCTATGTCACCATATACTTTCCTATCTGGGCAAATGATTACCAAGTTCATACCAGACATAATTATGATGTGAACTTTATACCTAGTAAAGTCTAATTGCGCAATCATTTTGCAGGTTTAATGGAAAAAACACAAATTGTCAGCAATATTAAATTTCTTACCGGAAGACAAGCGATCACATATTTATTTTAGAGTAAACATAATTGCTCTTAATCAGGGTAATGTATCACAGTGCATCCAAAATTAAAACAGGCAGGAGATATAACCTGCTGGAGTTTCCATTTGTATACGATCTGGCTTGGTAAAAAGAAGATTACATTTAGCAAGTTATCAATCATATTTTATACAAATACATGAGAAAACCATACATGTTCTGTAAAAGCACAATCAGTCTTGGTTCGATATTTAAAATGCAGAATGGTATTAGATCGTATCTAATATATCTATACTTTCCCAATTCCTTAATACATGTCAAACTGCAGGAAATATATATATATATATATATATATATATATAATGTGCTAAGATTGGCCTTGTATGTATGTTTACGTACGGTTCTGTGCAAACGTTTTAGGCCGGTGTGAAGAATCCTGTGACTTAAGAATGCTTTCACAAATAGACCAGTTAATAGTTTATTTTTTAATGTAACCAAATTAAGTAAACAGAAGAAAAATCTGAATCAAATCAATATTTGGTGTGACCACCCTTTGCCTTCAAAACAGCATACGTTCTTCTAATTACACTCGCGCTCGTTTTTTTTTTTAAGGAACTTGGCAGGTAGGTTGTTTCAAACATCTTGCAGAACTAACCACAGTTCTTCAAGAAGCAACTGAGGCGCTAATGTAAGCACCTCAGTTGCTTCTCTCTATTCATGTAATCCCAGAGACTCAATGATGTTGAGATCGGGCTCTGTGGGGGTCATACCATCACTTCCAGGAGCCCTTCTTTACACTGAAGATACTTCTTTGATTGTATGTTTGGGGTCATTGTAACTCGCCTGAGTTTAGTGGGTGTCTGAAACATCCACTAAACATTAGGAATAAAAAGTAAACATAAACAAACTTTTTTTCTCACTTTCACATCATCTCATCTCAGCAACTAATCATGAAGGGCCAACTAGGCAGGGGTGTTTCAAGATATTTAGGGGCCTTAAGCAAAAAGATTTAGGGTGACATATTGAGTATAGCTAATTATACATAAGTTAAGGAACATAATATATTATAATGATATAAATTTAAGAAGGGTGCATAATTAAGTATGTGTATTATCTTGTTCTACCTTGTTTAGTGAATAAAAAACACCTCAAATATATAAAAGGCCAATTCCTAATGTCTGCATTACTCAAGGTTCGCCACTAGAGGGCAGGCAAGCGATAGAATTAACATTCTTTTTTCCACCTTTTCACCTCTGAGAATATCATCTCCTTATTGGGTATTTACATGAAACTAATATTTGCTAAGTGTGACTAATTATATCAAGAAAGGATTTAACAAAGTAAGGTTATGTGGAGATAAGTAAAAGAAAAGACATGCAAACGGAATGCAAATGCCCAGTGGGCCGCTGGTGGACATCGACCAATACTCACACTACCTGTTGCTCCATCGGCAGATTGGGTCAATTACATCATCAGGCATACAGCGGCCTTAAAGTGCCAGAGCTGCTATGTTCCCCCAGCCCAAGTCTGGTTTCAAAGATGGCAAGTTCAGCAAACATAAGAACACATTTTGCTCCATTAAAAAACAAAACACATTTTAATGCTAGCATTACTTTTAAATGCACTGGGCTTTATACATTTCAAATGAATATTTAAATTATCCCATCCAGTCTATGCCTTTAAATTATTCCGCAACACAGAACATTTGTTAAAATTACCAAATCCCCACGGACACTCTGTGACAATGACATGTAGTCGTTATTATATAATATTAGTGTATTTTAAGGACCGCTCTAGTTTTTTTATTTAACTTTCCCACTTATATCTAACTATTTATATTCATGGGCGAACTGGGATAACTTTCTCTAGTTCCTAGAGTCTAGAACTAGAGAACTAATAATAATAATAATAAATAAATAACAAACATTCCCAGTCAAGTTGAAACAAAATGAGAAATGAACACTGTATTCACCCAGCTGTACCTAAACAATAACTCAGCCAAACCCATTCTCCCGTAACCAGTGGAAATGTCCTTTGGGTACAATTTGACTGGTTTATGCAAATGTTCCTATTTAAAAAAAAATATATATAATTTTATTTCTAATTTTGTCACTTAATATCCCAGCTTCAGTATTAAATCAAGTAATCTTGATTTCCAGTTTACCAAAATTATATGACATTTATTGATAGAGCGCATGTAAATTCGGTTAAAATTCCTTAAAATGTGTAATATTTATAAGAGACAAAAAATGGTAGACGCTCAGAATTTGACATCAGATAAGACCCATTCTGATTTTTTCTGATGTAACAACTCGTTCTTGGTCTTGCTTTAGGTTCAGGATAGCCATATACCTATCCGACGCATGTTTAAACTGTATTAGCCTCTAGAGCCTCTTCTGGGAGCCTGTTCCACTTATCTACCACCCTCTCAGTGTAGTAAGACTTCCTTACGTTACATCTAAGTCTCCGACCCACTCATTTTAGACTATGGCCTAATGTTCTAACATTTTTCCTCCTTTCATACAATTCTATGTTGATGGCAATAGAGAATATTATTTCCCCAAATGATTTGTTGTAATGGTTTAGCCTCATATTCTAAAAATATACCACAATTATACACAGATTACGTGTATAAATATCTAAAATCACCATGGATTCCTATAATATTATTATCATAGAAGCTGTGAGTGTATGATGTCCCACCCCAGCAGTGATCCAGGCTATTTCATCACTCATGAGGCTCCCATTCAACAATACTGCCTCTATGCCTATGACTTAGACAACATTAAGAGATCAAGAGGCTGCAGCTTGGGAAGGAGGAGGGATCAGAAGAACTCAGCTGCTGATCACAGTCAGGCAAGGAGCACTCACCTAGGGCACGAGGAGGGGAGAGCAGGCACTCAGGAGCACCTTGCCACCACAGGGGAGAGCAGGCACTCAGGAGCACCTTGCCACCACAGGGGACAGTAGGACAAACGTCTGAAGGAGGGTCATCAGAGTCAGTTGAAGGAGGGAGATCAAACCCCCCCCCCCCAAAAAGGCATTTAAAGAACTTTTAAAGGTTTTGGAATCTTGGGTGTCAGAATTAGAAACGGGTGAGATTGCCCCATTCAGTCTGCTCCCCAGCGGCCGTTCTCGTGTGATGATGGAGAGTTTACTGCGCGAAGACTCAGCCTGAAGAAGAAGAAGTCAAGCAAAGTACGAGAAGGTCGCTAAGAGTCCGTTCCCTGGAAGGACGACTGCTGAGAGTTAAAGGGCCAGCCTTCACAATACTTGTTTTCCCCGCCAGCTGTGAGCGGCCGCGCCGGCCCATGGAGCAGGGTGCCTGTCCCTTTAAAGCCGGTGAGTGAACAGGCTGTGTGGGAAGAAGGTGAGTCAGTCCGATTTCCGCCTGGAAAGTCAGATCGGTAACCGGAACGTCAAGAGGGGTCACTCTGTCACCTCCCCAGCCGAAGGGACTCGTCTGTCGCCGCCTCCGCCACTGGCTATCAACGAGCAGCCGCCGCCGCCGGGAGCGAAGGACATCATGCTGCTTTCACCTGCAAGGGACACCATGCTGCTGATCCTAGGTACGTGGGGTCACCTGTGCGAGGATCCCTTCCATTTATTACCGGGTGATCGAGTCTTAATTAACCCTCTGATTGCAGGATCGGGTGTGCGGGTTCCTTATTGCTAGTTGTGCCATCAGATTATATGGGGAGGGGAGCCGGGCGCTGTATGAATCCATCAGGCTGTGTGTAGGAGATCCTAATAATTTTTATACCTGTTAGATCTGAAAAGAACATTAAAAAAATATTCAATTCTAAAAAGAAATGCCCCACTAACCTAGATTTAGAATGTCGGTGGAACTGACAATGATCTGATTTATTCTCTCCCTGCCTCATCTCTAATTTCCAGAATATTTTTATACACATTACCCTCTTTTACCTGTCAATAAACCCCTCGGCTGTCATTGCCCGACCTCCGCTCATTGCCCAGCTTGATTAGTTACAAATACCACTTTTGATGGGTAAAGTAGATATCATCGCTGCTTTCGGCGGAAACGTGGACTTCTTGAACTTTTTCCTTTATCTCTGGAATTATACGCTTGGGCATTAAGCCTGGGGTCAAGATGCTGAGCCCAGGTCCGATGCCAAGTAGGTTTTACTTTGGGGATGTTTTGGCACATTGGTACCTTTTGCCGTATTTTTTCCTACAGACTTCCAAAGGGTTAATCAAAGTGATCATAACATATATATATATATTGAATTGAAAATTATTTAAAGTAAATATTGCTTATATTATAACCTGTTGTTGATTTAATAACATCCATCTTCTTAATGCCATGTGACCCTACCTGATATTTCTGCCCGCTATTGTTTGATTAGTTGTTTTTCTTACCCCGAAGCATTCCTAAAAATCTTCACTAAATAAGTGTCATATGGAGGCTTCCTGTGACTTGGTAGCTCAATAAAGTGGCAAAAATAGAAATCGCTGGCTGGTGAGATAAGAATTGCAAGCTTCACAGCATAGGAGGCTTTGTGCAAGTGACGGAATATTCACGCAATAGGAGCCGGAAACATTATTGCATTTTTTTTTATTATTGTTGATTTGTTTCATGTCTCCTATTTCATAAGTATTTGTAATCCCTGTGCCATGGCGGGTTGCTGCGTGGACATTATCAGTGTTATTTCAGTAGTTACGCGTTTGCCTCCTCAGTGTGGATCTTTCATTTGTCAGTGGATCCAGGCAAGGAGGCATAACCGAGTGAAGCTGTGGGTTCAGATTGTGGTCAGGCCAAGTTGCTGTCACATACCCGGTTTACATGAGTACTTTATGCCAGGATGTGTAAGAAATGACAGCGCCCAGAAGCCTGTATTGGATGCTCCTGATCAGGGGGCACACATGGAGAGCAGTATACCTGAATTGACGTGTATTTTTTTCCCTTCAGTAAAACATTTTAATATAAAATAGATTTAAATAGCGGATAATAGCTATGTTAGGTGCCCGTAGAATGTATATTTTACATTTACCTCTAGCCTTTGCTCTGACCTACTCAGCATTGTTATCCGCTGAGTGTTCCAATAACCTCTAGAAGTCCTCTCCTACCACTGCCGGAACCTATACTTATAAATATATGTTCCTGTATAACTTTATTCTTCATAGTTCTAATTCTCACTCATATGGCACCCCATGATATACTCGGCACTTTACTTACTGCATCCAGCAGTATATTTAGGTTAGGTGTTGCACTAGGCCTAACCCTGGGAAGAGCACCAGCCGCCCGTCGAGACTTAGACCCTCAACAGCCTTCCTTTGTGCTGACCACCGTGATGTGCGTTGCCAGGTAACCATACTGTCTAACCGGGTGGGTTGCGCCCCAATGAGCAGCATGCATCAATAAACTGGTCTGCCCCACATAGTTGGCCCCGCCAGTATACCCCATTGATTGCATGGGGCAAGTTAGATGGCACCTTGGCTTCTGTGGGATCTAGGATTTCCATCAAAACCCCCAGGTGATGAGATGTGGTCTTTGCACTGAACTTAACATTGTGCCAACTCATATTTAACAATTGAGTAGAAGAAAGTTTTGGGTTTTGCTAATCTGTGTATTCTGATAACCCTAACCATTCCCCGTAACCTCCCTCAATACCTGATGACCCCCCCGGATGCATTTGCCCCTTCCCTACTTTTTACATTCTATCGCTCAAGAGCTGGATCTGTGAACGCTGTGGATGGGGGTCAGTTTAAACCCCTCAATGCTTGGAAAGCGCTCCCCTTTGATTTAAGTAGTTGCATCATGGAGGAGGACGGTGACCGCAGGCAAATTCTTTTTTTTTCTTTCTCATTATTGAAGAATGCATATTAAATTACTTTAGGGGGGGATGTCATTCCTAAAAGGTTTGTTGCAGAACGCAGAGGTTCCTGATGGAATTTCTTACTTAATGGTAGGCAAAAGATGGGGGGGGGGGAAACAGAAATGCCTTAATATTCATATGTAATATTTTTGTGTCTTGGTTAAAGCTCTGCGAATTGGCACACAAATTCTTGGTCCCATTCCTGTGACTCACACACAGGAGGATGACACTTAAGGTGCGGCTCTCTCCTGTTTGTTTTTTAATTTGGTGATATTAAATTTGGCAAAATCATTCTGGATGGAGCTACATTAACCCGTGTGATGTTTTAGCTACACGAGCACCGCTTTCCCTTAACAGCAAAAATAGTGCAGCCATCCCAAACACATAGCTCCCGAATGTATTGCGTTCCATTAACTACATAAAAGGAATGTAAACTTGTAATAAAAAATGGGTCACTCCGCCATTGGTCTTTTAATCCATCCAAAACCAAGGCTCCCATGAACCTATTAAAGATCTTCAGAATCGATCTATACATTGTGCTAGAGATATTGTTAGCAAAAAAGTAACGCAAACCCTCCCCAAATTCTGTTCTATTCCTTTCCAGCTGCTGTAGGAGCTGGAATTGACCAGCACACTGTATAAATCATTGTTCGAGATCTTTAGGCACACGGTTATTTGGTTTTTTTTTAGTAAATGGCATAAATATATTTAACAAACACGTTTGTTCACTAGAGCTTACGCTCTAAAGAGTAATTCCCATCCTTTCTTTATAGCTGAAAAAACGTAAAAGGTTTTATTTATCTTTGCACATAACAGTAACTTAATCACAAGTGCCCAGTGACTGTAAACTAAATAGATTTAAGGATCTATTATTTCAGTTTTCCCCTTCTGCCCATGCAGTGATGTCATCCTTTTCCTCACTTGAACTCAGTGTGACATCATCATGGATGAAGCACAGAATCTTCGCATGGTTGCACACTCACAGGATATAGAGCGGTAGGCTCTGTGGCCACTGAGTGTCGCAGGTCGTTAGTGGGGTGGAAAAGGGGGACAGCTCATTTCTATTAAACATTGACTAGTAGAATATTTAAAGTATTAACATGTTTTGCTTTTATTGCTGCTCGTAAAGGGACACTAAAGCTTTTTAAGGAACATTTACAAATCTGTTTACTTAAGAAGGGTCAAATTTCACCTTCTTATTTTAAAGTGATATATAATTTTGGAATACGAGGAAAAGCATGGTGGTGGTTCTCCAACTCCAAGCCTTGGGTCACCATAACCTAATGTAACCTAGTATTGATGGTGCACAGAGAGTTAACCGCGGGATGACTTTATAGATGTTTATATGGTCCATTTTATATTTACTGCACAGAGCAGGCAGGGTTTTATAAGAGAAGGCCATTAAAGTCTAAATGGGCCAATAACATGGGGTGGAGGGTGATGTTGCCATCTGTCGATGTGAGGTTAGGGGGAGCGGTTACTCTTGTGGACTAGAGATTTAATGACTATGTCATGCTCCTGAAAAACAGATTACTGAAAACTGTAAAAAAAAAATATTGCTTCATGGGGTTGTTTAATAAAGGTGCGTTTTTGTTAATCCTGGTGTTCATGGATATTTAACACATCACATCCATCACCCAGTAGCTGTGACACTAACTTTGCTTCAATCAACCCTGAAAATAGTTTTTGGGGTTTTTGCTGCACCTGTCATAAAAACAAAAAAGTCCATGTTTCAAATGTAGATCTGTACCTGGTGCCAAGGACGTATTATATTTTTTATGTAGTGACATCATAGGGCTCATAAAGCAGTTCAGGCATCAAAGAAAGATGTGTTGTGTGTCGTTGGAGAGAGTAGTGCATGCGTGTACCCCTCGACGTGTGCACCACCAGAGAAGGTGCTTGGGGATCCCACCTGACTGCAGGTGAATGTTCAGGTGCTAAATATTTGACAGCTTGAAATGATTATATCATATAGAAATAAATGGTTTGGGGACAAACTAAAGAGATAACCAGTCTGGGAAACAATCGGTTAACTAACATAAACAGTTATTTGCATTGTTACCGACTGAGAACATCATACTTTTACATGCAAGTGTGCTTGGTGGCTCACCTATCACTCTGCATTCCTGCAATAGCGAGGTCTACATTTCTCACAGGTTTCTTTTACTTCCCAGCACGTGTCTTGGAGGAGGGGAAGACCTGGTACATTGTTTAGAGACAACTCCCCTCTTTGGGAATGAGAGCAGGAGGCTGTGTGTGTCGGCCTGACTCACCGGAGTAGGCGTGAACTGTCTGCCATTAGCCGAATTCCACCTCCAGGCTCCACACCTCTGAACACATCTAGAATAACCTCACAATAACACTTCTAGTAACCCCTTACCTTATAAATGGTAGAGATGAAAGGTCAACAACTGCTACCACAACGAAGGACACTGAAGAAATAACGGGTCTTTCCTGGACCTACTGGCGTTTATATTGTCCTTGGGTTGTAATCCATTCTCCGATCTAGAGCTAGGTTAACACCAGATTGGCAAAATTATGGCTAACCGTCTGTTGCCAGCGTTGAGACCACTCAAACCACCTTCCCATAAACCCATGAAAATCATAGAAACTGTAGCTGGGCACTAACTAGAGGATTATATGTTCTTAAACTGAAGTTGTTCCACAACAGTCCTGTTTCAGACATTGTAGATATTATTACAGTATTAGTCCAACAGGTAGCTCTCCAGGTTGGTTTTGAACTCCAAAGATCGTTCGCTTGGCTGGGCATAGAATGAAGAATACGGAGCCGTAGATCACTAATCGCTGGGGGAACTATAGTTCACTCACCTTAGTTTAATTCATATGCTTTGCTTTTCTTACACTTATGGAGGATTCCTTTCCTTTGGGGCTTTCTTTATCTAAGAGGAAATGCCTTCTGTTGGGGCCTCTGTTGTTAGAGGGTTTTTCTGACAAACTTGTTATCCAGAGATTCTAAGTTAGATGAAAAATGGACAGGAATGAGACATGTATTCTATTACAGCAGAACGTTTCAAGAACAAATTCCATAGTCTATTTTGCAGCTGTTAAATCATTATAAGTAAAAGAACTCTGACGTTGCTTTCTTTGTTGCTTTATGCTCCTTTCTACTAATTTTCTTCTTTTTGCTTTGTGGTCTAAAGATTATTCTCAGACAGCAGTTATGATGTCACCTATAATGCGGTGTATTTGCACGTGAGAATTGCTTAAATAATTGCTACCTTTGAAAATGTCGGGACTAAGCAGATGGTCGAACTCGTTAGACAAATAATTTTATATATGCAGATTACGAGCATATATCCTGTCAGTCACCCGACAGAGGCCCAACCTTACTTGGAATAAATAGTTAGTGCAAGGAATTATAGATCTTTTAAACACTGCACATAAAAGGTTAGTCTCTGCGGAGGTAAAAATGTATTAAATGTGACATCAGTATTGATTTTAAACCTGTTAACGTCAGCTTAGGCTGTGCTTAGTGTTAATAACATAATAAAAGATATGATGAAAGAGGGTGGTTTAAGTTCAGTTAAACTACGTAGGAACCCGCAGCTACCAAGCTTTTTGTTTTTCAGGCACTAAATAACATTAGTTCCCCGCTCAGCCCCCGGTTCAGAGGTTCCGGGGCACATGGGTCTAGCCCCCGCCAAAAAGAAAAACATACTTGGGAAATCAGAATGCACTCCCATGGAAGTCACTGAACCAGCAGCCACTCACACGTATGCTAGAAAACATCAGTGTAGAGATGGCACACATGATTGGCTACCGCTCTTGTTGATTCTTCTACTGAGCATGTGCAGGAAGCATACTGTGGTATGCTCCCAGCTTTCCAATGATACGGCGGGGGGAGGAGTTAAACAGAAGCAATAGAGCTCTCCCTCATTAGTTGTAAGTAGATTTGCGTAGAGGGGGCATTGACCCCAGAGTAGGAGGCAACTGGGTGTAGAGAAGGGGAAGGTGGGCAGGGAGTAGGCAGGCTGTAGATGGGGAATGGGTACTCTAATGAGCCAGAGACAGAAGAAACAAGCCCAGAGAGTTCCAAGGTATGTTGAGAAGTATATCGTTTGAGCATGGTGCATATGGTATGACCATTAAGCTTGCAATCTAATCCTTTGGGATATGTAATTTTGGAAAATATGAAGAATGGCAAACTGCTTAAGACAAAACCACTTCAAAAGCAATGAGCTCTCCAGCGACGGTATATGTATAGCGTATGTAAGTCATTGACTTTTTCCCTGGTTTTGGTTCAGCTGATGTCATCAGCCGCACAGAAACCTGATTCCTAAGTTGTGTGTCGGTTAGTAGGAATAAAGGAAACTCGTCACATAGGTAAAAATCTGTATTAACCATTTCATTGCCAGATGAGAAACACTATTTTGCTATTTTTAAGTCTGTTCTTTCTCAAATCAGTGAATCAGTGGGTTTCGTTTTGATATTTTTAATGTTACCTAAAAAGAAACACTTTTAAGGAAAAGTTAGTTTTGAGAATTCCCATTCATTTGCTGATTTCTAACAAGATGATACCGGGGACAGTGAAGCCTCCCAAAGGATACACCTTCTGCTAAAGTCAATTACTGGTGTAAATGAACTCAAACCAGAAGCTAAGCCCCGGTTAGATTATCTTTGAAGAAGTGATAAGCTTGCCGTACAATAACGAAACGTTCCCTGTACAAGCCATACAAGTTTGGGCCTAGTGAGCACCCTGTCCCTCTTTCCTCCGCTGATGGCCATCTCTTATAAAAGCCTAGAATGTTTGTGGGATAAGAGTGTGTCACGGTGTTCTGCATCCCCAAAGCCACCCTAATGTTGTATAGAAAGCAAAACTGATAATAGCCGTATTCGCCCGAGAGAAAGCGGAGTCTTCCGTCGATGCCATTTATTGGGCCAACATAGAAAACGATGAAAAGTTCCATAAGCTTTTGGAAACTCTGAGGCCTCGATTTAAAGAAGATTTTATTTAAAGAGGAAGTACAGCAGTTTAGAAATGTCATCATAATTTCCCTTCACATTAAGATGGGATCAAATTTGTTCTGTGGGAATTTTCTCCACCTGAAGGGGAAACTTTCAAATAACTTTCTTGGAATGGGATCAAACCACTGCCGTTTAGTGTCTAGTGATCTTTTTTTAAAAAAAAATGTTTGTAGTGTCCTTATTTGACTTTCAGCTCCGATGTAGGACGGACTATAGAAAATATAATAATATATAATAATAATGATGACATGGTTTAAATGAGTTTTGTGCCTTAAAGGGACACTCCAGCCACATATACTCTTTAATGTATAGGATAGCTGAGTGGTCCCTTTTTCATGTTGTCCGCCTTGCCGCTGCATGTAGGGGGTCCTGCAGAATTGCCCACCCCCAGCGTGATATACTCTGCATCCTTGGCTCACCTGGGGGGGGGGTCTAATTGTTTACAAAGTATGCATTCATTCAGGGCCGAGCTGGTGATGGTGAGACACGCCTGGCACTTTAAGGCTGGTGGCCGCCTGATCACATGGTTGCTGCCAATGGCTGGATAAGCACAGCCACACGCTGCGTTGTTATGTTTGCGTAGCATGCGGCCGGGATATCCTGCTGGACAAACACGGCAAACCTGAAAATTACATTTCTAGTAAACGATTGCTATGTGCCGGTATATTTATGTGTTTTATTGTATTTTAGGTTTTCTGTTTGCTGCTTGCAATGCTTTGGAGAACACAACATCTTCTCAAAATGGTAAGTGAAGCCTCATTTCAGCATCTCACTTTCTACTTAATCTTATTTTGTAATCCCAGATAAGATTAAAAAAAAACACTATTAACTTCTATGATATCTACTGGGTATGATGAAAGGGGGAGCTTTTATATATTTTCATATATAAATATTATATGTGTATACATGCACAACACAATTATTCTCAGCTGAAAATGTTGAATGATCTCATCCCTCTTGTAGATTTAAATAATGGGTTATTCACTCCTAATTTACATCAGGAACCCTTACTTCTGAAGACATTGGTGGCTAGGTGTGATGGGAGTTGTAACTTCAGCAGATGAATTATATAGCTTGTAACCTGACCATAACAGGGCATCAATCCAGGGATTAAAAGAAAAAAAACCTCTGTCCAGAGAATGAGGATCCACATGGCATGATGGCAGTGGGTGCAGAGGGTGGGCAGAAGAATGTACTCCGCAGACAGGACCGGGCAGTGACGTCAGCGCTGTCCCAGTCTTCGTGGATTGCCAGGCTGCACAGTTGAGCTAATTATAGAGTAACAGTAACAGCGAGTACCGGGGATGAGATGCAGACCCCTATCAGGAGGAATCACGTGGAACGGAACCGTTCCGTAATCCAGTGCTGCCCAACCCATTCGCTATGTGAGCCTTATATATGAGCTTTAATGATGTCATACAAAAAAGCCCCTTCTGGCACAGTGAAAAGGCACATTGGTCACGGTCCACTTCTCGTATACAGTGCTGGATCTAGAGAAACTAAATTAATAGCGTTTTAGTTCCAATGTTTGGGAAATCCAGGAATAGTGCCGTACAATAGGCTACAGTTTAGGATGGGCAGCCCGTATTCGCACACTTTTTTTTCCTGCTCTATAATGTAATATTTACACGTTTGTGTTGGTACATTTCTGATTCTTTAATCTGGCCCTTTGATATATCCCCATCATTTTAATAATGTCACCGTACTAGATCCCTGCAGCAAAATAGAGGGGGTTAATCTTGGAACTGGTACAGTTTGTCACCTGTGAGTTCACCGAGCAAATAATGACATCGCACATGAAAGGCGGAATCTCATGTGAGTTTGTTCACGTGTTTAACCAGCTAGATCTCTGTTCCTCCGGGAACACCGTCTTCTGTAGCTGAATTATAGCTGGAGTCGGGTAGACTAGATGGGCCAATCCGTTCTTCTTCGGTCATAATCTATGTTTCTGTGTTAAATTCACCATTCATCTCTAATCAGTTGTCAGATTTGGGAATCTAAGGGCATACAACATTATTCGCTATATTATTATTAACTGGTTAAGAGTAATGGGAGTTTTAGTCCAAAACAGCTGCACAAGAAAGACATTTATTAATTATTATTGTCTTTAGGTTCTCCTCTGTTTAGCTATATAATATATATATATTAGTTAATATAAGCTATATTATACATATATTAATATAAGCTATATTTTATTATATTATGTATATATGTACTGTATATACGGTATACACTGTATATAGCATATATTCCTCAATTATAAGACAACCCCCTAAAAATTTGAATATTAATTTAGAAAAAAAGAAAAAGCCTGAATATAAGCCTACACTATAAGAAAAAAAGTTTTACTATTTAATAATAAACTATGATTGAGAAAAATATTTTTTTTGTTTTTATTTCCTTTTAGTTGCCAATCTGTCCCCAATTATGCACATCTGCCCCACGGCTTGCTGCTCTGCCCCCTGATATGCCCTATATTCCCCTATATGCCACGCTGCCTCCCTGATATGCCACTTTGCCCCCCTATATGCCACTCTGCCCCCCTCATATGCCTTATACCTGTTATTTACCACTCTGCCCCCCTTATATGCCTTACCCCCCGACTTACCTATGCATCCCTTGACTTGTCCCCCATGCTCCAGACTCCCTGGTGTCAAG
This sequence comes from Spea multiplicata, assembly GCA_009364415.1. Taxonomy (NCBI): domain Eukaryota; kingdom Metazoa; phylum Chordata; class Amphibia; order Anura; family Pelobatidae; genus Spea; species Spea multiplicata. The sequence continues at coordinate 478,958 of VKOC01000234.1, forward strand.
TAGGGGAAGCCGTTGGAGGTCTGCGTGATGCGTGCAGACAACCTTCGCTGCTACCTGGGACTACGCTGGGGCTTCTAAGGCTGAGCTCCAGAAGGTCATGTGACGCCGGCGTTCCGTAACAGAAGCCCCAGCAGAAGTCCCGTCAGCAGTGGAGATTGTGGATCCAGATCCCCTGCAGCGCTGCGGGGGATCTGAATCTTAGTCTTATAGTCAGACCTTTATTTGAGATCTGATTATAAGATGACATCGAATATAAGACATTTGCTCTGAAAAAAACCTTGTCTTATAATCGAGCAAATACGGTATATAATATAGCTTATTTATGCAGTATTTTCAGATTGTTTCTTTATTCTTCTTGCTGTTCATAATTCTATCATTTTGGACCTGAACCTCCCTACCTCTTTTCGTACCAACTTTTGGTTTCCTGTTCTATTTTTTAAATCCTTGGAATACTAGAACCTCCAAAGACATCATATCTGCTCTTTCTAAGTTATTCCTGCTCCTCTAGCAAATTACTTTTACGGGGGGCCAGAGAAGAGACGTTAAGAACACGGATTAAGAGAGATTGAGTGTAACGGGTGAGCCGTTGGTGTGCGGGGGGATTTCCAGTGTTATGAATAGAGCTGTGTAGGCAGTTTTAGTAACAAGGTATGAAAGATTTTTACGCCTCTCCTTCCACCACTATACAGGATTCAAGGTATCTTATAGATGAGCTGATATACTATATGATTCTGTATATTATTTAGGGATATTGTATATATGATATACTGGCTAATTCCGCATTAATGCATTTACTGAATAACAAGGTTTCATTCTATGCTAAATACTTCCTTGGCAATATTTGCATATACCGTTTTAATTGCCCTTATTTGCAAAGTGCGTAATGAATTGTTGCCCCACTGAAATAAGCTCTCCAGAATGGATATGTTATCGTTCTCTCTCTTCCTTTTCATTTTAGCTACTTCTAAGAACGAGTCGGTTTGCCAAAGAGGTAGTTAGCTGGGTAGGAACACTTTCATACATTGTGTACACATTGGCAGAGGATAAAATTCATTATGCCGACAAGTTCACCAAAACAGACTCTCCCCATTTAATTTCAAAATGTGGTTTCGCAATTCTCACTGATAAATGTCTGCACGTCTACATCGAGAAATCTGCTCTTAGTTTCCCACAGAAAGGGCGTTTTTAGAGGGTATGTCATGACTATCGACTATTATCTGGTGGTGATTGTCCGAGCTGTGACTAGGGTGCCCTTGTTTTTTGATCACGTTGGATAGTCACCTGTTGCAGCTTTAGAAGAGGCTTTATTGGCTTTGCCATTCTGGGGTTTCACGGGATCCATGCCTTCTGGCATTTCCGAACCGGTGTGTACAGAGGTCTGTATTGAGTTTTACAGCCATTTTTAATGGTGACGGTGCTATTTGATGTGACGGCAAGACTATTGGAAGTAATTGCAGTACATCAAAGCGATTGCCTGTTGCACGTAGGATCAAAGTGCACTAATGGCACAGATATGGTAAATATTCTCTATATGATTGTGTGCAACAGAGCACTGAAATAGCGTCAGCTGCCTCGGTCCTCAAGAAAGGGAGACGTAACCTAAACCAGCGATTTCCGTTCTCCCAGGCATAAGGGGTTAATGTATGAAAAGTCATTGTGGTGCAAAGTAGGAAGGATGCCCAAGGTAGATGGTATGGCCAGGTTACCCACAAAATAACACTTGGCACCAGACTATTATAAAGACAAATGTAATTTTTATTATAGAACAAAGGAAGCCATTGTTTCTTCTTCCTATGAACATAAATCTAACCTCAATACAGGATATTTTCTTTTGTCAAAGCAGTGCCAGCTTTCCATCGCATAACTACTGACCAGGGAGCAATCCGTTTTGGTGGATAATTTGGTACTGTCCGAAACACTTACAGAATAGGAATGCACAGGGTTCAGATAGAAGGAGCATAGAAAGAATCTGGTCATCACATAAATTTAGCCTGAAGTCCTTGCTACTCTAGACTCCCTGGTGGTTTTATGTGGAACTGCAAGTAAAACCAAAAAGCTTCAGGCAGTTGCCCATGAATTAACTGCCCCTCTTGCCAACCCTTTCCTTATACCGTCCAATTCAGTCCCGGTGTCCAGCATACAAACACATGTCTGTATTTATTATTCACCCATTTGTTCCGGGGTAGCTTCTGTAGTTCATAGTTTGGGTATATTGCAGATGCCGACTTCAGATACGTAAAATATAACCTAAAAGGGAGGATGATTAATAATCAGCATTGAAAATATTATAACATTTGCAAATATTCAAATAATTTCAAATTTCATGGAAATGTTACTTTGTAAGATAGAATTGTAGCCACGTACAGAGGAGACGTCAAACACTGGGCTGTCTGTGTTACAAATGTTAATGGGAAATACACTTCTTATATTGTAAGTGGTGTTTTAGTATAATATTTCTTTCTATTTGCACGTCTCTCTGTTAACTCCTAATTGTCTGCCCTACTGGAATTATAAATGGCGGCTCCTAAATGTCTTGTAGAATGAACATCTATGGATATACAGTCTCCTTGCCTATTAAAGCCATATATTGGCTTTTAACTGGGTCTGTCTTGCTGCTGATCACATATACCTTTTAAACATTCTTCCGTACTGTACACCGTACTTGCCAGGACCTCTTTCCGGCACATACTTCTGCCTTCTTCTTAACGACCCCTCTATGAATGCAAGTATTAAATACGGCTCATTAACGATGCCTACTGGGGTATTTGAGGGCAAATCCCTTAGCCATGTAATATTCATTGTGTATGGGTTTTGCGGCATAATCACAGGTGACATTTCTCATCCGCATAGAACGATCATAGACTTCATTCATAAACCGCAGCTCATAAGTCAGCGGCTGAAATCTGAAACTCCCAACCGCCCTGTGTTTCCGATTATAGGGCGCCTGCTAAAAGTAAGGAGGTTATTGCATCCACCACCCCCCCCCACCTCCATCCTCATTTAATGAATGTGCATAATTCAAAGAGATTAAAATAAAAGAGCTGGCTAAACATCTATACGTTTCCTGCAGCGTCCCCTGAGGGGAGTGGGGAATAAATGTATGTTTTTCTGGCGTTTGAATCGATGGCATCGGGGTGAAACAAGGAAGGTGTGTGCTTCTTGTTTGTAGTCGAATCGTTTTCCGATAGGTTCAAAGAGCGATTCATGAGCTGCCCTGCTTGTTTGTACAGGGTGATGTTGAAAAGCAGGCTGTGTCTTTTGGAAGATCCGTCTGCAAATATGTCTGCTGGCAGAGAAATAACCAGGTCTTTTAGGTTTGGGGCGTCCCATGCCTCAGAGTGGTCTCTGGAAGGCAGGTTTATTGATAAACGGCGCTTGTGCTTTGTTGGAAATTAAAATCCCTTTTTGAACGGGGTGTTATAGGGTTAAGGTGTAAGTAAAAGAACTTGTGGGCCTGTCTAGAATGATAAAAGCTTAAAGTACTAGATGACTAGCACCATGGAATACGCAGCAGATAACCAGTAGACCTTCTCATCGGCTGATTCCTATTGACAAAGTTCCAATTGGATTTTGATCTATTTTTTTACTTGGATGTGCGATTGCTTGTAAGTGCTGCAACACCGTATTTAATCCTCCCTCGTTTATTAAAGAGACCTCTGTTCCATCATCCTGCATCTCCAAACAGATGGAGGTCTAGGCATTCATTGGAAGTCCCATCATGACGTACGCAACTCGAGCAGTGCTTTTGAGGAATGTCTGCAGAGGAAGACGTGGCAGAAATGACCTTACTGCCAATCTATACATTTGCTGGCATAATGTATAGAAGATTTTTTAAAGCCCCTTAATAACCCCCTGATGGTATATTTGCTATTCCATGACCATGTACTGCCCCTTTTAATAATAATAATAATAATAACCCTCTCCGGTATGTCTGTAATGCCGTTGCTCAGTGCAGCTTACTGCTTTTTAGTTTTTCTGTGCTCAAAAGTCGCACATGTCAAGTCTGTGCTATGTCCGTCTTTCCCGGGAGCGGAGAGGTTAACTGCTTGATTGGAATTTGCCAGATGATGTTATTGTAAAGGGAGAGTCATCTTCAAAGGGCCATCCACCTGTGATAAAGTTCAAAGACGTTCTATAGCAGATGGTCACAAAAAGTTCACCGTCTTCTCATTGTCGAGGCATCCAAGTGTGGGGAGAAGAATCTGCCTGCTAGGTGGTCTCTTCAATGGGCAAATGCCACCCTGTTATAGATTAAACCAATGGGAGTGGTTGGTTGAAGGATTAAAGGCACAGTATCACAAATGGTAGATTTCTGTAGATATATCTCTGTGTAGCCCCCACAAGACGTAGGCACAGATTATGAACAGGGGAATTCTTCAATTCAGAGAATCGGTGACCAGTGTTAAGAAATGAGCTCCATTGCGCATGTGTACACTATAACTATTTAACTATATTTATCACCATATTGTAATATTGGTCACTGGTGGGAAGGTCTACTCTTTTTTGAGGATTCTTGGTTATCTAGTCCATAGAATTCTTGATGATGCTATACCGAGATGACATTTAGATAATTGTTAACCTTCTTAATCCAATTAGTCTTCAGTTATCCTTTTTATATCTAGGAATGCTGTAACTATATGTGACGTTAAATTCTTTAAAGCCTAAGTCTACTTATTTTACCTTGTGTTGAAGAAGTGCATTCCAGAGCCTGCTTCCTTTAGGAGGCATTTAAAACATGTAGTCAAGGATTGTGACTCCAAGATGCTCATAGGAATCCTAGCTACACTTTACCTAAAGCCTGGACACAGAAAGGCAAAATGTAAAATAAGTCATTATGACAAAGGAGAGGGCAGTAAAAGAAAAATCCCAGGAACGCAGATCTTAACCCCTTTAGCTTTTATAATGGTTGGGGTTCACCACCGCCTGAGTACTATGTTCTGTATCCCTCCTACTAATCACCAAAATGTACAACATCCCTAAGGAGACTAAACATCAAAGAGAGCCAAGTACACTGCAGGAAGGTGGCTGAACCCCAAGAAGATCATAACACATGGTAGAAGGGTGGCTTTGGACAATGGACATCCAGGTCTGCAGTGTACTTAAGGGACAGTGTACTTATTTTAGTACTACATTCTAATGCAGACTAACCCAATTTGCACTTTGTTGCCCTTAGTGTTGTTCTTGAACGGATCCGTTTTAACATGTGTAACGTTGATACTCTTTGGTTTCAAGATATAAACTTGCTTAATACAATTTAATTATAGGTGAAGGACTTATTATAATGACATAGATAACGGCTGCTAATGCACTTTGGTTCATGGCTAAGATTTCCACAAGTCATTGCCGCTGATACACTTTGGCCTTGATGCGGAATTGCCCTCATAAACATATCATGACTCCTATCTCAACTCACACAATACGCTACGGCCGTTAAGAAGAATGTTGCCCGGCTTTGCACTAGTATGTATTATGGAGTCTGTGCATAAGCCAATTATTTCAGCTCTGCTCGCAAAGAAAATCTTTAAGCCGTTTAGAAAATCCCATCAGGAACTCAATTGTTGCACAGAATTAATTTTAAAAAAAATTAAGCGGCCTGATGGCCCAATAGCATTTAGTGCGAATGACCACTGTTTCAACCTTTTTCTAATTTTTCTGATATTTACTGTTCTTATTGACAGATCCTCCAGTGGCAGCTGCAGTAGTATCTCACTTTAATGATTGCCCGGACTCCCATACTCATTTCTGCTTCCACGGGACCTGCAGGTTCTTAGTTCAGGAGGATACACCTGCTTGCATGTAAGTTTTCTAGAAATAACGCTACTGTATGTCTTTAGAAAGAATGCTACTGTGGGTCTGAAAGCCTTATCTATTGGTACTTCATTCCTTATTTTTAGAGTCAACCTCACTCCCAGTGGCTGTACTTTACAGTAAATATGGCCAGCTGGTCCTATTATAATCAGTAGTTCTGCCAGCAACCAGTTTTTCATGATCACCCACCATGCTGGAGAAGATTTTGAAAGGTCTAGCCCATCACCAGGTTTGGGGGGCCATAGAGCTCCCTGTTTCGAGGTGGAGCTTTCATTATGGATGCACTATAAATGCATAGTGCATATGACAACTAGGTTATATGATGGTTATTTGAAGGTATGAAAGTGAGGATTCAAATATGCAAATACTGCCGCTGAACTCGGCACCACTCCAGAATAATAAGCCTCATATAACCCCCACCAACAAATCTATCGTAAAGTACTTTGTCTATGATGCAGGGGCAAGAGAAGAATACCGATTGAATTAGTTACAGACTTCACTGGTGAAAAAGGGGCAGCTTCTGGGCTGTGGCGCACCAGCCCCTGCTGTTTGTGTTTGGCACCAGTTGTAGCTGCTTAAAGTTTATGGCAAGAAAATGTTCCCATTGAAATCAGTGGAAGCACTTTCTGTGCATGCACACAGGGGATCCTATTAGACCACCGGGAACTCTTGAGCTGCCTAGGCACACAAATATATACCACTATGTGTATATGTTCTGCCTCACAATAAAAAACTTATAAAAAAAAAACAACATAGTAAACATGAGTTCTCCTACTCTTTCATTGTAGCGTTTATGGACAAATGCTGTTTGTCTTTGCACCTGGTGACCTTAACTCTTGTTACCTCTTCATAAATCCCTAATAAAACCAGCGACCTTTGGTTTTCCAAACAGCTAGGAAAGACTAACCTCATTTGATAAGATTGAAGGATTCCGGGTCACTCGCTCGGTTACTGACGCAGTTGGTTTGTAAGGAATGCCGGCAGCTAAATTTAAATAGATAATATAGGGGAAAGACCAATATTTCACAGATAAGATTAGTCATGGACCAACATCGAAAATAACTTTTGCGTAGAAAAAGTAGAGTGTGAGCATTACGTTAACTAGATCATTAATGTTATGTTTTTATCTAAAATTGATAGTTTTTCAAATGTCTAAAACATCTTTTCATACCTTTTAATAATAATAATGCATTTTTTCAGAAAGTAGGGGGAGGGCATTTTTCGTTGTGTTATACAATTGGCCATTGGCTTAAAAGGCACTCAGGAAATGCTCTTCAGAATACGTGCAGGGCAAAATATCTTCCCCCAGCTTTGTGAGAAACAACAGCACGATTTAAAGTACCTATAAGTTCTCTGGGAAAACAGCTACTTATAAATACGCCATGACAATACATATTATTTGAGCTATAAATAACCCCGAAAGAATATTGGTCTAATCATTTGCATCTTTTTCTCTCTCTATATAGCTGCCATCCTGGCTTTATGGGGAGCCGCTGTGAATACGCAGATTTCTTGGCAGTTGTTTCTGCAAATCAGAAGAAACAGACAATCACCGCACTTGTGGTGGTCTCGGTTGTTGCGACCGTGGTGCTTATTATAACCTGCGTGTTAATACAGTAAGTACGGGAAGCAAGGAGCCACAGGGATAGTGGATTCTGTAGTCTAGTCACACTGTATATTGATCCATGGTTTGAGAAGGCTGCGTGTCTTTCGTGTCTCATAGAAAGATAGAGTTTGAGGGCAGATAAGACCCATTCGGCCCATTTAGTCTGTCCATGTTTCCCTGATGTAGAGACCTTAATCGGTTGTTGGCCTTGTGTTAGATTCAGGATAGCTTTGTGACTATCCCATGTTTAACTTCCCTCTACCACTCCTGACGGGAGGCTGTTCAATTTACCCCCTCGTTAAAATAACAGTGAGTAGACTGAGTGAAATGTCCATCCCACGTGTCTCAGTTTTAAAGAAGCCTGTTAGCCTTGGTTTTAGTCTTAACTAGCTGATATGGCCATCACTAAACATACAGTAGGGTTGCCAGGAGAGACCAAGTTCACAGTAAGGTCCAGGTCTGCAGTCCACCGCTGCACCGCATGAGGCTGTATGCCGGTGAGGCTGCCACATCAGACACACACATTATATATAATAGGATCCATTAAAATTGCAGTAACTGTAATGTTCCTCCTGTCTCACCTTTATATTGTCTTTTGCAGTTGTTGTAGGTTGAGAAAGCGGTGTGAATGGTGTCGGGCTTTTTTCTGCCGACACGAGAAATCGGGAGGATTCCTGAACAGCGGAACTTCCTGCTGCAAAACTGAGACAGGTAATCCAAACCATAGCGATTCATTACCAGCCCTACCAAAGTATTGATATAGTATAAAAATGTTTCATGAGACACAGCATAGAAAATCGGTAGGTTTAAGGGTTAATGAAACGGTAGCTGCAAACATCATGGCCTCCTGCCTAATTCCATTAAAAAGAGGCCAACAAACCGTGAATGGCATTAGTGAAAGGTTACAGTATCCACAGGCAGAAAGGAACGTTAAACGACCCAGCAGGAAATAAGTCAACCATTGTATCGCTGAGGGAGCTGGGGTTTTGCACAAAGTTTCTTTGTGTCTGGGGATCTAAAATAAGGCCTGGAAGCGTCAGGGTTCTACTGTTCAGCCTCTGACTGACGCCATCGATGGTTAAAGTTAGGCGTGCTGAGGATAAGTTCCAGTGCTCAAGGTACATGGATGGGACATCCCCTGTCGGATTACGTTTGGAGGTCTGTCTTCTTCTTATTCCCTGAAGGCCACACTATAGTCGCTGGACAGCAGAAGTCTATTGAATAGTAGTTGCTTGTTAATAGTATGCAGTCCTCCACAATAATAGAACCCCACCACTTTAACATGGTCTTTCTCTCTGCAGTGGTCTGAAAGAGGACAACAATGCATCCTGGCCAAATCCACAGCACATCGGCTGCAGAACATCTTCTCAGACTATCGTATGCAAACAGGATTCATTGTTTTCTGCCCCGTACTGACGGACTGTTGGCCACATCTTCCAAACAGGACAAATACTGCAGACCATACCTTCCCAAAGACATGGGAACAATATGTAATGTGCCATGCACAGTGAGGAGCACGTGAGAAGGACATAGCTTTGCTGCATTAACATACAATATACTTCAAATATATTCGTATTCTCTTGCACTCTGTGTGGATTATGGAGAAGGTCCAGCATACGAGAGACTTGCGACCCGACACGTTGGGTTTATTTTGTTACAGAAGCATCTTTTTCGAGATAGATTGTTGTCTTAAACTTCTATTGCCAGAGAGGTCTACAACTTATGGTTAATGGATGCATTGCAGACCTGTCTGGCAGCAAAATAGTAACTAGAGAAGCATATACATATTTTTATTTTCAAGATGGAAGACGTGTGGATTGCAAAGGACCATTTTAATACCATGCTGCTCGCATTTCGATAACTCTAGACAGCCTGGTAATGTCTAAGGTAACTTGTCAGGAGCCACATTTGGCCCTGAAAAAGAAGGACTTCTATTTTGTGTTATAATTTTAACCAGAAATTACCTATATAGTGCATTTATGTAAACTTTTTTTTGTTTTTCCTGACAGTTTGGCCCCATGCAACACTTTAACTCTTTACATATTAGTTGAACTAATGTAATGCCCCCCCCCCATGTTTTGACCTTCCAATCCTAATCGCTTGTTTATTTTTAATATCATGACCTTCTTTCCTGAATAATGGGTTAGTTGCTACTGTTGAGCAGTAATGGAGTGTCTCAGGCTCTTGATTTCTTTTTTTTTTCATGTAGAATACTGCTTAAAAGAGCAGATATAGCAAACGTATAATGATGGTTAGAGGAGACTGGTTCACTTAACCTGTCATGTGCCAGAGCGGTATGTGATTCATTCTTCTGCTCTTCTTATCTAGGGAAAACGTATAGTGTTAAACCATTGAATGAGTGAGAACTGCGCCCTTTAAATGTTTGAATAGTGCGACCATAAAAGTATTTGCCTGTTGCTGGAACCTTGAATAAACAAACCATGCTCTTGGTTCGTTAGTGGACAGGAAAGGGTTAAATCAGGAGGAGCCAACAAGATGCTTGTATAGCTGCCTGCAAAGTGTTTATGGCTAGCTGAGCATCATGAGAGTTCTAGATTAATTATAGATAAATATATACCTGTTTGTTACACGTGACCTAAATAAACCAAGGGTGTGATTATGTCATCATGGTTCGGGAATGCGAGAAGAAATGTGTGTTTAGCGTTTGTTTTTAGTAAGCAACCCTGAAAAGTATTACGCTAGTTACAAAAGACACGGACGTTAAATCGGGATAGGCGTTGGTGGTCTGAGGTGGGCTACGGCACATCAGTGCAGAAAACTGGCTATGGAGAAATTCTGTTCAATAAGAATGGCCAGAAGTGACTCCGTCTTTCTTTAACAGAAGTACACGGCCATTGCTCCATAAGAACAGAACAGAGGTTTGACCAGGGCCTGACTGGGGCCCTGGCACTTGGTCACGCATGTGCCGCTGCGTCTTCACACGTGGTCACACTTCTTTTTTTTTTAATTTGCCAAGTGTGTGGCCATGTGTATGGAGAACCCAATCAACCAGTGGCCCACTGGGCATTTGCCTGTTGTGCCAGTCCAGGCCTGGGTGTGAATGTTGTTATGCAGGGATACTTAGTTGTTGCTGTTTTTTTTATTTTATTTTTCCCTTTCTTTCTTTCTTTCTTTCTTTCTTTCAGCAGGGTGAGTAACCATGTTGCAAGGATATACAACCACATTTTGTTAAAACACCATTCTCATTCTCGTAGCCCAATACCTTCAATTCACATTTGTTGCATTGAAGTTTACTTAGGAATCTTCAGATAATATATTTGTCTCCCCAAAATGGTTAACCATAAAAGAAAAGTTTATAATGCCCTAAAATAAAAGAGAATACTCGGACCTCTCCGCAAATATTGAGGTGAATTCTCACAAATCCTTAGACGCCCAAAGACTGACAGCGTACAAAAAAAAAATTAAATTAGTTCACTTGTGATCCTCAATAAGCATTAACCAGTAGGTTGCAGAAACCGATGGAAGGAAAAAAGAAAAGTGCAGTAAAATATTATAAGAAAAAAAAATATTGTGAACTATTTATAATGTGTTATTAACCCAACAAACTTTAACTTGGAACAGATCCCGTACTCGTTACTAACACCATGTTGAATGTTTTCTTTTTGTACTCTAACCCAGAAATTTTTTCGAAGTGGTTACTGAAAGGCGCAATCCAGCCCTATTTTCATATTAAATGCATGTTGGTGTCCATTTTGCATGGGCAGCGCTTTGTTGCATACCAATCAGTGAAGGCATTCTTTAGTTATTGGCGTTGGGAAATTAGGCTTTTGTGTCCTTTAACTCCGCCCCCAGCTGCCTCTACTAGAAGCAGGAAGAATTCCTCGGTACACTTCCTGCACATGCTCAGTAGATTCCGGATTCTAGTCAAAAGGAAGTAGCAGCAGCCAATCACGTGCATGCTATCTAAACACTGATGTTTTGCTAGCGTAAATGCGATTTGCTGCTCCTACCCCCACTGATTCCAATGGAAGCTCCGTTCCGACTTAATTCAGTGATTCTGAGCATGTGCAAGACTTTTTGTTATGTATTTAATTCTTCCGGGCTTCAGTAGAGGCGGCCAGGAAAGGAGTAGGTCTAATTATTGAAATTCCAATAACTGAAGAATACACGCTCCAGTCTGCATTCAGTCCACGCAAAAGGGACTCCGCCAAGCATTAAAAAAATACAAAAATTACTATTTTCGGGACTAGACTGTTCTTTTAAATGTATATCTTGCACTGAAAGAAAAGGTAATATTTAAAGTTTTAATTTATTTGTATGGTAAATTAATTGCAATTTTGTGTCATTGTGATTGGCTGGTTATTAGTTATTTAAAATGCCTGTGTTATTAAATACTTTTTTTTTACTCAACATTTAGTCTTGTATTTCTTTGTAGACCTATTGTGAGGAGTATGTTCTGCTAATAACGCTGTGCAGGTCTAATGTTCTGCATCCAGAAAAAATATTACTGGAACATCCCCATAAAATAAAGTTCGCTTCAAATGCCAACTCTAAAATTTCACAAATATGAAATTTCACACAAAATGTCATGTTTTATACCTTCGCTGAACTGATTTCTAAGATAAAATGTATTCTTCCAGTGCCGAGAACAATGGGTGGGGGTGGGGGAGAATAATTAAAGACTGTGAGCCATATTATATAGGGCAATGTTACCATACTTAAGGTCTACAGCCTTTTAAGTGTCGAGCTGATTGGCCTCCCCCTTTCAGCTTAATCCCACCACAAAAGGGTGCTGCCAGGGGCAGAAAGCACAGGGATTGAGGAGGAAGAAAACATGATTGTTTCTTTTAAAGTTTTTTTTTTTTCCAACCACTTATCGTAAATGGTTGAAAAAATGCAAAGCATGTGTCATTCAAAAGATGTTTTTGTAGCCTGAAGAAAAGTTATGGGCATAGAGGGAAAGGAGAGCACCGACTTAGGATGGTGCAACACGAGAAATGCAGAAACACAACAAATAAAAAAAGAACTATTTATTCTACCTGCTGTACAAACGTAAACTTGGATGTTGACTGTGGTCTTATTTCCAGGATGGCTTCATGACTTTCCCCTGCGTGCTTAAATTCCCACTATTTTAGTAGTATAATAAAATACCCTTTTGGTATATAGATCAGGGCATTGAACTGGCATCATGGAGAATCAATAACATGAAGAATGAGGACATAGATCTCATTAGCGTGTGGCTCAGTGACATTGCCCGTGGGCAACCGTCCCACAAAATAATGTAGCAGATCTATAAAAATATTATCACATGAACTTTCAAAATTAAGCCAGACATAAAAATCAAATACACATACATTTGGAATTTCTATCTATATTTCATTGAAGTGAGTTGGAGCACTGGCCATCTTGATCCCACCAAACGCCCATCCCCGGAATGCTCATCTCATGACCGCTGCGTGTATGAACTGTATTTGAAATGGGTATTACACGCGAGTAAGGTGACATTTCGTAATAGAAACATAAAACATTAACATGTTAAGAACCAATCAGAGTGGTTAGGGCACCCATCCACTAGTCCATCCACTGCGTTAACAGCCGTCTTCGGGACAATCATCCCCGAGCCCTTCTGGGCAAGCACTAGGATCACGCACCATGTAAGTGCTAGCCAGGGAGGAGAAACACTGCCGTTGTGACTATACAAACGAGAGAAACAAAAGCAAAGGAAAAAACACATCACAAACATAATCCAGTATTATTAAAACCCATCACGGGGGAGGCAGAAGGGAAAAGCCCAATCCCCTCTCTCACCTTACCAGGCAAGTCCTGACACCGTCGGAAATAATATTTAATGTATAAAGGGTCTATCCAGACCCTGCGGGATCTCCAGTAAAATAATACTAATAATAATAATATTACCTAAAAAAAAAAATTAAGGAAATGTAAAATAGGTGCCCAAACACCTCGTAAAAAAGTTCAAATATAAAAATTTTAAAACAAAACAGTGTTTTACATATGGGAGCAGTTTGTTCCATTACATCAATTGAAGACCGATATATAAATTGAATGGGTACACTACACATGTAAAAGGGGAATCTTGCTGGCCCTTTATAAATAAATGTGATGGGTGAACAAAGGTAGGCTAAAATGTCAAAAAACCTCCCGTCACATCCTGTGTCATGATGTTGGGTAACGCACTTATTTATTTATATTGATTTTACAGCTCTATACGATGATGACGCATATCAGAGAAGGTGTAAGGGACCCTGTTTACTACAGCTTACAATCTAAAGGCAACTGAATCCCAAAGGGTGGTATGGCTAAAGCGTAATAGCAGGCTTCCTTGAAACCCTTAAACATTTGGAGCATATAAGAGAATCAGATGGATATTAAAAACCATAAATAAAATGTTTCAGGTGGGGTGCGCTAGGATTAAGCCCTTAAGAATACTTTCTACAGTGGGGCTTTTACCAGCGTTCTACCTCTTTGTGGGAAACAGATTACGGCAGCAGCAGATCAGAATGCTTGTTTTATGACTCTTACCAGTGTGTCCGAGCAGTGGAGACCCCCGTATTTGGTAATTTCCTTTTAATAATATCCTCATACTTTTTTATGACTTGCAAGTGGAAGGATCCCTGCAAAGGATCTTATTCACTAAACCATGAGATTACAGGTGAGTTGAATATTCTGACGCTTGTGTCCGTGCCTAGCAAGACCTCGGAAGTAAATCTGAGATAGGTTACCATCAAATCCCAGTGGACGCCAAAAAACCAAGGGGTTCAGCCCTAGCGGAAAGGTAGTTGTGATGGAGATCCATGAGCTATTGTCTGGTCCTCTCATCCACTTGCTAATACCACAGCTAATACCTCGTTCTACACCATCTAGTAATTAAATGGCACTTCTCCCACAGACTGATAAAAATCCGATAAAATCCAATAAAAGCCTCCGCCGGGTTACCGCATGATATTTCAGCCCCCAACTTTAAATCATGCTTTTTTATGGTAATGCTGTAGCAAAAGCAGATTGAGAACACATTTGCTAAAGATGATACCTTGATTTGCTAACTGAAGTATAATAAATTGTAAGTAGGCCTGGACTGGCCATCTGGTACACCAGGCAAATGCCCGAAGGGCCACTGGCCGACATCACCACTCACTGGTGATATTCACTCCCCCACTGGAGTGGAAGATCGGGTGCTCCAAGCTTTTGAGACTATCTGATGTCTTTTTCAGGCATATTACACTTTATTATATTTTTGTGGGTAAACACCTTTGTTTGCATGCAATTCATTGTGGTATAGTTTGATGTCACAACAGCTTTTTGATTTCTGGAGTGAATGCGCAATATGTTGCTCTCGGCGTCTTTTACCAAACACCAGATATCCTGAAAACCATTTCCATTTCAAAGAAAAATTAAGCAACTGCATCCTGTGAGAGGAATATATATGAAAGAAAATATGCAAATAAAATGTGTCCATAAAAAAGCATCTTATTTTTGTAATAATGAAAGATGGATTGGATTTATGTATGTGTTCTAGCCATTAAATGAAATACTATTTCAATAATGCATTATTATAACTAATAATATGTAAAATATAATACATCGACAGATTCACGGAGAAAGACAAGAAAAACAGAAAAGGGCCAGTGTTTTCTAAAAACTTATTTGGAATCTGATACTAGTAATAAAGAATCGAGGGAGTTGCCCTTAAGGAAGTATGCGTTTTGCATAGGGTAATTAATGATTGAAAAAAAGGGCAACCTGCTATCAGAAAATAAGGGAGGATGCATTGCATGCTACACCTAGGGTTTCACAGAACACTAGTAAACGTATAACCGTGTCCAGACACAAGTCATCGTAAATCTAGAATAATCAGTCGCTGTGCCCACGCTTCACTCTGAATCATTTCTTCTCCCGAGTGGATGATTCTCACCTGAGCCAGGAAATGGTCTGAAAGGTTCCAGGTGGCTCCATATCTCTGCAGGTCAGAGAAGGAATCCTTATCTGTTTGTCAAACACGTTATGTAATAAGACCCAGCCTTGGAAAGGAATGCGGGACAGAGAGTTCTCTGCGTCGAGCTCGTCAGAAGCCGAGAACGGCAATTATTTAAAATAGAGGGGCTGCCTGACCCAACCCTTTGGCCAGACTTCACCTTGTGCTATGACTACATGCACATACATTTTAGTGTCTATAACCAGGTACACAGTCGTTCTGTTAGGACCCTGTAAGGAGTTTGACACTTGGGACAAGGTCAAAGGTCGCGACTCAGGCTGATGTGACACGATAGCAGGAACAAAAAAAAAGAGCCATAGGATTTGATGGCACCTGAGAACCATTCCGCCCATCCAGTCTGCCCATTTTTCCTTGATCAGTACTTGGTCTTGTCTTAGACTCAGGATAGCTTTATTCCTTACTGTATTAGCATCCACCACTTCTACTGGGAGGCTGTTCCATTTATCTATTACCTGCTAGGTAAAGTAAAACTTCCTTCCATTACATCTAATCACCTGAATCTCTGGTTTTAGACTACAGCATCATTCTAACAGACGTAGAGGGAAGCACAAGGTAGTGTAGAGGCGCTGGATCTGGGTGGCTCAAGTGAATCCCTCACCTTCTGACAGGGGCGTAACTAGAAACCACGGGGCCCTGGTGTGAAAAATCACATTGCCACCATTGCCTCCACACAATTGGTCTGTGCCTTCTTTGCCCCTTGCCCCTCCCTTCCAACATACAACATATGTAAACACATAAATTACACACTCCATCTCACCCCACATCTATGCTCTCATACACACACACATTCATGCTTACATATATATATATATATATACACACAAATATATCCCGCTCCCGCTTACCCCTCACTGCTTCCGCAGCTTGCTATCCGGCTGCTCACACAGTGTCTCCCCGTGCCGGTTCAAATTAGTTTAGAAAGGGCCTTTCCGACCTGGAACGATGCAGTCCGGGTCAGAAGGGCCCTTTCTAAACAGTTTTGAACCAAAATGAGGAGACAGGAAGAAGTTACGTCAGTGCGCTTCTGACACCTGGGGTACATTTTATGTTTTGAAAGGGGAACCAGAGTACAGCTGGGGCAGATAGCCCTCTTGCCCCATATCAATATATGTGCTTAATCCAGATACTTTAGTACATCTAAATCACACTGGGAAAACCATGAACTAACGCATACCCATGAAAAAAAACTTTCTGTAAGTTTTAATACTCTTCTTCTCCAAGTAACAAAAACCTACGTAGCGTACATTGCTAGGCGTTCTACCGAAGACTTAAATATGGTACGTAGAGAATAAAAGGGGTGGAAGATCCCGTTTAAGATTTAGAGTGCACCTGTTCCCTCTTCCTTTTAATTTCCAGAATCATTTTTAATCTTGGATCATTGTACATTTCAAAAGTCCTACAACCCTCTGATCAAACAGCAGATTCTATAACACACGCTGCATTCACCTGGATGGAATAGTGGATGATATCTAATCATCTGATAACACTGACACAGTTGCCTAGATATATAAATAAGCACCAGGGTTAAGCATGCCTTTTATTTTTTGCATGAATGACAGATAATTCATTCTAAACTTAGCAACTTCCCATAACTGCGGGCCAGTAAATCAATGGCACATTCTGTATAGTGTGCGTCTTAAACAAATCAAGCTAAATTAAGTGGAAAAGTACAGAGTCATTACAGAGCAAAGTCTGTTTGGGCTATGAGAAAAATATATTCGTTAGGAAATCTCATACAGTCCGACGTGCCGTTGTTAACTCTTTCATCTCTGGATCTCTGGATCGAGTGCAGTTAAAGCCCCCTAAACTTGAAGCAGATGGCAAATTGGTAAGAGGATATAGGTTTTATTGTCTTAAGGAAAACCCTGAAAAGCATGTTGCTGTATTAAAGGCTGCAGATACATTTAAGAAGCAACTAATTCACTTATGAGCTAAGAAGTCATTTGTCTAATTCTGACCTTCAAGGATCACAGAGAAATCTAGGATCCCATAATAAGTACTGAATTAACAATGTGATCTTCACAGCCATCTTTTAATAGTACATAGACTGTCATCCACGACTTATGTCTTCTCGTGTTAGTGTTACAGTAATTATGTTTTATATTTTACATACATTATATCTAGATTGTAGGTTTGTTTGCGCTCTCGTCACCTTTTGTTTCTGTAAGTCATATTGTTATGTTCTGCACTACTTGTTCTGTCCTGTTTATCCATTGTACTACGGAATATTGTGGCGCTATATAACATTATATCCCCCTTGCTGTAACAGCACTACTGAATATGCGGGTGCTCTAAATAAAATGTACTAATAATAATGTTAATTAATACGTTTCAGTGGTTCCAGGTAACGCAACCGTTCTCCAAGCATTTAAACCCCATTACGCTCTCTATGTGTATGCGTGTAATACAGATTTTGTAAGACATGTAAGCAAAATGTTTCAGATACATATTTGGTATAAGTAATGTTTACATGCAGGAGGAAAACACAGGAATTAACATAACCGCGAAGTTTGTGGTAAAATGACTATAGAAATTGCATCAAAGCCCTTTGCCCACTTCCCCTGTGTATTGACAGGAGGGAGAGAGCCAGAAGCGCAGTTAATAAAGAATAACCGTGAGTAACACAGATATAATTTTACGTACAGAGACCTGATGTTTGGACACAATACCTTGTACCAGGAGTAAGCAAAATGTCCGTACACAGACACTAGTGTTCTAATAAGGCTTTTCAACATTCTTCTGTCATAAGGGACATTTAGTCAAAGCTTTGACTAAATGAGGTGGTGCTGGCCCTTTGAGGTTGGTGGCCATCCATGGTGCGGGTGCAACCGAAACTAAGTTTTGTTAAGGTAATACCCAGTGATTTTTTTGTAAAACAAATGAGGTGCAAGTACACATTTCTTTAAAAAATTCACTACTTTAATAACTCCAGACACTCACACTAACACACACCAAGACAATTACATTAACATATCCAGACACTCACACTAACACGCATACCCAGACACACGCCCTAACACACCCAGACAATCACACTAACACAAGCAGTCCCATTAACACACACCCAGAAACCCACATTTACACACCCGCTAATATTAACACAGTCGCATTAATGCACACACTAGAGGACTGCATTGGGAGGCTGGTCTCGCCAAAAAACTTGCGGGCGGTCTTTCTGGGGCTGCGGGCGGGAGCGGGCAGGCACTGTACCTGCGGGTCCCGGTAATCCCGCGCAGTCCCGCAAGGATGCCTTCTTGCTGCTCCATTACAGTGTCTCCTATCTTGACGTCACTTCCTGTGACTCTGCCTTGTTCCTGGGCGGAGCAAGAGAAGAGACGCTGTGAGGGAACAACTCGAGGGCAGCCTTGCGGGGCTGCGCGGGAAATCAGGTAAGGAGGCGGGCGCGATTGGCCACAAATGTGGCGGGAGCGGAACATCCACATCGCGGGAGCGGGATTCAAAAAGCAGTCCAGCGCAGGGCTCTAGCACACACCAAGAAATCCATATTAACACATCCAGACACTCACGCAAACACACCTAGATAGTAACACACACATGCACAGATACTCACATTATATCACACAGACACTTGCACTAACACACCCAGGCAATCACACTAACACACACATGCCACACCAACACAAACACTAACACAAAACCTAACACACAAACCCAGGCACACACATTTAACATACTCAGACACACACACTAACATAACCAGACACACACACATGCTAAGGTACCCAGGCATTTACACTAACATCCACAGGTACACATACAAACACATCTAAATGCTTGCCCAAACACATACAAAAGTAATATAATACATGTGCCCATGCACACATACATTTAAACGCACATTCATGCTTACCCTTACACACATACATCCTGTCTTATATTTACCCTACAGCCATAGACTTAGTTGCCCTCATACACTCTTGCCCTAATGTACAAACACTTTCAAAATACAAACACATTTTCTCTCTCTTTTCTTCCCTTTTCTCTTTATCTCGCCCCTTTCTCTTTCTCTTTATTATTTTTTTTTATAAATAATAAGCTTGCTATGCCCTGTTTAGCCATTGTACGAATCTGGAACATGTCTGTGTTATATACATTAATAAATGGATTTCATACCCCCATACAATAGTGAGTCCAACAATTACTGATTAAATCGATGTGTGTTTGATCATATAATAATTTCATAAGCGAATGAATATATTTTACAATAAAAAAAAGGTTCATTTTTTTAAGTTACCAGAGAAAGGTCCTGTGTTGCACTTGTTGATAATTTGAAGCTACAACCAAAGAGAATGTCTGCTTGTAATAAAGTTACCTCTGACAGACAGGAATGCCCAGGATGGTGATAAACGGTTTGTACCGATACAAAGCAGGGTCTGTAAATGATCCATGAGGCTTTGTACATCACGGGAGAATCTGGTTCCCTACTCAACAACTTCACACGGCCTGATGTCTAACTAGATCAATGCGGAGACCTCTCTTTCTAGGATCCCATGAGGCCATCCTGTTAACATCCATTCATTTAACATTAAGTCTTTCTGTCACTCCATTATTACTGTATCATCTTACCTCTCTTTTGTTCCTATTCAATGGAACTCTTTTTAGTCTCTCCCATTCTGGATAATGGCTCAACATTGGCATTACCAGGTATGATTCCCGGCTTTGTACGGGGATTTAGGTGAGAAACAAGGGTTATTTCAGTGGCAATGGCGGAAAAAAAAAACAGAAAGAGGCCAATATCAGTTGCTACAGCTTATTGAAATAAAGAGACAGAACATGTAATGGTGGATTTTATCAGTCTAATTTCATTTTTTCCCTAATTTTCCAGTTTAATAAATTTAATCCCTTCAAATCCCAAAAGTGAAATCACAGGCCGCCACCTTCCCTTGGAATCTGCAGTGTAGCTGTGATAAATCCAAGATGAGTGGCGAGAAATCAGCGTGACTCCAATGATCCAATGATGGCTTCCTAGCCCTGATAGCTTTTATAGTTTAATTGTCTGGGTCGCGTTATAGTGTCACATTGTATCAAGGAAATCCGCGCAGAGGTGTAGGGTTTTAAACATATTCTTTCCAATGAAGTAGCAAACAGATAATTCTGTGTGACATTGGAGTCATGGTACCAGAAGAGGACTGAACTGCAATTTCCTTCTTTCCATAATCCTGTTTATGGTATATTTGTGTTTTTGGAAATGCATTTTTTTGAATGGGACCCAGAGAAAGTTTTAAGTAGAACTGGAATTCCAAGAGACAGCTTGAGAATAATACCATTCAACTAATACTAGGTGGGCTAGTAAATTCTTTCCACTGGCTAGTAATATTACCTTCTAGTGTAAAAAGCTATATTTTCTCAGGGGTTGGGTATAAAAAAACACTATAGTAACAATTGTTTAGGTAAACTTTCTCTAATATATACTGTTTTATATATATAGTACAGTATATGCCTCTGGAGGTTGCTACAAAAATCTATTTTTTTATTTATTTAGAGATTCAAATATTTGAATTTTCTTTTAACTCTGATATCCTTTTATTCTGGATTGTGTATTGCTTGTGAGAAAAAAAATCCAGTATTTGTAAGCTATAAAACACACACATGATCCCACTCGATATTTCAAATGGCTAAAGAGGGAAACATTTTTTGAAGATGAAGAAACTAGGGACAGAGGCCTTATCAAACATCTCTAGATGACATAAGTAGCTATTTATAGCGATTTACGTTATTTATAACTAGGCCAAAGTATTTGACTTATGCACATTAATTTCTATTAACACTAGTTTTATTGCTACAGACCCCTATGATATACTTACACAAATGTTCTGAGCTCCCAAATAAATACCAGCAGACTGATAAATTGAACTTGGCTATACTATGGACTTTATTAAAATAACAGTGGAGTATTTTTGAAAAACAAAATGGCAGCCCTAGATATTGTAACAAAGAAATAGAGCCAATTTAGTAGGAATAGAATGCGTTTTATTTTCCTTAATGGGGGAATGTTGGAGGGATAGTTAACTAAACTATGTACGCAACAAAAATGAGGTTTACAATGCAACTTTAGAGGAAAAAGTTGAAGAACTAGAAAGACATTTCATTGGTTGCCATGTTGGTTGCTCTGCTGTTTCTGTTTTGCTCAAAAATTGCCCCTTGTACATAACCCACATTAAAATGTTTTTTTTTTTATACACCTTAGGAAATCAATGACTAGAAGGCTTTTTTAGTCACGTGCTACAGTCAGTCAGCATGGAAAGTTAATGGTTTTAACTTGTGAGGAAAAGACAAGGCTACGAGTTACTATGTCGTGTTCCTACAGCCAGCAGCCTACAGTCACAGGAGCAGAGATACCCTGGGTAGGAGGAGGTTAGATCAATGTGTAGGACGTCAGGGAATATGTATGTTTATATGTATTTTTGTGGGGATGTCTTTGTATTAATGCAGGGGTTTTTTGCTCTTGAGAAGTAGCATGCGTGTGTACGTATGTGTATGTGTATATGCATTATACCTGGGATTTCCCCTGGTTTGACTGGGAGTCCCTGGGTGAAACCAGGGCCGGATTGGCCCACCGGGATACCGGGAAACGAAAAGCTGAGACACAGCCATTGGGCAGCGTGGTGCATGCATGCCGGTCCCTTTAACTACATGAATGCCGGCCTCCACCTGCTGCCCTCAGCAGACACCAGAAGCAGTGGTAAGTCGGAGGGGGGGGGGGTTATAGGGCTTAAGGCTTATCTGGAGGCAGAGTGCCCCATGATATGCCTTTTAACCCCCTTATGCCACTCTGCCTCTAGAAATTCCCTTTAACCCCCTAAATGCCACTCTGCCTCCAGAAATGAGTTTTAACCCCCTGTAATGCCACTATGTCCCATGATATACCCCTGGCATATAGGGGTATAAGCATTTCTTTTGAGCCAAGAGTAGCATTAGGGGTTTTGAAGGCTTTCTGGGATGGGCCAGAGTGGATAAAGGGGTTAAAAGGCATATTCATGGAGGCAAGAGTGGCATATTAGGGGGTTTGAAGGCATTTCTGGAGGCAGAGTGGCATAAAAGGGGATTAAAAAGAGATCATGGAGGCAGAGTGGCATATAGGGTAGTATAAGGCATTTCTGGGGGCAGATGTGCATAACTGGGCTGGGCAGGTTGGCAAATAAAAGGAAATAAAAACAAAAAATATATATTTTTCTCAATCATAGCTTTTATTAAATATGAAAAAATAGTTTACATGAATAAGTAAAGAAATAAAAGTTTTTTACAAGAATATCGTGAAGAATAATGTGATCACTGTTTTGTTCCACTAAATAAAATAGAACTTTTTTATCTAAACATGTTTGCAGTAGCAAATGTTTTGATTCCATTATGTGTAATGTATTTCATGTATTAGGGCCTTTTCACACCTGTGATTTCTGGCATTTTAATACAAATAATGTGATAAAAAGAATGTTTTTAATGTGATAAAAAGTATAATTAATTATTTGTATGGCAAATAGTGTGACTCGGGTATGTATAAGGGGTGTGTGTGGGTATAATACCACACGCACCCCTTATACATACCCGAGTCACACTATTTGCCATACAAATAACTATAACTACTGCCATACAAATAACCATAACTACTGAGGAATACAAGGATGTGGTTAACCCCTTAATGACAAAGCCCGTGCATGTACGGGCTCAAAATGCATTGTTTGCAATGGGTTTAGGGATCGCCCATTGTCCTTAATAATTGTGTGACTAAATAATACATAACATTCCAGTAGAAAAAAAGTATTTATCCTATTGAGTAACAATGCCATCTTGGCATTGGTATGTTATATATATATATTGGATGGGGCCCTTTGGAACAATAGGACATTACCTGATCTTGAACCTCCCAAATCCTCGGTAGCTCCTCATCAACAGACTGCATAGGACTACCCTCTACAAAGACCCCAAAGCCCAGATAATAGCATTAAGCAACCGTAGAGCAGAAATTCGGAAGGGAGACCCCTTGTGTACTACTTTAAATACCGGTAGTACATTGTTTACCCCATCCTCAGAATGTTAAAATATGGTAAAGTAGGTTAACATCAAAGTAAGTTATTTCACCCTAAACAACATTTTTTTTTGTTTCTGGACTGTTTAGGTTAATTAATTGCTCACTTTCTGCTTACATTTTTTTTTCACTCCGAGGTTATAAATAACCATTGTAGCTATCAGATCTGGCTGCTTAAATTCTTGTGCCAACTAAGCTGGTAAAACATATTAGCATACAATAAAAATAAAATCTCTGGCATCAGAACTGAAAAATTCCTAAAATTCTCTCGTCAGCTGAACATCCAGGCAAATTAATCTTCATCATTGGTCAGCAATCATTTTTACAGGTGAAACACTGAGCGTCAGCCTGACATTAAAAGGATTAAAGACGCAATCCCTTAAACTCTTCGCATTTTATTGTTTTGTTGGGGTTTTTTTTGTCCAACTTAATCTTCCTTGGTCCCGCTTAGTTAAATGACATCATACAGTGTCTGGGAATCAGGAAGCCTACACTATTTTGTTTTTAAAGGGATAGTGGCATATCTATGAAATGTTCTTTAAAAAATGTTTGTTTATTAAGGAACAACCTTCGCTTTTATGTTTTTGTACAGAGTAGGGTCTGATTGTCCATAGGACAGACTATGTATGTACCTAAAGTCCCATTTTTTAGAGGCAAACCAGAGCAGCTTACCCGTTCCAAACCCGTTTTTCTATGATTTTGTAATATATACTCCAAAGTTTGTGGCTTCAACAGGTTTACTTTAAATCAGTAAATCTTGTAAAGCCTCCTCTTAGTTAGTTTGCCACGTATTAATGTCATATCCTATCGCACCCAGGGGCATGTCCTGCCAAACGCCCCAGCGCCTTTTATGTTCTGAACATGAAAATGAATTCGACATATATTAACCAGCCCTCTAAAAACACATTACCATTTACTGTAATAGAAGGAACGCAGAAATGATTCAGCTAGATAACAAAACATTTCCTATACCCCAAAAATGTCTGTCTGGTGTGAGTAAGTGGGAGAGAGAAACCCCACATCCATTGATGATCACCCATCATTAAATGTGGTCAAAGATGGACACTTTTTCAGGAGCATGGCTTGAGGGGGGACTAGGGCAGGGCTGGGACTATTTCATGAGATATATTGATACCTATTTATGTAAACTATAATTTAACATACACAATTCAATTCATAAACACCTTTTCTGGCGAGGATCTCTTTCATACACTGACTATATACCCTAGTGAGCCTGTTTTCAGTCCAGTGAGACACCTTAGGAGTGACGCAGTCTCCTGATTTAGGGGACACTATTTTCCACTAAGTGAGACTTAGTTGGGTGGCATTACCAATATCTGAGTATATTTGCAGACACCCTGAAGACTCCCTTTTGCTACATTATTGCCAAGATGTGCATGACCTTTATAATGCCATGTGTCTCCAGTCTCTGGCCAGGCTTCTTTTTCTTTCCCACGGCCAATGTGAACAATAAGGGCCGAACTCAGTCAGACAAGTAGCTTAAGCGAGTCGACATCTCCCTGCTACCCACGACTCCCATTCACAACTGTATGTCAGGCACTTGGATACAGACGCACACCTCGTTCTTCTAACAAAGAGGAGAGTGTCGCTGGTACAATTACTGACTCTGATCATTCATTCATTACTCTCTAAAGGTCAATGTCTGGCCATTATTAGCCTTCTGAATGTTGGGTGCACTTCCTTTGCCTTGCTACTGTAGGACGTAGATTCTTGACTTTCTTTTGTATTCAGTAAAGCTGGGCGATTTTGTCAAGGGCTTTAAAGAGAACTGTCTAAATCTAGTGCTGCAAAAATCTCTGTCACTTGCAGAGGAGGGATTACAAAGAGAGACAATTGTCCCTTGGGCTATTCTGAGTTAAAGATTTTGGAGCACCACTCAAGCCCTTCTTCATGTTTTACTTGCAGTATGAACTATAGCCACTAGGGTGTCTAGAACAACAAGGACTTTAGTCAGCAGTTACATTGTGATTGGACTTGCCCGGTGCTTTCTATGAGTTTTATGTTTTCTTTTTCCTGTTCCGTTGTTTTAGACAGGGCTGGATAACAATATACTAAATGTGTTGTGTGCCACATGTGTGTTGGGCTGCAGTATTACTGGCCCACGTAGCTAGACTTGCCCTCACAACCACCTCGCTAAATCTTCTCAGCCCTCCACTGATTATCCCTGTAATTATTATTCTTGCTTTTAATATTTCATTTTATCAGAATTATATTTTCCATTTTCATGCAATCCTCATATCATTTCCCATGATCCCTCAGTATGAATTGCCCTGGAATCCTTCTTTT
Source organism: Spea multiplicata (assembly GCA_009364415.1). NCBI lineage: Eukaryota > Metazoa > Chordata > Amphibia > Anura > Pelobatidae > Spea > Spea multiplicata. Next base: position 504,695 of record VKOC01000234.1, read on the forward strand.
AGTCCAGGTAGGAAGTAACATGCTTCCTGGATTCTACCTGCATTGTTTTAACAGATAATGAGTTTCTTGAATAAATTATTTAAATCAATTCATTTCCTCAGTAAAGCCATTATCACAAATATATCATGGCAGCCATTTAATAGACGTGAGAAACGCAATTGATAATCCGGAATGTAACAGGTGAGTGTCGGAGGCTTTGTCGGTTTAAAGGAGGACACATCCAACAGGCCACAAGTACAGTGACCTTGTATGGAAATCCGGAAGCTGAGATATAAAATCATGTAAAGTATAAAAATCTCTTGGTCCATCCAGATAGGTTTATTTTGTGTCGCTTTATTAAATACAAAACAATTTTAAGTATTTCTATTTAACTAATTAAAACCTCTCAGCTCATACCAGACATATCATGTGTTGCATGCTCACTCACTCATCTAATGCTCAAGACAGTATGAAATGTTACACTGATGTCAAGTATGATCTAGTGTGTAATTTCTAAATCACCTTCATTCAATTAAAGGTTTAAAATACCGCTGGTGGCTAATGTGGGGGGGAGTAAGATTCCTGTCCCTGACCCTTCATCATAACTTAAATTCATTCTGTGACTCTGCAGCCGCTCAGTCCTGGTGGTGTTTGTGACTTTATTCCTTGAGTCAGAATGTCTCTGGGGATCCAGTTGGTACTTTGAGCAATAGTGACTTAGGTATCTATTATCGTAATAGTCGTTGCAGCTACGGGATTAGAATTTCAGCTTGTGGAAAGAAGAGCACAGCTTGTGGCCGTTCAGCTGTATGGACACAGAATATTCACTGGGCTGATCAAGCAGTCTACAATACACAGACACATACGTTAGGTGATGATCACAGTAAGGAACCAACTGGTCTGCCTAGCCTGCCCTGTTTGAAGGACAACCACATGGTCCACAGACCCAGTTCACAAATTCTATTTGGAGTTTACATTGCTTAAGTTTACAGTTGTTTCTGTCTTCTGTATGTAGAGAAGATTAGGTTCAAAAATAGTTTTACCACCTTTTGACATATAACTTACTTTAGGTATTGTGTCATGAATATTAGGCCTTGGTTAAGGTTGCCAGAGGTATCAAGGTGACTAAACATTGGTCAGTTCTGGTCCCGTTCCATCTATTTCTGGAGATACATTTTTTTTGGTATGCTATGCAAGGCCAACTTTTAATTTACGCTAGATGAGACAGCTACATACTCCCACTCAGAACTCCATAAACGTATTAATTGGATTATATTCCCCTTTTCTCTGATGCAGTGTCTTCAAAGTTTTTACATTTTAGGTTATGTGAGAGTTGCAAGCTCACCTCTCAGTATCCGGGTTCAGCAACTGGTTCTGCATTCAACCTAACTAAATCTCGGGATGCAGTGGCAAATGGTCCAAGGATTCCATTTTTTTTTTGTATTGCCACATGGTTTTCATGAAGACCAGCTCTTAGTCCTTATTTTAAAAATGATTTACTACTGTCTAGCAGTTTGTAAAACAGATAGCTCTCTGCTGTGAAGTCATAAAAGTATCTTGTATACTGAAAACAATAGGCTAAAAAAAGAAGGAAAGAAGAAAATTTACAATGGAATGTTCCTCATTGTCTGTCTATAAGGTAAAGAATCAGAGATAAATAGGAAAATTACATTTGCAGGTCCTGGCCTAGTGAATTTAGCCAGAGGAAAACTTAAAGTAACGTAGGGCCGTGCAAGTGTTTCAGGGCTACTCCCAGATCATCTGGAGCCCCAGCTGGCACATATATTTTATTACATGAGCAGTGACATGTTTGGATAAAGGAGCAGACTAGGAATACGTCCAGAAAGTGTTTGGCCACCTGCCAGATACACGCAACAGCACCCTACAGTTTATTAGATGTAGAAGTGTAGCGTATGACTTAAAATGGGTGTCTTTAGTCAAAGTTGAAAAAGATGTAAAGTTACACAAACTTTCAGGACCTCGGAGGTCTCTTTTTTAGGCAGAATCAGGTATGTGGATCTAGACTGCTTATTTGCCCCTTGGACCTCCATGGTAACAGTAAAGTTATGGAAACAGCAGGGCAAAGGTAAGAAGAAATGTATTTATTATACTTTGTTTTGAAAAGGAAAAGTAAATGGAAATTTTCCAGAACTCACCACTGCCTATTTATGCTACTGAATGGCAGTAAAAGCCAGAACGTAAAAAATTAAAGAGTTATAGGCTTACTGAACTAAAGTATATTTTTGATTCTTCATAAAGACCTCATTTTAAATATACAGAGCCATCTGGGCACCGGCTAACAAAAAGGCATTATGAAGCTGGAAGAAGTTCAAAGACAGGCAACAGAATTAATAACATGAATGGAAGGCTTTAGTTATGAAGAAAAGCTGGCCAAATTAGGCGTGTTTACTCTGGAAATTTATAACCTTCTACAAACACATTCAAGGTCAACATCAAGAAATGTTTGGAGACCTTTCCATTTACAGTGCTGAAGAGGACACAAGGTCATCCCTTGAGACTTGATGAAAACTGCAAAATGGCAGTGCTTGCAGTGTCAAACAATAAGGAAAGCCAAGAGAGTGACTACAACCAAGCCCTGGGGCTACCCCAGGGTCCCATTTATCACCCTGTATACACATCTTTCTTCTATTGCCATCTGACAGCCATTCGTATTAATGTATAGCAACCAAATCAAAGGTTTTGCTTCCTTTGTGTCCTACTCTGCCGAAGTTAATGTAGCATTAGAAACATCACTCCTATTACTGCTGAATACCCAAACCATTCCCAGAAGGAACCCCACCTCGCTTTAATCTTGTAAGAATGTGCCTCATCCTTAATTTTTGCTAGGATTACACAAAAACAGCCACTGATAGGTTGCTGCAACAGAAAAGGTGATTTTTATGTTATTAAACCTTAAAGATTAAAACAAAATGACAGATCTCCTATAGTTTTGTTTTTGTTAAACATGGAAGAGAGTGGAATTTATGTTCCGTGTAACTGGAACAAGCTTCTTTAACTCAGCCCCTGAGTCTATAGCAAAGTTTGGACCAGCTAAGAACCTAAGAATAAAGGTCTATGTGTGGAAAAGATCCCCTACTGCTAGATAACCAGTAGATAGTGGCATCAAGACTACTGTCACTTGACAACCAATGAAAGTAGCCCCAGGTCCAGACCGAGGATGAGTAGGCAGCCCTGGCATCATAAGGCCATTGACCCTCAAGTGACATATGTGCAGCCGACAGGCTTGAGACACATGGTCACACCTTACATTTATATACTCACGGAATGTGAGTGGCAGATCGGGTAAGTGTGGATTCCTATGGGCCAGTGGCTCCTAGGGTGTTCATATTAGATGAATCAACAGGATTGAGGGACAAAAATATTTAGAACACAGGCCCTGACTGTAAAGAACTGTTTAGAATGTTACAGGAGCAGAATGTGTTGGCTGTAAAAGATATAATGTTTGTGTTGCTTATGTTGTTATGGATTCATACAAATGTGCCTGTTTAATGAAACTGGACTTTTGTTTTAGACTCTGCAGGCTGTTTAATCAAGTAAGACACAATAAGGTCATGTTATTTTCTTAATTGAACACCCTTCTTTTGCTAATATTTCAATATTTCATTCATTATAGGGTGGTAAGACACTGAAAGAGTGAAGAGGCAATCTGTACATTAATAAGCAAGAACTTGAATGTCAACCAAAAAGCTATTATAACTCTTTGAGCTGTTCTGTTTCCATTCAAAGGGTTCTTGGCTGTTTTTATTTAAACTCAGATTTCTGTTGAATGAGCAAACACTGCATGCTCAACTCAACAGCCCTTTGATGGACCTTATGAAGTCTACAGCCAGCCCTTTAGGTCCCCAGACACGGCGGCAAGTTGGCTCGGGCACACAGTGCCATACTGTTCTTCAGGCACAAGGATTATGAAGAACACATCTCTTGGGTTTAGGCTGAGACTCACATGTCGGAGATTACACCAGTCTGTCCTTCCTTTGCCCTGCTTGAGATCTGTGAGTCAAAGCCACATCCATACAGAGGGCTGCCTGTATCTAATGCCACCATTCAAATATATACATATATATATATATATACACAGGCATAAATAAATAGCATACACACAAAAACTGGTTCACCGATTAAAATGAATTAATGCTATACAACAGTGTCAGTTTACAAATTTGCACCAGGTATATTCTCTTATTTTACACAGCACCAAACAGTTTTAAAGGGACAGAGCCAAAGCTCTGTTTAAATGCGGTCCTAGTGTGATATGTAGCATTTCATCCATACATAGTCCAGCCAAATGTATTGATCAAAACATGATTATGCTCAAATGAGCTTACAATCTAGTAGGGGTATACTACACAAAAGGTTAAAGTGCAACTGTTTGAGGCGGACCAGCCAGGCATCTCAGCTAAATTATTGTTTAAATTACTAGATACATGTACAGCGGGGCATGAGGGTTAAGGAAGTATGCTGGGGGACACTTGACGGCAGGAGTGAGGCTGGGAAAGGTGAGACAGAGGTAGGTGGGAGCAGGGTAGATAGCGTGTCAGTTGGGAAGTAGGTCTTAAGGGATTTAAGGACTGGAGACAAGGAGAGGGTCTGCTACGTTATCCATTCCAAGGGATACAGAGGATACAATAATTTTACTTTGTATTTAGCAAACAGTATACAGTATGTCGTGTACATAAATAACATTTGTGCTATATGCCATTGTTAGTGCAAACTTGAGAGTGTTTCAATATATTTGTTAATAATGTTTTTCTTTATCTGGGAAGTCTCGGGGAATATCTGGGAAAGTCTCGGGGTTTCTTTTCACTAATCTCTGAGTCAGAAGACAAAGAAGAAGCAGATTCTCAGGGTCACATAGTCTAAAGCTGACTTTCTCATATGCTACTCTGATTTAGAAAGCATCTGCCCCACTTCCTTCATCCTACATTTTGCACACTAAATGTTGTTTCTCTATCAAATACATTGTATGTATACTTTTGGAATAGTTGTCTTAATTTATTATTAATTAATTCCAGAACGTACAGAATAGTCCCTCATCACTAAGCAATCTCTGCACTCTTTTCAAGTTGCTGACTGTTGTTGATTGGTTCAGGCAGCCTTTGTACAGGAGAAGGAAGAGAACGTTGGGACGGGAAATTCATGGGGTAATACTGACTCTCCATAACAATAACATTTATTGGCAATCAAAAACTATAACAGGTTTCAATAAATGAATTTACGGAAGATATACCCGTACCAATATCTGAGCATCCCAGTTATGTCGGATCACAGCTTAAAACACCTGCTTGAATACAAGTCATTTAGTTCAGAATACTTTTCTCTCTCTAACCAATTTGTTGCCCCCATCAGTGAGAAACGGCAATATAATTTGTGTGATGGACTGTTAAGATTTAAATAGTCTCATGTTTAGCATAGATGAAATAAGCATTAAGCCGTTATACAAACATTTCCCTTTATAATGAATCGTGAAGTGAGAGTTGAAACCACAGCTCTCCTGTAAACTCTCCCTTTAATGAATAAACCTTTTTCATTAAAAATAATCTTTTCCTTCAGGTAACAAGCAATGCCTTGTTATATGTCAGTGATATCTTTGTTGACAAACGAGGAGAGGAGATGCTCTGTCAGAGTATATGATGTGTGAGATTAGTATAGAGTTCCCCATGTTCTATATATACAGTATATAGTGATATAATTTACACCGGTCACACGTTTATTTTATTTGACGTGTCAATCAGGTTGTACGTATGACGAGGAATCATTTTCATGAAATCTTCCACAAATAATAGGTTAAAATACAAATATTGTTATTTGATATTCCTTGTGGTTAAAGTAAAGATGCCATTTTTGAATCCAAGAAGGACCATGGGTGGAAATGTGACTGGTAGATGCTGTAGAAGGGTAGAAGGTTGAGGTAGGATTTCTGTGAGCTGAGGTAAGACATTAGAATGTGAAGTCTGTGGAACTACTGATCTTGCTAAATCCATTGCCCAGGAAGTGACGTAGCAAGGAGTAGAAATATTAGAATAAGACAATGTCTAATGATAGACAACTCCACCATTTCCAATAACTGATCCAACGTATGCCCCATTGTTTTTACTTGGCTATAGGTATCTGTCTAGAGGTGAACAGGAACCATGCCAGACACCTACCAGCAAGGATATACTAGAGCAGGGGCGTCCAACCTGCGGCACTCCCGCTAGAGGATGGACAAAGAGGCACCTAGTCCATCCTGGAATGTCTCCATCATCACTTTCCCAGCACTGCAAACAAACGTGCCAGAGGGCCCTATATCTGTGCTTAGAGACTTCTTGAGTCTTTTCTACTTTATCTGGAAAATGTTCATCCATGCCTGCTTCAAATCCCCTATATCTTCCTTGAATGACCATCCTACAGAGCATTTCACTCAACATCTCTTAACAAAAGATGATCTATTCAGTTACCAGGGAAGGAAATGGTTAATAGAAGGCCATCTAATACATAATGAAATAGACCTCACTTAGCTAATGTACTGTTCCAGATATGTCACACTGTATTTGCTCTGTGATGCGGCCGTCTATATGGAAATTTGCTGTCCAGATGTGCACATTTCATGCATGATCACTTTTTACAAGACAGTAGTCTAACAAGCTCACAGTTTAACTACACATTTCTAGACGTTTATGTCACATATGTACAGTTTTGTAACCTAGAAATATATCTTGCACCAAGAGTCTACACAACAGCTCATACTGTGTGAGTTTTTATCATCTAAATATAGAACATAGACTTTAAGCAGGTAAAATTGTGCTGGGAACACTTAACTGTCAGACGCCATAGGCGATAGGTTGTTACCATACAAACTATCAGCCTAAGATATAAAAAATAAATAATTTAAAATGAATAAATAAGAGGGGGCACAAGACAATATTATTTTACCGTTTGATCTAGAACATCCCTGATCCTGCTTAATCAACAGAGAGGGCTTTGTAACCGCTGGTCTTTATGAATTATTATTCTGATTATTCTTCTTCATGAGCAAAAAACTAATCTGGAAAAAAACACCTACCTTTCCCATTTCTGGTGTCCTTACCTCCTTATCAAGTAAAAAGAATATGGTGGTGTATAGAGAATAATTTGGCTAAAATGAGCTTTATATTACTGTAAATATGAACAATCTTACTACAAGTAGTAAGTAGTAATCCTACTACTTACTACTACTTCGGGTTTGAAGTCCTGTTTATAAGAAAACAATCTCTCTCTGACAATGCTTAATGATATGACATCCCGTTCATTAGCTGTTTTATTTTTGTAATTCATCACAAACATTCCTGTGAACTTTCTAAATGAGCTGTGCCCAAGAAACTCCTAAATATTAACCCTTTCAATGGTTAGTGTCACTTGCTGATGGTGACAACCAAATAGTTCTACTAACAGTCATTATGAAAACCATTAAACTGCAGGAAGTAAAGAATGGCCACCTGCATACAAGCAGGGATTCCAGCTGTTCTATGCCAGTGAAAGGGGATGCTCAGATATCATCCGATCAGAGTTGACTATGAAAACATCAGCTCTAGACTACATGATCTTAAGAATTCGTCTGTACACCATTAGATTGGGGTAATATCCTGAGATTTAGGATCAAACCCTGGCAGTGTGCAGGTTTAATTACAAGCTTTCTTGGATGTTATTAAACCAAAGGGAATCACTCTCTTTGGAATAATACTGATGCAGGAGGGTAAATGTTTCCTCCTTGGCAGTAAAAGAGTTAAGTCTTAGAGGTACAACACCTGCAACTTTGAAATCCTCCCTTCTAATCCTCACAAATGTTTATTTTAATTACCCCACCCTCTACAAGCAATCAGATTCCTAAAATAGCTCCCAAACAATAACACAACGTTAAACTATCCGGTTCTCCTCCACCCAGAAAAGGGATCTTTATGACAGCGTGGCATCTGGATCCAGTGCGAATCATGCACACGTCCATCGATAACAGCGAGTGAATGAATTATGTCCCGCAGTAACATTTAGGAAGGAGTGAGGTCATATCATAAATCGCATTATTTCAACCACTACCGAAAATACCAAGTAAGATATTTTCTATGCAAAGTGGTGACCTGTATTGAGGCCACTGGGTAACTTGTTTGGATTCTTGAACAGTCAAGGCATTGGAATGCCTAACGTGACTTAATTACCA
>VKOC01000234.1:512964-588473 GCA_009364415.1 Spea multiplicata
GGCTATCGGCCGAGCCGCGACGTGGGAGTACGGGCGTAACAAGGGTTAAACGCCAACCAGACCTCCGGCGCATTTGGCCACTTTCCCCGCAGGGCACCAAGCAACCACCACCAACCCCAACCAGTCACCCCAAAACTCCCAGTGTAAAACACGCTGCCACCACCAAGAACTTTAAAACCGGGCGTCTTAGGTTACCCAAAAACAATCAGACTACGATAACTACACAATCCCCAAACTAATATTTATATAGTTAACCGCTTAGTAACGTGACATATCTATATGTATCTCTAGGCTGAGTTCGATTAGAGAACAAAGACAGAACTGATTAAAAATGTTTAATCTGAGTAAAAATGGGTCACAGTGCTGTTACATAAAAATGCATATAAAAAGAGACATAGACTAAAATAGTACAAGTACAAAACAGTATAAAATAAAAGGGATAAAACAGAGTATCATACCACACTTCCTTGGAACCTTGATGTTGTCTCTGTGATGGTAAAAACAGGCTCTCCCCCATTACCAATTGCCCACCTTTTTATCCCCCCTCCCAAGACCACCCTTTTCCTGTTACCTGAGCAAGGGGATGGGAGTAGGGGGTTCAGAACTATGACCTTCTGAAGGCGGGGTTATATCTTCTCAACTTTGGTCTGGGATCCCAAAATATGTAATATGACGCCGGCCGAGCTTGGCATAATTATGACACCAGGATCATCATAATTCTCTGGTCCTAGTGATCATTTTCATACCAAACTCCACACCTGTATCAGTTGGCACAAGGACACATTCGCATAACACTCGCTATGGACATGCCTGCATGGCGTGTTTGGTCTCCCTGAAACCAGCACATCACAGCCATAATGATGCCATGTATGATGGGGCCCAAAAGTTATGTACTGATCATATTTTGGACATTATGCATTTATTAATTGTACCATGTGTCCATTGATACCCTGTCTCCACACCCCAGGGAGATGTAGCCAGGATGTCTGGCCTTCCACAGGCATACCTTCCTGTCCCAGGTGACAATACCCAGCATGGGGTAATCAAGTTTTATTTTGGGTTCTGGCTCCAAAAGGAAAGGTGTGAACAAATGTTACTGGACTTAGCCTCAAATCCCTTAACCCATTCAGTGCCAAGCCCCAGTTACTCATGCCATGGCATGACACCTCCCCCTTTAAGATGGTGGACAGAGGGATTCAGCTACAGGCTAATAGATCTGTCCAACATTAACCCTCTATTTCCCCCTGACGAGACAGGCCATCTGCATTTCCATGTAGGCTGCCCTTTTTGTGTTGAACAGAGAAATTATACTGTTGCAGTACAAGACTCCAGCGAAGCAGCTTGCCATTGTTACCCGACACTCTGTCTAGCCAATGCAACGGGTTGTGATCAGTTATGACGGTAAAATCTCGGCCATACAGATATGGCTGCAATTTCTGCAAAGCCCATACCACAGCTAGACACTCCTTCTCTATTACTGCATAGGCCACTTCCCTTGGTAACAGCTTCCTACTAAGATAAAGTATTGGGTGTTCTTCTCCTTTGGAGTTTACCTGACTGAGCACAGCTCCCAGCCCAAAATTAGAAGCATCGGTCTGTACCACAAACCTCCTACTAAAATCAGGGGCCTGGAGGACTGGAGAGTTAGATAATGCTGTCTTTAGGGCAATGAAAGCCTTTTCGCAGTCCTCAGTCCACGTAATTTGCTTTGATATCCTCTTCTTGGTCAAGTCTGTGAGGGGTTTGGCTATCTCACTGTAGTCTGGGACAAATCTGCGATAATACCCCGCTGTCCCCAAAAATGACATGACCTGTTTCTTAGTCTTAGGGACTGGCCAGGCCGTAATGGACTCCACCTTACTGGGTTCAGGGCGTATGGACCCCCCTCCTACTCTGTGTCCCAGATACTGCACCTCTGTCATGCCTATCTGACACTTTTCTGGTTTTATGGTGAACCCTGCCCCTCTTATTTTCTCTACCACCTTGCGCAAATGAACCAGGTGCTCCTCCCAGGTTTTGCTGAATACAGCAATGTCATCTAAGTATGCCACAGCATATTCCTCGTGGCCTTCCAACAACTGATTAACCAACCGCTGAAAAGTAGCTGGGGCATTTTTCATCCCAAAAGGCATCACGCTAAACTCATACAACCCAAAGGGAGTAATAAAAGCCGACCGCTCCTGGGCTGCTGGGGTCATAGGGATTTGCCAGTACCCTCGGCTCAAGTCCATGATAGTTAAATACTGGGCACCTGCTAGCTGATCAAGCAGTTCATCTATCCTAGGCATGGGGTAAGCATCAAAGGTGGTCACTGCATTTAACCTTCTGTAATCTACACAAAACCTGGTGGATTTATCTTTCTCAGGAACCAGCACTACAGGGGAAGCCCAGGGGCTTTTTGACTTCCTTATTACCCCCATCCCTAACATGTCTTCAATCTCCTTCTGGATGTGGGCCTTTACCTCTGGGGATACCCGGTAGGCTACCTGTCTTAGAGGTGGTTGGTCCCCAGTGTCCACATGGTGGGTGGCTAGTGTGGTTCGTCCTGGCTTTCCGGTGAATGTGTCACTAAAACAGCTTAACATCTGATTTAGCTGCCTCTTCTGTTCGACTGAGAGCTCTGGATTGATCTTTGCATCCTGTAGGGATCCTTCACCTTTGCTTCTTGTACCAGGTCCAGCAAAGGATCATTACCTAGTTCTTCCTCTGGTGCAGTGCATACACTGAGCACCAAATTCTCTGGGTCATAATAGGCCTTTAACATGTTTATATGGTACTGCCTCTGCCTCTCACCTTTCTCATCAAGGGCTACTACATAAGTGGTGGGGTCTAAACGCTGCAAAATGAGGAAAGGGCCATCCCAGGCAGCCTGCAACTTATTTTGCCGGATGGGGTTCAGAACCATTACCTTTTGTCCCACCTCGTAGACCCGGTCCCGAGCAGTGCGATCATACCAATATTTCTGCCTAGACTGCGCTGCTTTAAGATTATCATGTACTAGCCCGGTCAATGTCTGCATCCTGTCTCTAAACTTTAGAACATATTCCACTACAGAAGTCTCTGGGGTATGTAGCCTCCCTTCCCATTCTTCCCTAACCAAATCTAGGGGTCCCCGCACTCTACGGCCATACAGTAATTCAAAGGGTGAGAAACCTGTGGACTCCTGTGGTACCTCCCTGTAAGCAAATAGCAAATGGGGTAAATACTTCTCCCAGTCCCGGCCCTGTGATTCTACAAACGTTTTGAGCATCTGTTTCAGGGTCCCGTTGAACCTCTCACAGAGACCATTTGTTTGGGGATGGTATGGGCTTGCTACCAAGTGCTGTACATTTACTTTCTTACAGAGACTTTGCATCAGGTTAGACATAAACTGTGGACCTTGATCAGTGAGCATTTCCTTAGGGAAACCAACCCTGCAAAATATACTAAGCAAAGCATCAGCTACCTTATCTGCCCTGACTGAGGATAAGGCGACGGCCTCAGGGTACCGAGTGGCATAGTCCACCACAGTAAGAATATATTGTTTCCCTGTACTGCTGGGTATAGCTAATGGTCCCACAATATCTACGGCCACTCGTTCAAAAGGTACAGTTATGATGGGCAGGGGCACTAGGGGAACACGAGTAACATCTCCAGATTTACCCACTCTCTGACAAACTTGACAAGACCGGCAGTAATTCGCAACTGCAGTGCCCATACCAGGCCAGTAGAAATTGTGTGCCAACCTGGATTTTGTCTTGGCCACCCCCAGATGTCCGGCCAAGGGCGTTTCATGGGCTAACCTCAGCAGCTCGCTCCTGAACTGCATAGGAACAACTAGCTGCCTTTCTACCTCCCTGGGTCCCCGCATGTCAATGGGTAGGGACTGCCAGTATAAAATATTGTTATCCCAAAATACCCGGTGCCTATCCGTGTCAACAACTGGTTGTTCAGCGCGATATCTCAAATCTTCTAGGGAGGGGTCACTGTGCAGAGCTTCCAGGAAATCCTTATTGCCTTCCCCCCACCTTGCTGCACCAGGGAGTACAGCTCCCTCTGGCAGAGCCTCAAGGGGTGGGGTCACCCCTCCCTCTGCCCGCAGGTCAGACAGATCAACCCTTCTATCACCACCGTCCTCATTGGCTAAAGCTGCAGCCCTGGCACTCTGCTGACGTGTTACCACTGCTACTAGTGGTACACATCCCGGGCTCTCGCAGTCCTCCTCCCCCTTACTCACAGATATCTCAGTCTTATACGTGGAAGGCATTACTGGTTCAGTTATAGGTAGGGATTTATCCATCTCCGGCTCTCCCTCCCAGCGATCACATTTCACAGTGTCCCCCAAAGTTTCACACAGTACCTTAGGTGAAGCAGGGCTGTCTGTCATCCCTTCTGACTCGCAAGCAGTGTCCTCTGGAGCATAGTGACAGAGCATCCGGCCCAAATCATTCCCCAACAGAACATTAACAGGGATATCCTCAGAAACACCCACTTCCCGCAAACCTTTCCCCGCACCCCAATCCAGGTACACACGCGCCATGGGCACAGCAGGGCGCACACCCCCAATTCCTTTGATGGACATGGTTCTTCCAGGGATTATGTCCTCCGTATTCACCACTTCAGGGCGCACCAAGGTGAATGAAGCTCCAGAATCTCTCAGTCCCATGGTCACCCGGTCACCCACAGTTACACTCTGCAGGTTATCCTCCTTTCTCCCCGCAGGCCCACCCACAAGCAAAATTGATGGTGCCTCTTCAGGGGCGCTCCCACCCCTACGAGCAGGTTGGGGTGGATTTCTATTAGGGCAATTAAAGCTCAGATGCCCAATCTGGTTGCATTGAAAACAACGGCGGGCATGTGACTCACCAGACCTAGCCCTTACCCCATTGGCAGTTGGTGGTGAAGTCCTCACTGCTGATCTTGTGGACGATGATGGAACTGGAGCCCCTCTCCAGGTGGAAGTACCAGCTGACACAGCTCCACGCCTGGATCCACGAATGTCGGCGTAGTCATCTGCCAGCTCTGCGGCATGCCTAGCTGTTTTCGGTTTTCTTTCTAAAATCCATTCTCGTACATCAGGGCTCCGGGTCTGTAAGAACTGTTCTAGGACCATTAAGTCATTAACAGCTTCATAGGTAGTAACTTGTATTCCAGTTACCCATTGCTTGTACGCGGTTTCCAATTGTGCAACATATAGGACGCAGCTGGATGACGCACTCTGCTGCATGCTCCTAAACTTTTTTCTGTAAGCCTCAGGAGTAAGGTTAAAAGTTTTTTGCAAGGCGGATTTGATTGCTTCATAATCGTTATCAGTCTCTGGAGGAAGGGACACAAACACATCCAAGGCTTTTCCTTTCAGTTGTGGGGTTAAATATCTTCCCCACTGGTCTGAGGGTAGTTGGTGCTGCCTGCACACTTTTTCAAAACTTTTTAGGAACACATCCAAATCAGTCCCTTCTTCCAGGGAGGGAAAATCATCCTTGCGGAGTCTACGTGTGCTGGGATCTGATGCATTACTGTTCAGTGAGGACTGAACAGTGTACTGCAGCTTGGCCATTTCCAGCTCATGCCTCCTTTGTGCCTCTCTTTCTGCCTGCCGTTCCGCAGCTTCTCTTTCTGCCAGCCGTTCTTGTCTTTCTGCTGCCTGCTGTTGAATCATCACCTGCATGGCCTCCCGAGGATTTGAAGCCATTAGTTGCCGAAATAAATCTGTTGTGCAAATGTCCATAGCACTTTGAGGGGTACAACCACTGGGCATTCCAAGGAGTGGCGCTCCTGCAGTAGTAGGGAGCTCTGTAACGCTTTCGGTGTCCGTCTCTGGCTGGACAGTGTGCCTATCAGTCTCCATAAGGTCGGCAATAAGTTGTTCCTTGCTTTTGCCAAAAGTTTGTAAATCCCTTGCTTGGCACATCAATTCCAGGGCCTCTTTGGGTTGTTTGCGATAGGCCTCCATATTCGGAAATGGTATAGAGAAAGAAAAACAAGAGTAGGGAGGGGAAACTGTTTTGTACTTTGTATGTCTTTTTAAATCAGCACTGAGCTCTGTCTTTGGAAATTACACAAAAAGGTATGCAATTTCTTCTAGTGCTTCAGGTGAATCCAGTCAGCACTAAAAACCTCTAAAAATATATATATCAATATATCTATCTATCCCACCGCTATGCCACCAGTTTGTCACGGACAGGGCTATCGGCCGAGCCGCGACGTGGGAGTACGGGCGTAACAAGGGTCAAACGCCAACCAGACCTCCGGCGCGTTTGGTCACTTCCCCGCAGGGCACCAAGCAACCACCACCAACCCCAACCAGTCACCCCGAAACTCCCAGTGTACAACACGCTGCCACCACCAAGAACTTTAAAACCGGGCGTCTTAGGTTACCCAAAAACAATCAGACCGCGATAACTACACAATCCCCAAACTGATATCTATATAGTTAACCGCTTAGTAACGTGACGTATCTATATGTATACAAAAGGCTATCTCTTGGGCTGAATTCGATTAGAGAACAAAGACAGAACTGATTAAAAATGTTTAATCTGAGTAAAAATGGGTCACAGTGCTGTTACATAAAAATGCATATAAAAAGAGACATAGACTAAAATAGACAAGTACAAAACAGTATAAAATAAAAGGGATAAAACAGAGTATCATACCACACTTCCTTGGAACCTTGATGTTGTCTCTGTGATGGTAAAAACAGGCTCTCCCCCATTACCAATTGCCCACCTTTTTATCCCCCCTCCCAAGACCACCCTTTTCCTGTTACCTGAGCAAGGGGATGGGAGTAGGGGGTTCAGAACTATGACCTTCTGAAGGCGGGGTTATATCTTCTCAACTTTGGTCTGGGATCCCAAAATATGTAATATGACGCCGGCCGAGCTTGGCATAATTATGACACCAGGATCATCATAATTCTCTGGTCCTAGTGATCATTTTCATACCAAACTCCACACCTGTATCAGTTGGCACAAGGACACATTCGCATCACACTCGCTATGGACATGCCTGCATGGCGTGTTTGGTCTCCCTGAAACCAGCACATCACAGGCATAATGATGCCATGTATGATGGGGCCCAAAAGTTATGTACTGATCATATTTTGGACATTATGCATTTATTAATTGTACCATGTGTCCATTGATACCCTGTCTCCACACCCCTGGGAGATGTAGCCAGGATGTCTGGCCTTTTACTCTTCCACAGGCATCCCTTCCTGTCCCAGGTGACAATACCCAGCATGGGGTAATCAAGTCTTATTTTGGGTTCTGGCTCCAAAAGGAAAGGTGTGAACAAATGTTACTGGACTGAAATCCCTTAACCCATTCAGTGCCAAGCCCCAGTTACTCATGCAATGGCATGACACTAAGATTTCCTTCCATTAAGCCATTTAGTCAACATTTATAAACCATCTCACTATGCATCTGGATGTCTTATTTCACGGAATTTTTTTTATCAACTTTCGAGAAACAACGGTCTGAATTCAGCCCACCTGAAAATATCTCTGTACTAAGAAAAGAGGACTTGCTTGTCCAGGGAAAATAATTTGACAGAGTAAAGAAATGTTCGATGTCCTGGGAAATCTAGCAGAAGGAAGAGCGAAATTGAATTAATCTTATCTCACGTACACTGGGAAGCAACAGACACATCCGTAATGTATTTCTCCTTTTGGTTTAGTGAAAAGGTAAACAGATGATCCATTTAGCTTGAAATTATATTTTTACCAACTGGGCATCCAAGACCTTATCACCACGGTATTGGTTAAAGTATGTCTGCAGAAAATGTCTTTCAGCGTGAGGTACAATGAACCAATCCATGTTAGGTTTTCTCTGTGTAAATGTCAATACCATTGTGGAATCTATACAATCGTCAATTACGTGTTCTCCCGGACTGACAAGCGGTCGCCCTCCTAGAACAGGAGCAGCAAGCTAATGAGTAGACCTTGCCTTTTGGAAAGGTTTTAGAAAGATTCTAAATAATATTTAATACAGAACGTGGAAGGCGGCTGGAGGATAATGCTTTTTCACCCGCTCATTGTAGAACAGGAGGTGAATTTGCTAGTCTGTCCAGTTTGGTTATGTTTAAGGAAACGATTACGCATCGAGATCAAAACTGCCTTGCGCCCTATCTCATTTCCTAAGCTACCTGACTTCACTTTCCGTTATCTGCGGTTACTAATTGTAGTTCAATTTAAATGTGGGATTTTACGTCAACGAGACATGCAGAGAGCAAATACAAATATGTATCCAAATTCATCTCCCATCTCCAAGACAATTATGAATTAATATGATAGAATACAGTTGGGGAATGAACAGACAATGGATTTATTTCGCTTGACACCTGGATGCCTCTTGAAGTGAGGATGATATGACATGAGAATTTGTAACTGGCACCTAATACACAGTTGCCAGCATCCATTGATTTCGTTTTGAATAAAAGAAAACCTGACATGCATGAAAATAAACCGTACAGTTACCGAAAAGAAGCTTTCTAAAGTTTGCTAAAATTTACAAGCTGCTTTTGACTCTATAAAAGATGAAAAAAAAATCTAATTTCTTACTCTTTGATTACTTTTAATCATCCACATGTTGGTGAGTGAATATGAATAGGATTTAGGTACGAAATGTTCAAATGCAGTGATCATGTTTTTTACAGCCACATGTATCTTTAAAGTGTACTGGCAACATATTTTCTGCACACTTTTGTGTTGTATGTTAAAGATATTTTAAATTGTTGTATACATAGTAGGGTAAATGGAGTATAACTTGGATGTGTTTTATTTTCTTTTGTCCATGTTACAGATAACTCCAGGGACAGAATGTCACCCCCCACCTTCTCATGCATGTCTCCTGTTGTCGATCTAAATTGTTGTTTCTTGGAACCAGCCCTTCCACACGTGTACTCGCTAATAATATGGAGCAAAAAAAGAGTATAAGTGTTGCACAAAAGTAAACAGTGATATGATAAATACCTCATTCATGTCTGCTGATAAATACTTATTGAAGCCATTAGCACTGCGGCAAATGGTATTAGTGATATAGTAGCCACATGTGAAAACACATGGTACCTTTTAAGTACTAAGATGACCTTGCATGGCAAGGGCTGCAGACACCTACCCTGAATGTAAATTTAGAAAAGTCCTTCTTAAGGCATGCGCATAGCACCCTAGTAGAAGATCTGTCATGAGTAAGATGCTATTAACTCATAGTTTAATTATTTGAATCTAGCTGGACAGATAGAAGATGGACCTAGAGAAGGTCACGCCGGAAATTGTCCTCTAATGCCAATCCGGGAACCTTAATCCACAATTATTTCCTCTCTAAGCCTCCACACCATTCTACCATTCTGAAAATGCTCAATTTAAAGGACATGTCCAGTTAAAACAATCAAGATGCAGAACTTTCAACCATGTGTTGATTTTATGAATGGGACGAACAAAAAAGTGGATGCCATTTTACATGTGAAGATACATCTGAAGAACATATTTCTACAGAAAGGGTTGTACATGTGGATGAATTAATATCCTTGCCAATAAAGGTCCATTGCCTTCAACTGGAAAAAACAGGCGGCCTTTCTATAAAAATTACACAAGCCTAGCAATAAGCTGTTATTTTTTTACATAAAGAAACAAAACTGCAAACATTCCGCTATGGCATCTAGAGAAACCTATAAAGTAATCAGCCTGAACAATTCCTCTACACTCGGTAAATGCTCACCAGACAGTAGTATTCATTAACTTTTCTTGTTCAATATTAACGATAGCATTGATATTTCTATTTCTTTTATACTCTTTGATTTAAATGGTATGCCCTAACATTTAATATCTGCATGCCTAGTTAGCTGTTTTGCAACCCTGTGAACATAATAATTGTTCCTCTTTCATTCCTACACAAAGCCTTTCCCTGCGGCTAAATTACCCCTGACAACATTGTTGCTTGGAGCTTCGGGTAATTTTACTCCCAGCAAATGTATGTTCATTGCAAAAAAGATCACTGATAATATAAAGCCCCGTAATGATTTTCTTACCACAACACAATATTCTTAATGTATTTTTTTAAGCAATTTAAAGATAAAAAAAAATTACACTTTTATTTTTGAAAATAAAAAAAACACCAATATTTCCCAAGAAATCTGTGCAGAGCATTTTCTTATTAAATCGACATTTGCTTAGCAGGGGAGTGATATCTAATTCAAAGCAGTTCACACATTTATTTACAGAACAGACTCCAAGTAAAGGTTTAAGGTGGAAAAAATGTCTGTTTTATCACAGAATGTCAATACTTGTCTGAAATATCTGAAAAATATTCAAGGACGTTTTAAGACTTACGACACAGTAATGCCAAAGCTGAACTTGGTACCTTATATCAGTCAAGGGATCTTTCATTAATAATAAGTATAACGTTCTTAGAACCCGGCTACCATACTTTTATTTTATTAAATTTAAGCGAGATAAAAGTATTAAGGATTAAGGCTTTGGACTTTTCTATCATTATTGAAGCTCAACTGCATTTACTGAATATTATAGAGATATGCTCCCAGGCTGGATGTCCGACCTCTTCAGTATTCTATAAGCTATATAAGTATAAGATATTATTATTATTATTATTATTGTTATCTTAGCTATCTTGGGTAGAAATATAAATGTAATAACATTAAAATGATCATCCGTCTTTTAGAGGACTAGTTGTACAGCTAAAACTAAAGCTAAAAATGAAAGCCCCTAGGCAAAGTAAGCAGCCCTGCCATTGGGTAATTTTGATACTAGTCAGACTAGGCTTGTTCCTACAAAAGCTCTGTCCACTCGTGTATTTCACCAAGTTCTATCCAATTTCTGTCCATTTCTTCTAAGTGCAGCAATGCTAATAATTTTGGTGACTAAAGAAGCCTAGAAGGTAAAGCTGGCCCTGCTTTGGGTGGTCTCCATTGCTGTAGCATCCCACCATCTTTAATGTTTTTGGGGGTTTTTTTATCCACCTTGACCGATGTCCTCCAGTATTGTTCCTATGTTCCTTTTGTCCAAGATCTACATCAATTCTACAAACAGGCTGCCAAATAGGTTCTGTTCTTCGCTATACCATTTCACGCTCTCTCTTTTTGTTCCTAAATCAATATTTGCACGTGTCCACTTTGTTTAAACATGTTCTTTGGTCTTCCACTGTGAATAAAGATGCCGGGTTTGTGTTCCTCCTCTTACTGACAATCCCGTTGACGGGTAAAAACATTTAAACTGTCCCGTGTCATAAAAAGATCTTTGAGAGAAAGGTCCCTGTCCATCATTTATAAACAGCACCACGTTTTACCGAGAAATAGGCATTTTACATATATATTAACCGGTTTCTTTTCGTCCCTAGAATTTAAGCAATGAATACTCTGGAAAAGAATGATTGTCAAGTATTCAAGGAATAATATAGATTAACATGTTTTCTCCCAGAGAGACCTGAAACATTGATTGTATGCCAGATAGAGGAGTCATTAATTCATTGCTTGTTAGAGAATCATGTAGAGGACATATTAACATTATGTCTGCTACACCAAGTGAATTAGATCAGTTAACTCATTCTTCCGCTGGAGACAGAGCCCAGAGCGCTGCTAACCGCCTGCATGAGAGAAACCAAAAGCTGAATCCTTCTCATTGTTTTTTATCAAAGAAAGAATACAAACCGGACGCTTTTCTGATTGAATAACACATACATTATACAAATAACTTTACTCCGTGTTGACAAGTCTTTACTTTAACTCATTAAAATGTCCTGGAGAAGAGAATAAAAAAAAAACATACTCTAGACTATTATTATAACACTTCCCATGTATAGGCTCTTTACGAGAGGAGAATGATAAGAGGAATACAATGTGACTGAGTGACAAGACATTATTAAATTATTCTTACATGTCAACGTGTTTTGTGGATGGAAGCCGTTTTCATAGATTCCATCGTAGAGTCTTGCGAATGGTTTTATAGATGGTCCAAATTCCACTAGTTGTGAAGAATTTAAGATACTCGAAAATGAAGTCAATGCATTCACGCAGAGTTTATTAGCAGTGATACACAAGTGAGAAAACACTGGTTGGGAAACTCAGATGACATTAAATCTGATTAGCCACCTCAGCTGAGGCCCAGGGGCAAACCTTGCATTAACCTTTCTGGTTTCTACCGTCATCGTCACATTGTAGGTCTTTCTTCGTTGGTTTACACCGTTACCTATGTTCTTCCTTATCATCTTAATGTTTTTTCTACTTTATCAATTCAAAAACGTATCAATATACATGTTTGTAGATTCTCGGTTGTACTAAAAGTATCTCTACCAAGGGTTTTTTAGATACAATGGCATAACATGGAAAGAAAATAATATGCATCAAATACATGCATTTGCCTAATTAAGCTTTACTCAAATGGGCATGCCAGTGTCTCATACAGCCTCAATGAAGAATGTATATGAAAGCAGTTAGTAACAGTAAGGACTTTCATATGTATTTTTCAAGAAAAAAGCAAAATATGTCACTTACCTTTCAGAGGCCCTGCAATACAATGCCCTTTCCGTGACCACTGAGATACTATATGCATTAGCGTACATACGATGGCTTAAGTGTACCTTTAAAAAGTAAAAAAAAAGTATATATACAAAACAGTCATTAAGTTAAAGCACCGTATCATTCAAGGTCTATAGTAGTTGCAGAACTGTTTAAACATCAATTCAGAGCAGAATGGCTCCGGAGCTAGAAGGTCATCCTCGGAGCTTTGTACCAGGCTTTCTTTAATTTCCCATTGATGTTGTGTTGCTGCAGAAGAATTAAACTCTCTTTCAAGGCAAGCGATTTGTTTGTAACATTTACCAGGACACCAGAAGTTTAATTCTCAATGAAAGTGTAGGAAGAGTAAAAGAATAGAACGATTCTAAAGACATATAATGGTGAATCGGCTATTCGGGATTGGAATGGGTACCTGCAGAAGGCACCAAGGTTGGTGTTGAAAGCTTGTGCAATTCTACATCTTCTTCCATGAATTAGTAAACGAAAGGTGCCGCAGACTACAATGACACCGGCACCTCCAGAGAATGGATATTTAAGACAAAGTTTAAACCGATTCCTTTTTGGAATGCATTCAGTGCTTTTCCAAAAGGATGTGTTTATTACTTGTCAACCTGGTCCCACCAGGAACCACTGCGCATGTGGTCACGTTTAATATTATCTCTGATTCCAACTCTCGCACCTCCGTGAAATATATCCATCACCTTTTAGTGCTCTTTTCACTTAAAAATAAAATATAAAATGACCTCTGTATTTTTTCCTTCTTGAGTTTTTAGAAGAGCTGCCATTTGCTTCCACGTTCCCTGTTGTAAGGGGGCACATACCTCGCTATTTTAGCTAGTAAATTTGAATATATATATTTTTTTTAAAAAAGCGTCTTTTTGCCAAATATTTCTTCTGCCCATTTTTATTTGTACTTTTTATAAACCTGCCTATTTTTTTAACACTCAAAAGTTTTATTTTCTTAAAAAAAAAAACACAAAAAAACCCGAGCAAAACATTTTTATTCCCCATATCATGTAATAATTTTTTTAAACACCATGCTGGTTTAGCGCATGACCTTGAGTGTAACTTAAAAGAACAAAGGGCTTCCTGAAAATTTCTTTGGCTTCTTAAGAACACCTTTTGACACTGCGGAAGAAGCACAGGTTTTTAATAAGGTTTAGTGACTGTGTTACACGATGTATATTCCATTATCTGTGGCCTTTTAGCTCACCTGTTGGCATTTCAGATTGCTGGGTTTCACATTTTATAGAACTACGGGATCATTCTTTTTTCCTGCTTTCTAAAGTTATTTCTTCAATAAGAATTTGTTCGTAAGCTTAGTATATTGTCTTAAAGACTTAGGCAGAGCCATGTGGGCAAAGGGTCAGGGTCTAAGAATAAAAATAAACCGCGATGCGTGGTAATTATAGAGGCAAATATAGAATATTATTCATCTGAGCACTAAAAGAGGCAATCAGTAAATAAGCCGCCCTGTAAAGAAACAAGTCTTGTTTCGGAATCTGAGAGATTATTATTTTTTTAAGTGTTAAATGATTTCTCATGTAATTAAATATTGGTTTCTCATAGTGAACCTGAGCTCAAGGCTTGCATTGGTCCATCATTCCACTTGCACTGCTTGCACCACTCCTCTTGCACGGCTCGCACCACTCCACAGGCACAGCTCGCACCACTCCTCTCACAAGGCTCGCACCACTTCACTTGCGCGGCTCGCACCACTGCCTTTTACTGTTTATCAAATACAGCTTTTAGTAAAATACAAACCTGGTAATCTTTTCCATGAGTATAGAAATAGATTTTTTTAATAGAGTCTGATTAACCAAGGAGCACATAGGGCAGATGCTCCAGAGCCCCAGAATGGTAGGGGGCCCCTCAGTCCCCACCATGTAGTAACCTGGGCTACGGATTAATGTGAGGGACTGTAAGCCATTAGCAGAGAGGGACCTTTTTACAGCAGGTGTGTTTATTACCAGCTCCTCCATTACATCTGCACCCAGGAAGGAAGAGTGGGAGGGCTTTAGGTCACACAGTGTGCTCTGATTGGCTGCTCAACCTCCTTCTTCTTCTTCCCTCACTTCACTGTCCTCCATTTATTTTCCCTCCATTTTGCATCAAATAAACAATAGGAAACACGTTGATTCTCAGAGGAGAACTGCAGAAAGTCGCAATGTTCGTGATAATGGATGACTTGAAAACTTTAGTGACACAGTCACAAGAAAAAAAAAGTAAAGTTTGCGAGACCCTATCCCTCTTATGTTGGCCTCTGAAATGACTGTAGGTTTGGACAATTCTTCCAGTGATTTTCTTTGTTCTGTTTTGCAAAGTGGCAGTCAGATAAGACAGTGATTGATTAAATACATTGATTGGGATGTGTTTGAGAGATAGGTGAAGGTAAACTGCATACAGGTTACGCTCACTGAATAACAAATGGTCCAAACAAAGCTTTCCCTTGGACGCCAAGTCTCTACGGCTATAAAATTGAACAATAAAGAGGAAAAAAAGGCATTAATTTCACTCTGACACCAACAAGTTGCACAGCGGTAATTTTTGTAGCAGATCTGGCTACGATCATTAAATACAACTCCAAGACATTTTAGTCTTAAATGCCAGTGAAGTTATAAAAAAAATGTCATTCATGAAATAGGAGCATCATTATTATGTAATAAGCATGTCAGCATGCACCTTAATGCAGTGTAATAGGATAACAAGGAACGTGACAATACCTTGAATCCTCTACACATCGTCTTTTAATCCCTCAAATGCAAAGCATTAGCGTGCAATAAAGTCACCATATTATCATTATACCAAAACTTCACTATTTATTAAAGCGGCCCTTGGTACAGTAGAACAATCACACTCTTTACAAACGATGATAGGTTAGAAACATAGAAGTAAAATGAGAAAACTCCAAGTATAATATACTTTGTATATCTGTATTTATGGCTAAACCACATCCATAATGAAGCGACGGTGGGCATATCATTTCTCTTTACTCGGTTCTGGTCATTTCAGCAACTATGTTATTATAAGCAGGAGCATCTGGTCTACACACTGTGTGGATTAACGCATTTCTTTAATTTGGCGATTGCTTCAGCTTTGTGAATCCATAGGCCCTTAAGTGAAGAATCCATCAAATCTTCAATGCTATCATTGGCACCGATTATATCTATTTTAAAAATTCTGAATTTCTACTAACAGAGATTCTTAAAACATGAAGGAAAATATATTTGTATTGCACTTAGAATGCTGCACTTTATCTTTCTGGAAAACTTTCTCCCAGTTTCCATCTGCATCAGAGAAAAACCACGCTGCACTCCTTCCGCGATGCAAGCAGCCTTGTGAAAATATATTCTATAGGCCCCTTCCGTAATATGTGAACCAATGAAAAGTTGTATTAGTATACGTGTAGAAACCAGAAAAGCAGATTTAACCATATTCAGAAACTTTTAGGTGTTGATAGTACGTTTTAGCTAAAAATGGTTATATGCATTAATGCAGGCCAACGGATTCAGCAAATTTACGAAGATAAATAGTTGTGAAGAAATCTTGAATCCATTTGTCTCTGAAACTCTTTCACGAGAGCATGCGTCTCTTCAATGACTGCAACAAAGGTTAGCAAAGTACTTGGTGCGACAGGCAAATGAGTAGCCGTATCCCAGGCCCAAGTGGTTTATTCTAATAGTCCATTCTGCCTGTACTTAAGCATTGTGACACATCTACAGGAGACGGGAGAAAATAGACATAATTTTCTCTATTTTAAGAAAATGTGGAATTCAGCAGACTAAAACCGACTTTCACAATACGAGATCAAGCTAATATATAGTGTCTTTGTGTGCGCGCCCCCACTGAGAACCTCTGAAGTTTTAATGGTGCCTTGGAATAGCCGTGATGGAGTTATTCTTATGCCATATGCTGATGTGTTCTCCCTGTTTATATTTGAAATTGATTTCAACAATAAATGCAGAGATGCCTTGACTGCTAAAATATAGGCAGACGAAAATCTGTACTGTGTTTTCCAACAATCCTTCAATTTTACTGCCAGCACACATGCAGAGCACGGTTGTTCTACTGAGAATCATCTTTCATCCAGACGAATCCTTCTATTATTTTCACGCAAGCACTGAACACAAACTGCCATTTATTTGGAAAGGGATAATAAAATATAAAAACTGGTGTCCGGAAGAACAGAAAGCTCTCAAGGGGTTTTTTTTTTTTTGTTTTTAGCTGTAAATACAATGTAAACATCATCTGAACCAATTCGACGACTACTGTTAAAACAGTCATTTGTTTTAAACTTTCCTGTCCTTTTTTTGCTAAATTGCAGCGTAATAAAAATAGAGCCATCAAGCGAGACTTTATCCTGCGACTTATCCCATGGCGGATTCTCGGTACGTGTTGTGTCTGAAGTGATGTACGTGTCAGGCTCAATCCGGCAAGACGCGCAACTCGAGTGGAGGGTCCGACGCAGCATATATTTTGCGAAAAACGCGATAGAGCAATTTTTCATTTTAGGCGTGAAAGATATTATTAAATTGCCATTTTTTTTTATTTCGCAACAGAAAAACAAAAGTCGCTAATCGGCTTCAGAATTTTTCTTTGATAAGAGGGAATAAAACATAACCTTCGTAATTGTCATC
Source organism: Spea multiplicata (assembly GCA_009364415.1). Classification (NCBI taxonomy): domain Eukaryota; kingdom Metazoa; phylum Chordata; class Amphibia; order Anura; family Pelobatidae; genus Spea; species Spea multiplicata. The sequence continues at coordinate 530,106 of VKOC01000234.1, forward strand.
CATAACCTACGTAGCAAATTACAGTGGTAAATTTATAGTCAATATTTCTGGGGGGGTTTTTTGTTTTTGCGCAGCAAATGTTGAAAAAAAAAGGAAAATAAAGGCGGTGTTACACATCTTAGAGGTTGGAAAAATATTCCTTTCGATAATAATTTAACAGCGTATAATCATTGCCCCATATCCTCCTACACTTTTCCACTAGGCTTCCTTAATTACGAGCAGGGGTATGTACTGCAGTTCTATACATTTCCAGGATATATGTTCATTTATATGGCATAATATAGTTGGGTTTTTTTTCACCCTTTAATTTCTACATACTTTGTAATTAGATGGCAAACATTTAGTTCTATCAGCTTTCAGGCCATTCGTGCTCGGGCTTTATTCTTTGCTTTTCTTAAACATTTAGTTCTATCATGCCTGGAATTTAAAAAGGGTGGGTTTATTCATTAAAATAATAATTTGTGTAGAAATAAACACTTTAATGTATTTGTATTTACTCCAAAGAAAGTAATTGAAGTAATATTGAGTATTTACATGGAGGGGAGTTGAAGAGGAAAGGTCACATGACAAGATACTTGGGTGTGTGGTATGTCTACTAAATGTACAGATAAAGAATACATCTTAATCATCTTAAAACATTTTTAAAAAAGATTCCATTCGGTCAAAATGTAAACAATCGTTTACCAGGCCAAAAATCAGCAAACTTTCCCATCCCATAGTTATCGCCATTATTTGTTCATGTTAATATTCCACCAGCAAGAAAAAATATAGGTATAAAAGTACATGGCTTTGTCTCCCTGGGAATTAAGTATTAAGTTGTATTCAGCAAGGATCAGACATTGCTCATGTTCACATGGTATCATTATCATGTCACTCTCCACCCATCTACCACCCCGGTTTTTTGCCCCACTCCACATTCCAAGGGTCCTTTTTGCCATAAAAAAGCCCTGTACATGCACGATGGCAACGTTACAAGCCTGTTATCCTATAAATCTATCCTAACCAAATTATGAATATCTGCAAATTTGACTTAGGGTAACACGTTAATGTTCAATACAAAAACATATTGCATTAGCAAAGAATAATACAAGACCATGAGATAGATCAAATTATGTGATATGTGATAAAACAAAAGGTATTATCATGATTGCTTTAAATGTCTGTATATTTACACTCCATACCCTGCTCCCCAGCCTTTACGTCCCAGCCTTCAGTATATAATTGTATTTTCCTACCAGTAACTATGCACTTACTGTGTGTTTTGTTTTTTGAAATTGCTTTTTATTTTCTTTGAACTGTACACAGAATGGTGCCTATCAACTTCTTTTACGTTCTAGACACAGGTGAGCCAAGCAAATTTTCTATCATGCACTATTGCTTTAATAGAAGATAAAATGTAATTTTGAGATGTTCATCCTTGTACATACCAACTAACCTGAAAGGCTTTACATTTCATGTCTAACTCTATTAAATCTTCACTGTAAGAACCGAGGGGAAGCTCACAGTTGAACACACACACTGCCAACCATCCCCACATCGTCAGTTTCTGCGGTGAGGTTTGAAGCAATGCAGTCAAACTACTAAAGTGAGTGTCAACACAGCCTTCTAATTAACACAAGTGCTTGTCTGCTTATAGCCGATACAATTTGAGATACCTAATGATGGTTCTTATCTCTTCACTTTTAGTAAATTAAATTATTGGTACCAAGCAACGAAGTTGAATCTTTTTGGAAGTTTGCTTAATACTCAAAGTATGCCACCTAGGGGCAATCTAAAAATGCATTCTAAAAAAAGAATGTAGTCACTACACCGCTTAATAGATTTCCAACCCATGGATGTGCGCTTTGAGCCTCTATAGGTTGTGAGTGAGACAGTGGGTGTGGTTTAAGGTTAGCCCCACCCATGTATGCACATACCCCACCCAGTTGCACCCTTTCCAAGCCCGATGTCTCCTATTTTTTCATGCAAGTGGATTTTTTTTGTGGGAAAAGTAGGAAGAAGATGTTACCTATCATATAGTCAAACTATATCACTGCCTTTGGGTACCAATCCGGTAGATGACGCCACCATGTAATTGTTCCATATGTTAGCAAGCAAGTGCATGCAGAAAGAGGACACCGAAAACATAGGTTGTTTGGGGTTTCTAGGCAAAAAAAATCTGATCTTTTCATCTTGTGTGTCATTCAGTAATTCTCATGGGGAGTGAACAAGAAATAGCAACTTTCTTCTCAATTCAAAGGCAGAACAATACACAAAGCAGCTATAACCTTTTCAAATAATTATCTCACTAGATTTTAAAGGATGTTGGGAATTTTTAATTAAATACTTTTTTTGTTGGTGACCTTAAGTTATTGTCACATAAGTAAGCACTTAATTCTAAATCAAAACACTATAGTGGTGGTATAACGAAACACTTAATTGGTTTCAGTTTATGGGGTGGGTTTTAATTACTTTGTTTGCAAACTGCTGGATGCTCAGCTTGAAAAGTCGGCAGAAGGAAGGGAATCGCGCTGAACTGGAATAAAGTAAATGTCATTACATCTTACTTTTCTATGAAACCTACTAACTAGATAAGACATGTTCAAAAAGCTGTAAAAATTGCCCTTTGCTTACAAGAAAAAGGTCATCTCTTTTGCTAACAAATTGTAATAGTTTAGTCATAAATGATCATATCAGTACCTCAAATATACTGTATTCTTTGCCCACTTCAAATGATGTTACAATTACTTTTATCCAAAGTAAACTCCTCACAGATTGTTTATTTTACAGCAGGAAAAAAAATATCTGCTAATTTGGCTTCTAAAGAAGGTCCAATTATCTAGATCAGAGAGAATAAATTGCATTTGCATGGATCAAGAGAATATATAATTGCGGTTTTGGAACATTCATGTTTCACTTTCTGCAGCAAATAAATCAATTTTAATATGTCATAAATATTGAAATATGTAAAAAAAAATAAAATATGAGCCGTTATACATTTTAAAGATTTTCACACCATAGCTGATAAAACTGCCTACATGTTCCATCTGTGGGAAAAAAAAGCATTTTAGAAGCCTAGAAAGATTCTGTGTGCTAAAAGCATGATGCGCTAACCCTGGATTTTCTACTAAGATACATATTTTTTTACATAAGTTTGTATGTATATGTTGTAGAAACAAACAGTACACCTAAGATTTCATAAACACGGTACAATTAAGCATTTATTGACAGAAAAGACAGCAACGGTAACCATGGCAAAACAGTGTAACATTCTATTAAGAGTTCCATGGGCATTGCGAAGGACTGCAGTTGGAATGCCAATTATGGATTGGAAGTTGGTGGAAAGTAGGGCAGAGAAAATGTAAAAAGCAAAAGTTCGATTAACGAAGACTTAAAGAGAGGAGGCCGACGATCAGCTTGCAACAGTTGTGGACAGTGACTTGATCCCTCCTAAGAATCAGGTGGACCCTAGCAAACCACACAACAAGTTCAATGTTTAATGGTGTGCGCCATGTGTGTTTTTTTATAAAAAGTCCATAGAGAACAGAAAGGTAGGAGAAGAACTTCCTCTCCATAAAGTTAATTTTCCAGGGTTTTCAGCAAAGCCTGCACTATGAGCAGTGTCTATATCTGCACTGTCCTCTTAGCATAAATGTCCTTAGGGGAGAGCCCCCATTGAAGGCCACCCATGCCATATCTTTGTATATATTGATACATAGCCCAAACAGTGTCTGTAATATCTTTTGCTCATACCGCATTGTATGTATTTAAAACTTTTATGATTAAAGATTGTTTTCTGGGAGGCTATATTCAGCTTTCTAGTGTAAAGCCGTTGCTTTAAGTTGTTTATTTCACCTGTGGTGGAGATGTTTATCACAATGTCCTGATGTCCTCTGTATGGTGGAGGGCTTTCATTTCTCTTTTTTCGCTCACCATAAGCATGTAAGTGTTCTCAGATTTATCTGTATGGGTTAAAGTAATTCCTATATTTGAGCTGGCAAGACTGAAGTTGCTACATATCTCCCTGGGGAATGTGGCTACAGAGGAACAAGATCTGGGGACCTAGTGTTCCTCTGTAGCTATAATATAGCACATTCACCAGCACCATGCATGTCATTTATGTTAAATCTCTTCTAACAATATTGAAGATGTATGTGGGTACAAACCCCAAGCTGTGTATGGTGCAACAGAAAAATGAAGGAGACTATGGAACAGCAGGCAAGAAATCAAAATCTGTGGCTTCTTAAATGACCCAATGCATGCGCCGTCAAAGTTAAAGCATTTGCTGTTTGCCCTGAGTTAAACTTTTATTAGCATAAGTAGATATATTCTTAATGGCAAAATGTCAAACTCAGTTCCTTCAGAAGGCATTGTCCTTTATCTGTGGAGAGCGATATGATTTAATGGCAGTTACAATTGGATTTTGCTAAACTTGCACTCCATGTAAATAACCACAAGCAAGTGACCCAACCTTGTCACCATCTTTGAGACTTCACATCTGTCTTGCTGCCATCCAAGGCCCATGTTTAAAAAACAAACGTTATTATTGATTTACAGTACAACCAACTTTATACAGTAAAGAATCAATTCATGGGCAGACTCCTTGATTGATCTCTTCTGTCTTTTCATGCATTGTAGCCATATTATTATTTTCACAAATTTTACCTTGCATTTTTGTCACTTTTTACATGTTCTGTTCTCCTATTATAAATTAAATAATTTATTTTTTGTCTTGTACTTTTTAATTATTTGTTCACATTTGAAAATATTCTGCCAGCTAATTTGTTATCATCAGGGCCAGACTGGCGATGGCCAGGCACTTTAAGTCTGGCGGCCCCCTGATGAACTGAGTCACCAATCTGTGTCTTAGTTGTTTTAATTAAAACTGACTTTTTTGAAAAGTCAGCATTATCACCTAGTCTGCACTATCCTGTAGTAATTTTGTGCAGTTTTATTTCCTAACACATGTTTAAAAGCATTGCTGTGGACTGAAAGATAGATAGAGATGGATATAGATAGATTGATTTATATCACATACAATAATAATAATTTATACGGTTATTTTTTCGTATAATTTATTAAAATAAAAGTTAGATATGCTTTTTTCCTTATTTGCCACTTTTTGGTTTTCTTTCTAACCAACTGCAGTAGATATGATGTACAAACTATTAACAGTTACTGATATTGGCTTGTTCTCTGAAGAAACTGAGTCTACTCTCCCTTGGCCTATGCTCTTGTCTACCCTTTATTGTGATTTTCCAGCAATGTTATTTTATAGATATTGTGTGTTCAAACCAGTATTCCCAGATAATGTGCTTTGCAGTATACACAGTCAGCTTAGCCATTTCAATGCGTTTGCGACAATGACTAGACATCTGCTCATTCTAGCACTTCATTTGGCACAGATGTCACTGTGACTGCGGCCATAAGACAACTGCATTGTATCCACACTTGATGGAGTGCAAATGATGTTATAATTGTCACTCCAGTTTAGTCACACATAACTCCTCTGTTTTCGTGTCCTCTTTCCTTACTGTGGAAAGATCTTAACACTTTATTATCACAGTTTGTGCCCTGGCCTATTGGAAATAGTATACAGATATTTTGCCCTGAAGCAGCCAAGCACCACCAGTGGGTGAAGACCAGGACCAGACTGGTGATGACGAGGCGGCCCTGGCACTTTAAGGCCAGCAGCCGTCTGAAGCTGATGAATGGCCATGTGCAGCCACACGCTACACGCAGTAGGGTATATCCAGCCGGTGGCCGCACACTGCAACCCCTGATCTTCAGGTGAGCTTTATTTTTGAATAATACAATGCAGGACAACAACATGGAGACAGACCAGGACCAACATTTCTAATTTGTTGGCAACATTCTACTGGGTGAAAAAACAAAACCCAGGCCTGATGGAGATATTTTATAGAAAAGAGGCTACTTTCACAGTCTCCTTTTTTTCTGCACTATTTATATTTCTATTTTCATTTGTCAGATCAAATCGACATAGAAAGCCATTTCCCCATGGCTGCAATAAATTGTAACTCCTTATAAAATGGAGAGATATAAATGACATACTTTTATTCAGCATCTCTGCTGCTTTCATAAATAAATAGCGGTTTGCTGAAGACTACCGTCCGTAATGGTTGTGCTCTCGGATAATCTATTCAGTACAAATTTTTACAGTCTCCTAATCCTATTTAGTAAGAAAGGCAACATTTTATCACCCCCCTCCCCATAAATTAAATTCCCAAGGTAAAGCTGTGAAGTCTGTGTGAAAGAACCTATTCAGAAGTAGCTAAGTCTTTTCAGCAATAGTTTACTGCATAGCATAATCCACTTTAATTTTATAATTTTCTATAGATCCCATACCTTCGAATTATGCACATATATTTCAACAAATTGCCTTGGCAATGGCTAATCAGAATTTTCTATGCATAGCTTTGATGAAATTCTAAATCATGTTGCTATGGACACAAAGCTTGACACTTAGGCGTTTAAAACCAAGAGAACACTCTTTTCTTTTTTTTCTGAAGACTTAGGCAGACCATTTCCGTTAGACACGAAAGATCATTTAAAGGGGAACTGGAACATTCCAGATTTCACTTATGCTAAAATAACACATTAATCACAATTCTTTTCACTTAGTGACCATTAGGATACAAATGGCCTCTGGTTATGTTGTTAAATTGTTCTGTAGTAGCCACAATATTATTATTGTCTTGCCCTAAAGTGATGTACTTATGACTGACCTAAGGCAGCACCACCAACCTTTTAGTTGCCCCTTCGGACCTACCTTGGTGGAGTGGGCTCCTGTGGTATCTCTTCCTGGCACTGTACATCATATTTGAGCAGTGCACTGAGATATCATCATACCCTGGCATTCTGATGTAGAATGTCATTTACAGCAAGGGAGAGATACTAATACGGCAACCTGTCCATTATTAAAGTACTCTTTAGGCAATCAGGCCTCAGGTGGGCCACTGCTCAATAGACTGGTTACAGGGAAGATTTCTGATCTGGACCCATTTAAAGAGGAATGCTGACCCTTTATGGTTGGGGTTGCTTCCCCGGGTCAGATAAACCAATATGCCACTGTCTACCCCTTCTGAAGAAAGAATGGAGACGGCTGATTATGTGGATAATTCTGGTAGGAGCCATAAATATGGCTGGATGTTTTCACCCCCTCCATATATAAGTAGAGCAGGATTAGGCTGGCCTTGGATTGTCTTATTTGTCTGCCAAATTTAAACATATTTCCACGGAATGCTAGCAATGTAAGGCAAAAGCCTCACAATATTCTGTCAGAACAATTTATGACTCGCGTAGAAACATTCATATATTTGCAAATGACTTCATTGAATTGAAAGTGGATATTGTACGATGCCAGATTGGTTCAAATTACTTGTCCCCCCGTTCGACCCACCAAATTGCATTCAATTACTTATTGCTGATGCGATCCTACAAAGGTCCTCGGCCCATGATCAGTTTCCTAATAATTACAGATGATGGCGATTTCATTCTTTATGAAACTGTCTCAGTTAGCTCAAAAATTTTCAAGGGAAGTGTCTTTGTTTCCTGTGAAACGCATTAGTGTGGTGTACATTTACAGATCTGTATTAGTATTTAGAAATATTTAACTCTTTAATTATCAAACAATTGGAATGTGCATTGTGACCCTTAAACTATAGCTAGGCGAGTCCATGTAGGCTTGAACACAACATCTGATTTGGTCCAACATCTGATTTGTGCCTAGAACAATACCAACCTTACATCACTTATAAGAGCAACAAGAAGCTGAAAACATATATCTGAGGTGTTATTAGAGATGGGTTTTTCTCTGTAGAAAGGCATTGCCATATAGCAACCTATTACATATTACCTATCAAAGTTTTCTGAGCAAAGGACAAACTACAGCACCAAGTCATGTCCCTACTAAACAAGGTTGAAAGCATTCCTCAGACCCTACTTGTAAAAATATTAATGTCTGGTGTCTATATAAATCGGGCGTCTAAATTATATGTGGAAAGAACTGAGCTCCTTGTTGTATATCCTGTTCCACGAGTCTCAGTTACAAGAAAAGTATCCCACAAATGCATGTTAATGCTTTGCTAAATATGAAATGTAATAGAATTAAGGGATTGGATATTAGGTTGCTAAGATGTTCAGTAAAGGGTATTAGCACTCAAGTTGTGACTTACAAAGACCCTTAATGAATAAGAGCTTACATTGTGGGAGGTTGATCATTTGCATTTTATGCGTGTGCAGCCATCACAAATAAAGTACTGTATAATTGCCAATTTAAAAATACTACTTGCATAGAGACATAAGCCCTGTGTGAACATAAAGTGCTGATGTGAAGGTCTGATGGCCCATGAAAGTCTTAAAACCAGTGATCCCTTTTATGCAGTAGTCACTGCTTCATTAAAAGGCTGGACTAATAAGCCAATGCTGCATTAAGGTCCCACAGTCACATTTGCATTTATATATCGTAAAAACTCAGAACATGACTGACTCAACTGACTTTTGAGTTGTTAAGTTTATATAGCTCCTAACTGACCTTTTTTTAGGTATGACAGTCCCTCTTTTTCGAGGACCTCATAATGATAGCTGGGAATAAGTGTATCAGAAAGTTCTACAGCAACTAAAAGCAACAATGTGTCTAGAAAAATGTAACTATGTAAGCGGATCATGATAACAAAGTAGGCCAAATCAGGACAAGATGTATTTATTGAGCTAATGATGTAAAAAAAATCCAGATTTATGATCTTCATTGGTGTTTTGACCATCAGATGTCAGGATGCTATCTCCCTGTCATGATCAGTAGTGGTGAGGAAGTCACGATAACTTCAGATCTACAAAAGACCAAACATACTATACGTAAATAAAATGACGCTATATGCGAGTTAGGAATAAACGTTAACAGTTAACAAGAATTCTTGCCAGTGAATTAGTATATAGGAGAAAAGCCAATACGTTCTTTAGAATAGAGGTTGTTACCTATCTTATTCCACTCCTTCAAATTGTTGGTACCGGAGGCCTTTGGTGATAGAGGCCCTGATTGTGCTCACCATCCGGTTGAGCAGCCTTATGCCTCTGGATGACTTCTTAGGACGATGTTTTTCTTTTTTATCGTCCTTGGCAATTGCGGCACATTCATGTTTCTAAAAATGAAAATAAATTCTATTTTAGAGCGATATAAATACTTTTGCTCTTTAAAATAGAGTTTCTGTGATGCAAACATACATTAAATGTGTATATAGTACCCCCTTCCATTAATCCTTGATGTTGTATTTGGTGGAATACCAAAGGTCATGTGATGTTTATATCTTTTTTTCAATTTCTTCTTATAGATAACTTTATGGCCTTAAATATTTGAATGGGTACGAATCTAGCATTTGCAGGAAGCATCGCCAGATCAAAGAGCAAAAGAGCCCTTTCCGAGATGGCAGTAGAGTCTTGGTCAGATATTCTCCCAAATACCTTGCCTCGTATCAACAATATTTTGAGTGAGTATTAACAAACTTATAGGGACTTATATTTTAATCTTCCCCATTTGAAACCAAATACACCAAATGGTTGAATTAATAATTTCTGATTTTGTTTTTTGTTTTCTGAAAATACAGTTAATTATTAAACATGGAGGTGTTGGTGCCTAGATAATGATTATAATATGAACTTTTACTAGAGCTTTTAAGTTTTGTTATGCTGGAGTAAGTACATTGTAAGAGGATTATGGATAAAGGTAAGATTCTTACCAGCTGAGTTCTGAAAGAACAGCCGCGGACGCTTCCATCATTGAGGCTTGGTAGCCAACGCTCCTCAGGGTCATGTAGCGGCAGCACGTCATGGTGTAGACAAAATCCAAGAAGGTATTCTGCCATACTCTGTATGAAAAATCTAAAAATGGTTAGAAATCAAAAAGCAGATACATTTTTTGGAGGTATTTCCTTACTAGACTTTTGAGATGTTCACATCTTGATCAATAATGTTTCACCTCTTAACACTGTTACAGCATTACAATGTATAAAGATACCGAGGAGCAGACTGTTCTGGATATTTGGAGCTGCGTTGGCACTACGTCTAGCCGAAGCTAAGATACACGGGGTGGCTATTGTCCTAAAAAAGACAATACAGTATCATAGCAGCCCACACCAAGAACTCATGTTGAGGTGAAAACAAGACTCAGTTTATTTGGAAACACAGGGGTATTTAAACAGTACAAGGGGGTAATTTACATACAATAGACACAGCATGCCACACAAAGTTCCCCATCAAGTCTTCCTTTGCTCTCGGTCCATCTTAGCCCAGTAGGGGGTCGCTATTGTTGTCTTTGCGGAGGATGGTAAACACGGGCGTTTCTCTGAAACCTGCTGGATATCAGATCCTGGTGCAAATACTGGCCATAGAGGTTTCAGTACTGTGAGTCTTGACCGCATGGAAAGTGAAACCCCACATAAGCATAAAACGCAAGTGCCGCAAATCTGTGTCCAAGCTCCACAATCCTTAGATTCTGTGGAGCACTCTGTACCAGGGGGAAAAAGTAGACCCCTTGTACCCACCTCCCCCAAAAGAGAACACCTTCCAAAGCCAGGGCATATAGTCTGTAGGAAGGAGGCTGGCACTCAGGAGCCCATGACATTTATAATTTTTCAGGGGATTTCCAAATATCCTCTACCCTAATCTATGAGATCTTGGCCCAAATCATTGGATGTTATTAACACAATCCAATTGTGACGTATCAAAAAGCACTTATATGAGCATGACATCAAAATGAGCACTAGCAGGGATGAGTCTCTCACTCATTCTATTATGTAAAAAACATCTATTTATTATATTTATATTGTATAAATAATGTTATGTTATTATTATTATTACGTCTATGATAACAGTCACAGTAGTTTTAGTTGTTTTTCACTACTGCAATCATGGTAATGGTATATTTAGTTGATGAATCTTTAGTATGATTTTTAAAGAATATATTTAGACTTTAAAAAAAAAAATGGAAGAAACGTAAACCTAAAATGTACATTTGCAATTATATTAAATGTGAATATCACTTTCATTTCCTTTGATCCTACTTGTTGTTGTAAGTGCACATGCTGTGGCACGATAGGTTGGCATAATTGATCCTGTTGGGTATGAATGTATCCCAGTGTTCTACAGCCCTAAAAATCAAAATAGCATGTATAGAAACAGCAGTAAATGGTTTATAAATGGAATTCTATAGATATAATGTTCTACTTCTTTGAAATTGTTATTTACATAAATAGATACAATTTCATTTCAAATAATAGTCATACTCATTAGTTCTTTCTACTCTGCCTATTTATCAGCAATTAAATCATCAAAGCTTATTCAGTCTTATATTTAGAATAGCTTTGCAGTCTATACATAATATGATGTCAGACAGTTGCATGTTTCTTGTAGTATAAGAAGATACATAAATTGGGTGGGCTGTATGATCATTTTTTATCATACTATAAGTATAATGCCTGTGTATGTAGCCTTTGTAATATCCAGACTATACTTGCGTCAGATTCGGACCACAGGCCACAAAATACTAGCCATCAAATGAAGCATTTGTGGAAGTCAGCTGACTCAGCCCCGGGTCAGCTAACTCTCTAACCTACTGGCAGACAAGGGGTTAAAAAAGCACTTTTTGTACTGCTCTTGCAAGGCAGAAGTAATAAAACCAATGATCCGTGGATCTATTAATTTGAAATTCATTATCATAATGTATATTAAAGTGGCATTAGAGTTTTCCACTACAGAATAAAGCGAAAGTAAATGTCCAGTTCTGGTTCAGCAGCTCACTCTTACTGGGTCAGTCTCCACCATAATAATACACTCTGGTTTTTGCTCACTGCGGAAATGTATCATCATGTCAACATTTGTATGTTCTGTCTGAGAAAAATGACCGTAAGCGATGATGGTCGTTTAAACTTTTAGGAAAGGAAACCGGAGCCTTGATTTAATAACCAGTGGTATTAACGGTGATTAAAAATGCATGATTTGCCATGGAGCCCCCTCACTAAACCCAACATTTTGGCTGTAGATCCTACACTACAACCACTAAAAGGCTACATAGAGCACTTCTACACGTGTTTAAATTCTTCTGATGGGAGGCAGTTCCATTTATCTACCACCCTCTCATTAAAGTAAAACTTCCTTATATTATATCTCAATCTCTGACCCTCTAGTTTTAGATTGCTCTAAAAGGTTTCTTCGTTTGAAATAACTTTCCCTTCTGTTAAATCCTTTTAAGCTAATGACCCAGGTCCTTGAGAAAAAACACCTTGAGTTTCAGCACACATAAAGCCAAGTCTTTTATTTTCACGCTCTCGTTTAATTTCCAGAACTTTCTTAATATGTTGTATGAGTAAATCAATCTTGAATATCAGAGTCAGTAAAACAGACGCTTTTAGTCCATTTAAATTAAGTGAATTGAAAAACATATTTTTCACCATCCACGAAGACAGAAAAGTTGACATCTTTGAAAAAATAAATATATAAGGGTTCTTATGAGCTTAGCAACAAAATGAAGCTTGAGTTGAGTGACTCTAAAAAGGTGAAGAGCTGTGATTGAGTCCTAGTCTTGTTTCTCATGGGACTTATTCTTTCTCCAGCTCTCCATGGCTCCCCTCCAAGGGAAAGTACTGACATCTTCAGAGGCGAACTGGCAAGCAAAAGGCCAGCACCCAATGTCCATTACAAAGCTGGGATGTGGCTCCACTGCAGGGCTCAAATGCATCCGTGGAGAACTCATATGACCACTAGTGGATACAGATACATATTTGCAATCAATAAAAGAAAGGGTGCACAAATTTATCAATACTCATGCTCTAAACTCAATGAAACATGTGACAAAACAGCCACCTCCAGAGGAGCCGTTGAGCAAACCAGGCATCAAAATAGAATGTGTTCTGGGCCAGTCTGGCAAACAGACATACCAAGCAAATGTATCTTGTGCCAGTGCCAGATGGCGTAGGTCACTTGTGTTTATTGACACTCCTGGAGAAGATCCCCTCCTTTAATGTGTAGATGCCGGCTGGATACACAGCCGCATGCTGCAAAACTGTAAGAGCGTAGCGTGCTGCCACACATATATATAGCTGGTGGCCGCACTGGGCGTCATTTTATTGCCCACTAGCCTTAAAGTGCCAGGGCTGATTTTAATTCCAAGCCCTGGTTCCCTGATAAGTATTGTCTACCTATCGGTGAAAAAGTCAAAACTAAATTGGACCTCTTTTCCCTTTGCCGTTAAATTGGCACAGAATCTTTTGACACTGAATTTTTAATATTAATACTAATAATAATAGTAATCATTTTTATACCTATCCACCACGTTCTCAGTTAGGTAAAAACCAAGAATTCCCCCATCTAGGTTGCGATTTCAGCCTTAAAAAATATGTTGCACAGTATGATACAGAAGTTTTATAGCGGGCGTTACTGAACTTTTGCTCGATCTTGTTCCAAATTTGTAGTTTTCTACAAAATGATAAAACTAAAAAAAAAGAAAAAAATAGTTTAACAATGACTACTTTGTTGAACCATAATATTTCTCCCGCTGTCACGCAAGACATATTGATAACTGTGCAGACCGCAACAAACGGCTTCTCCTTTGGATTTCAGAATTAATTTGACAAACACACAAAGCCTGAATTGGACAGTTGTAATTATATCTGTGCTCAACAAACCACATTTGGCTGCCGGTATGAATTTAGAAGCTATAATCTGTCAGGTTTATTATTACCTTTTATTTTTTATGTTATTATATTTTTTTCAGGGAAGTATCTGGAAAAAAATAAACATTAAATAAATAACGTATGTGGTGTGAGGCAATAAAAACAGATACGACATAAACACAGTGAATTACACAAGTCGTCAATGGCCGCAGGGCTAATGGATTCCCTCGTGCAATTTGTTAACCTGGGATTTGTTTCTCATCAACATAACTAGGCAAGTACAGCCTTTATGAAATATACCACGTAAATCAAATATACATTTTTCAGAATTGCTATTAAAATGTTAAAAAAAAAAATTCAAAAAAATTAAATATTTGTAAAATTTTAGGGTTGAGTCTTGGGTTCCAAGCATCCTAGGTAAAGTACTTGGTAAAGTAGTAGTTTTACTTAGGGCAGATGCTGCTGCAAGTCCTCGATTGGTATTATAATGAACACAACATTATATCGGCTGAGAGAATTGGTGGATCCCTACTAAAAAGAGGGACAAGTTTTGGCTCATTTGTGCCATTACAGTGAGAAAATCTCCATCAGCATTGCCAACTACTTCCATCCATTAGGGATGTTTAGAACGTAAACTACAAGGCTTGATGTTCATGGCCATGAATGTCCAGTTGGCAAATAGCTACCACGTAAGGGCTCACCTTTACTCTTAGAGATAATTTGTCGAGATTCCCAAGAGAAAAACAACATATGATCAACTTTCATGGTTGTACTGCACTCTGTCTCAGAGTCATAGACAGCCGCCTACTTTACCGAAATGGTAAGGCTGACCCCGCTGTGTTTAATTAAAAAAATTAAAAAGCATACCCCTTTAGCATCCCTGTCCTTATCAGGGTACTTCTGTCCACAAAAGCAACATAAGTGTGTTCAGAAGCTTTTATATACCACCCATCCGCCACCTGGAGAACATGTGCCAGAACCAGTCCTATCCCAGAACCACAAGCCGAACAATAGAAGCTACAAAAACCACAGAGGACTGGATCCAGTCGTATCAAGCTATCTTTTCACTTGACGTCATTAACTCCTTTCTGCATCTTCTACTGTTCTGCAAAAATAAAAAATATTTTTATACCACTATATCATCATTGTTACCAAAAATCACTGGAAACCAAAAGACTGATTTGAAATGGTTTTTTTTAAAAATTTTTTAAAAAACCCACAATGTTCATTTTCATTAACTAAAAAGAAAGATGCATTTTCTACATGTGTATAACATAACTCTGCCCTTATTGTAAATTCCAATATGTGAAAATATTGACATATTCCTATCATATAGAAAAAAATATTAGAACTAAATCCAGCTGCGCTATAGTGTACATCAGTGTAAATGAGGCGGAAATGATGCCCAGAGAAATTCCAGTAAAACTAATATTCTAATAGAACGTAGGTCTCCCGGTGCCCTGTGGGGATGTATCGGATTCACTTCTGACAGACAGACTGGGATTAGTTGATGTTTTAATTATATCTCTTCAATGGCTGGTTCAATAAATCTCATGGTGGCTGCTCACATTTGGTTGCTCAGATCCGTTAGTCAGCTGCTGGCAAACAATATATCTCTGCTCTGAGGTTGAAAGCAGTGGTGTTTATTATCACACATGTTTGGAACAGTGACAGTTCAATGGCTTACACGACAACACAAGAGAATGAATTGATTGTAATAAATCCGCCTCCTCAATGAAGCTATACTGCACTGCAGGCAAAATGTATCTCTTGTTATACTACAAGACAGTATAACCAGAGACATATTGTGGCCTAGGTCTACCTCCCAACTGGCCTAGTTTTCATGGGACATTCCTGATTTTTGGAAACTGTCTTGCTTTTGCTGGGAGTGGGGAACATGGGCCGGTTGGGAAGATCTACTGATCACTCCTTGTGAGGTCTTTGAGGTCTTTGGTGTTGCAGCATGGACCTGCATTGCAGCTCCCAGATGGCCACCTTGCAACACACCATTTACCGTATAGAGAGCACACCTCATTGTCACCCCAAGCTTCTGTGTAAAGGTGGCTTGATGGGGGGGCTCTTATTTTGTTTCTATGGCAATAAATATTATTACATCAAAGTTTGCTTTCCTGATACCCTTTAAGAAGGGCATGTTATAAAATCAACACCCCTTTTGCAGCATGTTTTAACTGTTTCCAAGCTGCTCTGTACACCCTAGAAAGAATAGCAATCAGGGTGTAAGGGAGATAGACAAGCCACATCAGAATTTGACGGGCATTCGTGCTGAATGAAGCCCTGACATTCTTCTGTGCAAACAAGACTAATGGAACTTGTTCATTGAATGATTCTATTGAGAGTATTTCAGCGCATCTCAGTAGTTGCAGAGTGGATATACAGCCAGTGATATGTTACAAGAACACCCTGCTGGTGCAATCAGGACATCTGCTGGAAGAACAGGAAAACTGTCAGCGCTGCAGTTAGTGGATGATTTAATCCGCGATGCTTTTTTTTTTCTTACAATATATTAAATGCAGGCTTTGTGTGATTAACCTCTTCTGGTGTTACAAGCGTGAAGTGCTGTAGGTGCAACTAAGCAACATAAATTTGAACTAATGTAAAAACTACCAGAGCTCTTTGGCTGGCAATATTTTTAATTGAGGTTCTTATTTAGAATGTTAGAAGTCTCTAAATCAGGAGTGCTGCCATCTTCAAAGAAAGGTGTATATTTATCTGTGTCTGAGTAGGAGAGTATGAAATGAAAGTTATTTGGGGAGTGTTCTAGGCACATGGTTAGCATATGTATTTTTATTATTATTATATGTTAGTTCTTCCACACAGATCCTCACCATGCCAGATATCTCCAGGATTTTCACTACATTTAGTAAATATATATTATATATATATATATTACATTAATTTAGCTATAATAATAGATATGTACTGTGTATAAGCTGTACAGCACACAGAATATTAAAATGAAAAAGAGCAGGTACCTCCCCATCCCAGGATTTCAAATGGCCAAGGAGGGCCAATTTTGTTTTAGGACATGTTGTTAGAGGCATGAGTAGAGACAGGACTTTAGAACATATTGATTTCATTTCAACAACACATCCAGGGGGTGAGACAGATCACTTTTTAATTATTTTTTTTACTTTTTATTTATGGAGCGACAACAAATTACGCAGTGCTGTACAATTTAAGTGGAGCAGTTAACACATGCATGATAAATACATTACTACATAGAGACACATCGGGTGTTGAGAACCCTGCCCGTGAGCTGCCATCTACTCTTATGGTACTTTTATATAAAGTTCCTGGCTTTGAGGGCCCCCACTTGTGAGTTTACAATCTCATCCTTACCCCTTGTTTCTGTAAGTCAAATTGAGATATTTTATTCTATAAGTTATGTCTTGTTTACCTTTGTACAGTGCTGTGGAATATGATGGCGCTATATATATAATAATATATGTTGGATATTTCTGATAAATGTATTATTTTTTTAACCGGTTACTGTTTGCATTAATCGATGCCGGGCTTGATGTCGAATGAAAGCTGAAGGACATTTGCTGGTGCCGCGCGTCTCACATGCTGGTGTTGTGGATAATTACACGCACAAGGAAGTCAGGATAGACCAACAGGTCTCTGTTTGCAGACAAGGATGCTTAACCACAGCTTAGAAATGTATTCTGTTTCACGCGGTGACAGAATCAGACATGCGGCTGCCTCGTAGAATGGAGCTTTATCTCTCAAACAGCAGATTCCGGTGTCTGCTCCGCTGACTTCACTAATAAGCATGCAGCTGACATGTAAACAGACCTTGGGGATATTAAAGGTGATAAAGAGCCCTGATTTCTTTAAGGTAAATAAAAGTCAGTACATTTAATGATGTGCTGTGTTGTGTATGCATGCCATTCACTGTATAATTGGAAAAATGTACCTTTAGGTAATTAAAGCCTGCACATGGTCTCACGCAAACACACAGCGAGGGCATGCCTGGGAAGTTGATGGGTGGGATGACTGTGAAACTCTTCAAATACTAACCATTTATTGATCCGTCAGAAAGAGACTCCCTAAGTCTAACCCAATGGTTCTAAAATAAATATAGTCATTATGGAAACCATTACTTGCAGGGATTTCAGCGGGGCTATACAATGACAAAATCCCCACTTGAGGTGCTCAGATATCATTATGAAGAAGCCAGCTCCAGACTGTATGATCCTGAAGACTCAGGGCGAGGCCAGGTACCCATACCTGGGAATTGGCTACCTGGAGCGCTCACTTGTCTGTGGCTTTGTGTGGGGCATGGCTATCCATGGACAAGGGCAGGGCTAGCCATGGGCAGGGGTGGGGCTAGCCATGGGCAGGGGTGGGGCTAGACCCAAGTATCATATTGAGTGGGAGAGGAATAGGCCGGGGAGTGGGCATGGCTCAATATTGCTCCCCTACCCTAGAGAATGAGGACAGTGACCCAGAGACCCATCAAAGCAGCGCTTCACCCAGAGAGTTCCCAGTTATATACCTAAAAGATATAAGCATAGAGACCTACATTTCCAAAGACTCGTTCAATTAAAATTAAAAATATTTATAAGCATAACAATACGAAAAAAGTTAGTATAATTTTGTTGTAAGCACAGGTTATGTATATATTTTCTGTTTGCTGTTCTCAGACATGTGTCATCACCTTCTTTGCCATTTGCTCTTCTTGTCCCTCTGCTCTTCATGTAAAATGATGGAGAAGAAATACCAAGCCATCCAAGTATCAATCAAAAGATTCCTGGCTCACTATAAACAATCATTTACAAACAATAAAAAAAATTAGAGAATAATCATTATTAATAACTTTTGTAATATAAACTTTTACATGGAAACACCGTAAACCACCATTAAAAAACGCACCTCTTGTTTCTTGGTTTCCGTTTAAAATATTGATTTAAAACGTATAATCGAATAAATATATTAAACAAGTTTTTCTTTAATCTTGTGCGTATATTTTTTTTTGACAATCAATGTATATAAAGTCATAAGTTGATAAAAGGACAATTAAGTTGAAACTAACGGGTGTGTGATGAGCCTGCAGTACACTGAGCATGTATATAGTTTTTGTGTAGGTGTGTATAGGGTGCATATTAGTGAGCAGTGTTTAATTTCTATTGAAAGTTTAGTATTGGCTCATAATGATTTAAAATGCTTTGAATAATCCTGGCTAAGAGGTACAGGACAATAAGTCGCCATTATGTTATAGCTACACATTTGCTGATTCCGAAAGACTTAATACCTTCCATTAAAGAGCTGGAATAATTGCCTTAAGTCTTACTGCTTATTAGAGTATTTCTGTTAAACCACCTGACCATGCGTAAAATAGTGTTTTTATTTTACAACATCCTCTCAAAACTGCCTGGTTTCATTACAATGGCTACTCCGGAAATCTGCTGTAAAAGTTCATGTTAGAAATGTGAGAGCAAATTAGAAAATGTATCGTTGCAGGTCCGCTGGCTACTGCTTCAAAACTTCTGTCATAAGATCCTAGGGGTCTGTCGCCTCCCTGGCGTTCATATGGTTTCAACATCGTTGCTTCCTTTATTGTAAGGAAAAGAGGTCATGGTAAAAAAATATAGGGGGTCAGATGTTTAGATATAATGTAGGGAACTTATACTTTGCTGAGAGGGTGGTATATAAAAGCAAGAGCCTCTAATCAGAAAATGCCCACCATAGTTACATAGGCTGAAAAAAGACATGCGTCCATCAAGTTCAGCCTTTCCTATATCTGTTAATTTGTTGCTGTTGATCCAAAAGAAGGCAGAAAACCCCCGGTTTCGCTCTTTCCAATTTTGCACTAACCAGGCAAAAAAATTCCTTCTTGACCCCAAAATGGCAATCAGATTTCTCCTTGGATCAATAAGCTATTTCCCCATAATTAAAGATTATATCCCCGAATATTATGTTTTTTCCATGTTTTTTGGGGGGGTTTTGTGCTGAAAAATACCGTAATGGAGCCCGGTCTCTGGAGACTCTGCTTTTGGTGAGGGGAGTGGGCTGTGCCACCTCTCCTAGAAAACTTCAGTAGGTCCCCTCTTCGGGGTGCCTTGAAGATTCGGCCCTTCTTCAGTTTTGGTCAGGGATGGAAGGAGCTGGAGTATAATTCTGCAGTAAAATATTTCTTGACTGTTCTTTCTTTTCGACCTCAATATACATTTGTTTTCTTATACACCATATTAAGTGTTCCTAAATACCATGCCAACCAATAGCCTGTTCTTGGCGAATGAACCATTCCATCTCTTTATACATAACCTCAACATTTTGCATTATATTTTTGAGATCTTATAAGTCCGGTTCTTGACTCTAAGGGGTTTGCCTCCCGGTCTCCCTTGGTTGCTCTTCAGCCAAGCCCGAACTGATAATGCTCTGTTGGAGGCAACTAGGGTCCTTGATAAAAGGTTTTTGGTTTTTGAATTCCCACCCTCATATTCAGTCTAAAATGTAGTTTTATTATTGCTTTTTATTCTTTAAAAAAATGGGGAGCCCTGCCCCAAGAGAGGAAGATTAGAGACCTGGTTTCCACTGTGGTCCTATCACTTGGAGCACAAGTTCACTTTCATCATCTATGGGAAGCACAAAGCGCTTTGAGCTTCAAGAGGAAAAAATAGTGTTACATAGTAAAAGTCTTCATTCTTTTCCATATTGTTATATTCAATTCTAATCCTCCACTGTCTGGGGCATTTGGGATTATTAGCAGGATGCGTTTTTTTTTTTGTTTTTCTTTAACCCAGAAAGCCATCTAAAGGGCACTGCAAAGACATTCACAGCTGTAAGCCCAGAAATAAACAAAACAGTGTTTTGTGAAGCAAAATTCAATAAACTGTCCTTTTATTCAAAAGCCATAAGAGAACAGAGGTTTTTCTCATTGCCCCGCGAACAAAAGCACAGCTCTTGACACGATCTGTGTAATATATCTATATATATTATTTTTTTGTGTTTGAGCGAATGGAATTCCTTTAAAACCCTTTGTTATCGACATCGCCCCCCCCCCATATCAAAATGATCTTAAAAAGGTAAGGTTTGAATTACACTGATAAAATAAAACCCCAGCAAGGTTAAGACGTAGATGAGTACAGCTCTCCTGTTTGGTAATGAACAGATCCACCATTGGTGGTGGCAATGACAGGACAAAAAGTCTAATGACTTAAAGTAAAATGCTGTCTATGGGACCCTATTTGGAGGATTAGCATCCAAAGCCTTTGAAAAAGTTTGCACAGTATTACTTGTCTGTTAATTAAAATCATCTGTATATGCCGTTAAGTGCACCATGGACACCCAGACCTTCCTATTGCCTGTTGCTGGTCGTTGGTGGAAGCCAGTCATAGGCCTTAATGGCACTTAGTTGCTCTGTTTTTTTATTTTATTTATTTATTGTTTGATTTTTTCACAGAATGTGCACACACTCGAAATGCTACAATGGAACCGGGTCCCCAAAGACTCTGTTTTTGATGGTGGTATGACTTGACCTTTCTGCGCTCTCACACATCCCCTTGAAGACTTCTCTCAAGTAGAACATAGCCCCATAGCGTGATTAGTAAATAAAAATGGGAGGATTGGGTAAACATTAAAATAAAGGATAATTGACTAGGATGTCTGCAGCTGATTACTCATAAAACACGTTATTAGCATTTATATGCTTCCACTGCACACTGTGACAGATGTGATTAGTTCTCGAGACTTTTGTCACTGTGACATTAAAGTGACAAAGCCTTGCCTGTTATACTGAGAAGGTTTGAGTGACACAGAGTGAATGTGTGGCTGTAATGCAATACATTTAAATGCGCCTACTGACAAATCATTTATGCATGCACCCAATCATTTTTCAACATTGATATGCAATTCCTGGTGGAGAACTAGTCTATTTATCGGTACTTATAATATAGAAAATATTTTCTTGGGCTTGCAAAATTTGAATTGCTAAGCTATACTCATAGGAAGCAAAAATAAAAAGTTGACTTCAGCTAAGGTTTGATGTAAGAAGAATATCCAGTCCATGTTAAAAAAAAAGTATAGATGAATATCCAGAATATATTTTAACCCTGAAATATATATATTATATTATATATATATTGTGACAAACCCTGTAGCATGAGGGCCATACATGTCAGATTTAGGGGTCCAAAGCACGGTCCTCCTAGGGCAATCAGAGTCAGACACACTAGCTTATAGCAAATGAGTGCTTTAGTTTAACTGTTTAAATGCAACACCCCAAAACAAAATCATAAAAAGAAACACCTAGCTCCCAATTGGAGCCCTCTCTAACTAAACTATGCTGGCCCAGACTGACCAGCCTAATCACCCACTAACTCGACCTCCCAGCCAGACCCAGCTACGCCAGGCTCTGGAAAACCTCCCCCAGACAACACACAAAACGTCCAGGCAGGTATTGCCTCACTTGGCTCAGGGATGATCTTGTTCAGGGCCTCTCTTTGCCCTGGGAGCGCAGGGAACTTCCTCTTCCCCCAACAATCTCTCTGATTATCCGGCTCCAGGGGTTTTTAATGCCCAGCACCTGTGCCTGATGCCGGCCTCATAGAAATCCCGGACCGGATCCTGCGGACTTCTAGCCTCCTGGAAAAGCCGGCATGGAATTTCCACAGAATGGGAGAACGGAGCATTTGGCCTAATCGCTCTCCATTTGCTCCACCCCAGGGACCCATATTTATGATCTGAATTAGAATGTAATAAATTACAAATTAGAATGTAATAAATATTTTTTGGATATATACTTTATAGAAGTAAAGTCGTTAATTGTACCTGTACATATGATTTTTGCCTTTTGATTACTGTGGTTCTGTAAGCATAACAAAAAATCCTACAAACCCTGTATAAAGTATATGTTTATATCCTCATATTAACAAGAGCATACCGAAGTTGCCATATTAACGGCCTTCTCCGTATATTGAAAAGCAATAGGGATTTAGAGAATAATGATAAAATGTTGAGGTTACAGAAAGTTTTATAATAACACAATCTGGAAAGGTGTAATGTTTAATATTTCTCTAACATAATGTTAGGCACTAGTTTTTTTTTAAGTGAACTAAACTTTAAGGGCACAGCAATACCATACATTCAAACGCCTCTGGGGTGTTATACAGAAGGTTGTCTTTATACATTTTCGCTAAGGCTCAGTTGTATGTGGGGAGCAATTATACATAATACAAGAGAAAGCATCTCAGACAGGTTTATTAGAAATGAGCACGTTATCTTTGACATTCATAGTACTCAACAGATTAAACGTATTTCTACATTTTATTTTGGCTTCAGTTCCATATACATAAAAAGACAGTTCCTTTTATACTGAATGTGTTGGAAATCCATGGAAACATACAACATGGGGTGTTAAAAAATAAACCTTTTAGCAGTGTTATAAGGAAGTTTCAGAGGGGTTAATTCACAAAAGTGGTGGCACATGAATTTGGTGCAAAGCCTTGGTGAGGGACAGCAGTCACCCGATGACGTAAGTGTGGCCGATGGCTCACGTAGTGTGCGGCTGGGCATATCCGCAAGCTGCAGCAGTCAACCGATGATGTAAGTGTGGCCGATGGCTCGCGTAGTGTGCGGCTGGGCATATCCGCAAGCGGCAGCAGTCAACGATGACGTAAGTGGTGGCTGATGGCTCCGCCGTAGTGGGTGCGGCTGGGGCATATCCGCAAGATGCAAGCAGTCACCGAGTGATGGTAACGTGTGGCCCGTGGTCCGCGTAGTGTGCGGCTGGGCATATCCGCAAGCTGCAGCAGTCAACCGATGAGAGCTGCAGTCAGTTACCCATGACGTAAGTTGGCTGATGGCTCGCGTAGTGTTGCGCTGGGCATATCCGCAAGCTGCAGCAGTCACCTCCATGACGTAAGTGTGGCTGATGGCTCGCGTAGCGTGCGGCTGGGCATTTCCGCAAGCTGCAGCAGTCACCCCATGACGTAAGTGGGCTGATAGCTTCACGTAGCGTTGCGGCTGGGAGCATATTCCGCAAGCTGCGCAGTCACCCCATGATGTAAGTGTGGCTGATGCTCGCGATGTGCGGTGGGCAATATCCGCAAGCTGCAGGCAGTCACCCCATGACGTAAGTGTGCTGATGGGCTCACGTAGCGTGCGGGCTCTGGGCATATCCACAAAAAGACGGCAGCAGTCACGTACCCATGATGTAATTGTGGGCTGATGATAGTATATCCATGTGGCAGTCACCCGATGATGTAATTGTGGCTGATGGCTCACGTAGTGTGCGGCTGGGCATATCCGCAAGCTGCAGCAGTCACCCCCATGATGTAATTGTGGCTGATGCTCACGTAGTGTGCGGGCTATAGCTCAGCGCAAGCTGCCGGACCTTCGCGTAGTGTTGGGCTGGGGATATCCACAAGCTGCAGCAGTCACCCCGACGTAAGTGTGGCTGATGGCTGCAACGTAGTAGTGCTGGGCTGGCATAATCCGCAAGCTGCAGCAGTCACCCCATGATGTAATTGTGGGCTGATGGCTCACGTGTGTGCGGCTGGGGCATGATCCGCAAGCTGCAGCAGTCAGACCCCCATGACGTAAGTGTGGGCGATGGCTGAGTGTGTGCGGACTGGGCATATCCGGAAGCGCAGGCAGGTCACCCCATGACGTAAGTGTGGCCGATGGCTCGCGTAGTAATGCGGCTCTGGGGCAATATCCGCAAGCCTGCAGCAGTCACCCCATGACGTAAGTGTGGCTGATGGCTCACGTAGTATGCGGCTGGGCATATCCGCAAGCTGCAGCAGTCACCCCATGACGTAAGTGTGGCCGATGGCTCACCTAGTGTGCGGCTGGGCATATCCACAAGACGCAGCAGCCAGTCTCTGGAGTGAGCGTGCGGTGCCGTCGTCCAGAGGCAAACCAAGCATTTGCCAGATGGCTAGTCCTGGCCGGATGATCCGATTTACACAATGTGTTACACGATTTTTGGCCATGATAAAGAGTTACTTTGTCAAAAATGAAACTAGTGGTTCTTGAACACTTCTCAAGATTGAACATCTCTTATATCTGTTGATACAATTCTTAGCTTTCCTAAACCCACCTTCTCTTATCAGGACCATCCTTGGTAACCTTTTCTGGAGAGATGTTTTTCATTTTTATGGCCTCATATTTCAGATATCCATCAATGAACACAAAAAATAAATTTCCTCCGGTTGCCCTAAAAAGGTCAAATACTTCCAATAAGACTAAAACTTTGTCTCCAGTAGTTTTAGTAAGTAACTCGATTTGCTGTAAAAATCCCCTTTGCCAAGCACACAATTTCTAGCCCTTTTTTTTACATTTTTGAAGTTTCTAGGATTTTTATTCAATATATCACATTTCTTGACTTAGCTCTGACACTTAATTACTTCCAAAAGTTTGGTACATTTCAATTTCTTGGTGTAATTAATATTTTGTTGGCTTTGGGGATTTTTCCAGAGTCCCTTGCTATATTAAATTTTATCTTGTAGTAAAGCAAAAGAGATTTTCTTGGCTACTTTGAAATACTAATATAGAATTCGAAAACTGACTTTGTATCACCTGCAAGGAACAAATGTGTCATTGAATCAAAAACCGTATCTGCTCATCTCGGGTCTTATCCTTAAAGAGATAGCACAGCGTCTTAAAGAAAATATAGGCGTTTTAAAGCCTGTCTGTATAGATAATCACGGTAACATTTTTATTAGGGTACCAGCAGATTTCATGATGCCATTGCAATAGACAGTGACAGATTTAAATTAAAATTGAAAATATACAATTTGACAATAAGATTATCATGTTAAGAAATGCTAATACAGAAAGAGAATAGGGCTCTGTCCATGAGAGATATGACATCAAGATCATCGCTTTTCTTACAAAGTCTTCTACTACAGCTCCCGGTTTCTGTAGGATCACACGTATGATGTTAGCATACAGGCTGATTCCAAATATGTTTAACATTCTTACTGATATTTGAATGTAGAATTTGGACATCCATGGGACTAAACTTCATGAGCAAAGCAATGTGTGCGTGAGAGTAATGGGAACTATAGTCTAACAAATCCAACAGCATCTAAATACATTTTTCCATGTAAGGACTGCCTAAATTTTGTCAATTTCGTAGGTTTCCGACTGGTCTATAATTACTATAGATTGCAATATATCATATCTGAAATGACGCGGGAATCGCCTTAATGCATACGTTAACCCATTTGTGATGAGTTCAGGAATGAAAGGAGTGAAATCCATCTGTTTCGACTGTGGGGACCAATTGGCCACAACCGAGTTGATGATGCGATGCATCGTTAACTGAATTAACCAGATCACCTAGGCATATCCGATTAAGAAGGTATCAAATGGGTCAAACTCAGATTAAATGTAAATTGGGAGTATCGCGTAGCTTTAGGCTCTTTATTAGGTCATGTGTAGGCCGAAACTTTACGTCTAAAGGCAGCTCGTATCCAGAAGCCGAAGTGATGCTGGAAGCAGCTTTCACTACGTAAGATTGTGTAATTACCTGATTTGAAATACCTACACATGTTGAATATATAGAATATTTCCTGTAGTTTGTAATACTTGAAAAACTCTTGAACCCAATCAGGGTCAGCCTGGGGATGATTAGTTAGCCCTGGAACTTTAAGGCCAGCTGCCGTCGCATGACATTTGTTCAGTCACTGTCGAAATGTTAACACGGAAGGCAACTTGCAGCCGCACACTGAGGGCCCAATCTGCCGCTGGATCCGTATGAAAGTCCGCGTGCTACTGGCCCACTGTGCATTTGCCTTGTATGCCAGATGGCCAGTCCAGGCCTGATTCCCGAGAAAAGTTGCATACAGTAACTCCTGAAAAATGCAAACATTTCTGCAAGAAGAGCATCAAGGGGTAAACTTTCCAACAACTTACAATAAATCACAAGTTCTGCAACTTAATAACATTATGGCTATTGATCAGTCAATCAAAATGATCCTTCAACAGAAACTTCACAAAGTGCTGCGCAAAGTAAAAAACATTTTATTTTGATTTCCCAGAATAAAGGAGAATAAAATAATAAAACACGTGCCGTGCAAAATCAGAGCGTAATATTATAGGAACCAAGCGTAGATTAAGTAAAATGAAATAGAAAAAAAAAGAGAAAACCGGTCAACGAGTACGGGCAAACAATGCGGGCAGCATTACCGAAAATATTTGAGATGCTTTGAATATTGCATTACGTTCCTAATAGACATCTAATTGTTGATTTTAATCGTAAACCTCTTTCGTACCCACTGGCACGGGGAATTAAAATTAATAATGTATCATCCGACAAAAAAGAAATACATGAATCATTTCCCATTTACTTACAGCGATTGGAGAAATATTACAGGAAATGCAGCCCAACTGCCAAGGGTCGTTTGTAACAGCATTTGTCTTTAATGAGTGATAGCCTTCGGGGTACTTTCTTGGATCTACCAGGTGTGCCCCTTTAAAGAAAGATACCCCTTCTTTCCTAACCCAAATCCTTCTGCTCCCTTTTCTTCCCCAGATAAAGAAATAGCAGAAAATTGGTTTATGTCATTAAAATGGGTAAATACAAGGCTTTACTCAATTACATCAATATGTCGCCCTTATAGAGCCCCTTGTGGATTGAACCAGTCTTGGTAGAACACTGCATTTAGTTGAGTGTTTTCCCGTTATAGGTCAAAGAGACATATCCCTGGCAAAACATACCCGTCAACAATTTGAAAAGTAAAGGTTTTAGGGGTACGGCTAGCGGGCTTTATCAATCATTTTTATTGGATTGTGTGACCAACTTATAGCTACCTATGTAACTAAGAAGGCTTTTAAAAGAAGAATAATGATTTTTATTTACACAATTTTATTTGTAAACCCATTTCTTCTACGTTCATTATTATGAGTTGTAGGGATGTAGAACACTATGGTACACGAATACCCAGCTAACATTCTGAGCCTCTTGAAAAGAGGAACATAAGAGGACAAAAGGTGGCTTTGGATGCCTCCGAAACACATTATTAAATCATGTTAAGGTTTTAGTCGGCATAGATTGTATTTAACACAACGTGGTAATATAGAGAATGCATTCAGTTAGAGGCATAGCTTCTGTGTAATCAATGTATATATTTCAGATGACATATTTTCCATCACAGGCACTTCATATGAAAAATGAACCTGCTTACCTGCTGACCCTTTTCATTATGAGCTTACTTTGTGTAGATGAATGTATCTTTACCCTGCCTATCTCGTATGCTGGGTTGTTATATTTAATTATTCTTCTAGACCTTTTTTTTGCATAAAGCAATCAATCTTTTTATTTTTGGCTTTCCCATAGAAATACGCGAGTACTTATGAGAAGCTGACAGTTGTTTATCATTAAGTATCAACAGGTAGAATAAATAAGATGGAGCTTAATTAAGTTCTCTGTGTGACTACCACCAAGAGGTCTCCTGTTATTTTTGATAAATCTCTCGCTTCGAAATGTCAGAAAGATTGACTTTGCCCGGCTCCCATTTACACTTCTGTTTAAGTTTGCAATTTCTATTTTTCCATATGTTGATGAAGATGTAGCCGTGCTCTTTTTCGAGCAAAGCACACACAGGCTGTCCAGCCCACTACCTGCAAAATATAGGTTTTTGAATGTTTTTAAATGTTGGTGTGTTGATATGAATTGAAATATCCATAATAAAAATATGTTGGGAAAATATGTTAAGAAAAACATTCCCACCAATTGATGCAACCTATGTTAGGCCAAAATGAGCAACTCAGCTAGGCTTCATTATAAGCTACTATTACTGATCGCTAATGAGAAAAGATGGATTTTGGTCCCAGGTGTCCCATCTAATCCCTAAAAAAAAGCTGGGATAATTGGGCTTAGATGACCCGGTAATGAAAGAAAAGAGTATAACAATGCAAGCAAAATATAGAGTAGCTTCAAAATGATAGGGGCATGGCTAGGAGTGGGTTAGGAATCTATTGAACCACATTTAATGACTATGGTAATGTTAACAATTTGTTTACTTTGCATTTCTATAACCAAAAACATTTTCTGGCAAGATTCCGTGGAAAAAAAACCTTGCATAAACCGATTTTGGGGTATTTATGAGGACCTACATTCTATCTGTAGATCAAGTCGATCTCAACTTGTCCGCAATCTAGTGTAGCAGACGGAGGTATGATTTTCTCCTCTTCACTTTGTACCCTGCCTGAGATTTCATCCCACCTCTATTTTAACGTCTAAATACATATGCTTTTCTCATTTTTTGGCCAGTGAATAAAGGGTCAACCATGACCAGATCCATAAAATGTATGTTGGGCCAGATCAACCAAAATGTGCTCAGTCTCTTTAAAGGCGATAGGGAAGACCCAGCTAAGGCTTTCTTGGGAAAATCTCTAATTTGGAGCTGGAGTCCAACGTATGAGTAACTAGTAGTTCATTTTTTAGTAAATCGACCCAAGATCTTTGACTATTTAGACTAGCAGTACATATTCCTTCAGTGCATAGCTGCTGTACAGTTCAAATATACTTGTTGAATATGTTATATCATTATGCACCTAATCTATGTTATAAAAGCCATATGTACTTCTGCATGCATTACCGAGCAAAATTCCAGAGTCCATTTAAATTCATCATGCAAATGGTAAACAAATACATATTCAGTCTGACCATTTCTGTGAACTTTTAAGTGCATATTTCATAAACACAGCTTGATAAATAAATTATATATAGTTAATGGAAAAGAAAAGCAGCGCATAAATTACATGTCGAGAGGCTTGACCTTGTGTATTTGGACGCGCATCTTTGTTCCGAGAGCTGCATAGTGTGACCACAGTATAATAATTGTGCTTCTACATTATACATTATTATTATATATTATACATGTAAAGATATATCTGGTACAGACAGCCTATAGTATAACTACTATGCATGATATATTTTCCTTCATTCCCAGGATTCCCCGGTGAAGACAGGGGTTGGAATCCTAAGTAAGGAGCCAAAAGCAAAATAACAAAGGAAGTTTTTAAATTGATATTACGTGAAAAGAAAAAAACATAATATAAATGTAGCATTAAGGTATAATAATTAGGATCGGGGATAACCTGGTGTTTAAATGTTTTCTATCAAATATCACCGCAGTTGCAGACTCGTAGCTCGCAGTCAAGAATATCCCCAAGGACTCAGAGTTAGCGTGTTTAATGGATACGACATGGCATTTGACAACTATTTCTCCGTACCCACTGAAGTCGGCACTCCACACACACGTTCAACCCTGGAAAGGCAATTCTTTTCTGTGTTAAGTGACAAATACTTTGGTTTTTTTTTTAGATGAAATATACTGTATATTTCGGTTTCTCTTGAAGCATAAGGTCATGTTATTTCTGTTCATTGCCTGACTTACTAGCCTACCAAATAAAAGTTGCTGAACAAACCAACCTGTGTTCTAATGAATCATAAACAGAATTGCAGCAAACACCATTTTAATCAGAAATTGCCACCACGAGCTCCAGTTGAAGGATTTGACATCAGCCGAAAGAAAGAATTTGAATAACACAAACACATGAACGAAATTGATTTTGGAACGTATGGATATGCAGGGGGGAAATTCAGTCATTTGAAATAAATATGATTTACATGGCAATGTTTTTAATATAAGCATGGAGTTAACCAATGGATAATCTTAATGTAACTACCAGCTGACACATTTCAGTTAGACTTTGGAAATCCTTGCGAATTACTGGAATTTATTATGCATATTATAAAGAACTAAATGGATTTGCGCAAAAATAAATATCTTAAATGAGGCTCGAGTCTCTCCATGGCCGAAAATATCGGTGTCTCTGTATACAAATGTTAAAATGCTGCTAATGACTAAATGATTTTTTCTTTTTCCATTCGGATATATTACCGTTTCTGTATTCAGCATTGTGCAGAACAGATTAACCTTCAAAGTGTCAGAAGGGGCTGGAGATAATTGTATTGAGATGAGGGCCAGCTCTCTGTAGCATTGAAGTAGTTAAGATAAATATTCCTTGTGATGTATTGTTTAGCCTTAAAAATAGGCTCCCTTACACATTATCAAGCAGAAATAATTCTCCCCCCCCCCTTTGTCCATTGAAACTTCATGACTCATTTCTTTTAAAACATTAAAAGATTTAATTAAAGTCTTAAATTAATTGTACAGTATGGAGCGCATTGCATACTAATTGCGGCTTAATAGAATTTACATTGGAGAATAATTCTGACCAATGCTTTGCTCGTTCAGTGGTTTGGAATCGGGCTGACAATGTGTGGATAAATTAAAGGGTGCGCAGTGATGTCTTTTTGTAAAAGAAAAATGAGGATAACAGAAGAGGAAGAGTCAAAGGTCACAAAGGCAGATGGATGAACAAGTGCAAGAAGGTAGTTATTCACAGAATACAGGATTGGGATTCCGTAAGATTACAGTAATGTCCTTCTCCGATGTGGTTTGAAAAGTAAGGATAGCTGTAAAATACACATAATGTGACTTTGTGTAATTATGGAGGTGACAGAGGGCTCCTGGCATCACAACTTCTGCTGCCAATGCGCAAGATTGGCTGTTGATTACTAGAACCTTCTTGGATCTTGGACGGAATCTTGACTTGTGTGTAGGCCCAAAAAAGTTGCATCCCCAACAATTCATATGTGTTAACGCGAAACACATTTTCTGAATTGCCTTGCTGTTTCATCTAAACATTATTGTGACTTTTGGAGCTGTATAACACTAAAGACATTATGAGCGCTTAAAAAGCTAGGCCCAGTAACATGTGAAAATGGCTCTTTGCCTCAATGAACTACAATGTTGCTTTCCAGGAAGAAAAGAGGCATATAACTCACTTCTAGCTAGCTGGCCCTTGGGCCCCCCTGACTGGCAGAACTCCCGGGCCCGGTCGCAGTCGCGACCCCTGCGACCCCGGTAGTTCCGCCACTGGTCTTGGGAGTGGGTTGGTGAGTGGAGAACTTAATGACAGGAACCTGATAAAATAACGCTGGTTGTACCACTGGTTACCCTTGGTAACTGTCAGGAGATTATTTTTTAACCCCTTAATGACAAAGCCTGTACATGTACGGGCTCAAAATGCATTGTTTTTGAATGGGTTTTGGGACCGCCCGTTGCCCTTAAGGGGTTAAAAGGAATACTTCCAAAACAATTATACTAAGAAAAATGTGTGACATGGACAGATGTCCTTTAAGATGAACATTCCCTGCCCCAACACTAGTCCCAGACATGATACTTCAAACTATCTATGTGTAGTCACTCCACATGGACATAGGATGCTAAAGGGTCTAAGTCATAGGTGTACAAAACCTTCTATAAAAGAAGGCAACGAACGTAACATATAACCTTGTTGTATTGAAAAGCTTTTCTAAATGCACTTTTCCGAAAGAAACTTGCGGTATAGTAGCGTGCGCCGCAGGCATTCCGTTGTGCTTTTATTCTGTCGGAAAAATTACATTTATAGATGTTATGAATAAGGCAGGACTTAGCTTGACAAAAAGTATTTTTGCTCTTTAATTAGTGATGGTTCCCCTTTAAGTGTACATGACCCTCTTTTCTCTATACCTGCTAGGCTATTTTTTAAATTAGTTTATTGAATAGAAATCCCCGACTAGACCAGAACACTGACGTTGTGCATAATTAGGAGATACATTTTCATAGATAATTGTAACAACCTTAGTGCTCTCGCATAAAAACACTATAGAAGAACATTTTTCCTGTGAAGTCTGCCTTATTTGAAGTATTACTCATTAGGTATAATAATGCTCTTTACCTAGGCCTGGAACTTCACCGTACATCATTTCCTGCTGCTCTTATCCCATTAAAGGCTTATCATTCCCTTGTATAGTATTTTAAATAATTTGTATCCCCATAATTCAAAGCAGTGTGTACAAGCTTAAATCTACATGAAAATATAAAATAATAATACATAACTTAACTACTGTGTCAGAGAACCTGGAAGTTTACAGCAAATCTTTTCCTGACCGTTTCCAAATTGCATTATATGTAATATTTTTCTTCTTTTTTTTATTTTTATTTTATTTAAAGTGTGTGTTAGCATGACTGTGTATGTGTAAGTGTGTTAGCGTGAGTGTGTACAAGTTTGAGGTGCGAAAGCCACATTTCACCAATTTAACTGTGCATCATGAAGAATCAACCTGCTTATACTGCAAATTGTTTCAGATTTCTTGTCTACAACTCTTGGTTTAGTTGGTAAATACTGTAATGGCAAAAAAATCTAATGTTTTATAGTGAGAATGGGAATCATTTACTAAGGAGTATGTGTACTAAAGTCGGATAATTGAACATATCAACTCTATAATATCATTATCCATTATGAAGGGCCAACCCCTGTGAACGTCTCCTGCAAACAGGCCAGAACCAACCATTTATAAAATTCATATTTAATGTGGGGAGAATTCTCACCAATTTCATTATATATTATACAAGGTCAGTTCAGCCCTTCTTTCAGGGGGAGCTCACTTGCGTTGGTCCTTCATAATGCAAAGTTATCAGACCCACACTAGCCATCAGGCACACCAGGCAAATAGGACCACATATTTACCCATATTACCGCTGGCTAGAAATGTGCGGCCACCCACTACAAAAGTGCCAGGGCTGCTAAGTTGTCCTCAGTCTGGCCCTGATAGTAATATTAGAGAGTTGGAATATTCAACTGTTTTGGATCTCTTTTGATAAAAGCTTTCTTCAGTTGTTGAACTGCTCCAAATTATATAATTATAGATGTACGTGCACGGAGAGAGAAATAAGACACACGACACACTCTGGGTTATGGTCCAAAATCACTCTGCTTTATTACAATACGGACATAGGTTATATAGTGTCCAAAATAAGGAGGACGTCTTATCACATATAAGCATCTTAATTGGTTAATTCCTTAAAACTATGCGGATATAGGCAGAAAAACCGTTATAGACAAACATCAGGCGACACTTAGGTAATTTCCTGGTGTCTGGAACAAACTGCGGTTAGCAAAATATAGAGTACATGTTTACTTGTACTAAATGCCCTGAACTACTGCTATTTGCGTCTCTCGCATGTTTGCGTGAGGTTTGACCCTTTACACTGGTCAGAGCCAGCTTATATTCATTACGACACGTAAGCGTTTCTTGCTGAGATACACAAACATAACTCGGTTCCATAACACAACTACCCTGCAAACACACTCTTTAGTGAATAGACCCCCAAAGCGCTAAGCATTCCATTTCTTTTTGTTTCGAGAAAAAAATCTTGGTCTCTATAGAAAGCTTGGCAAAGACTTATAAAAAAAAAACCCATTAAATAAGCAAGAATTGGGTTATATGATTCATTTCTATTGTTATCCTCTATTGTTGTAAGATTTCATAACTGATGAAATCCAATTTATGATTATTAAATTATACTTATAATCAGACGTGTTTAACGTTCCGCAGTGCTACAGAAATGTATTTACCGATAGATCATTAACATGGAGCAGCTGTAAATCTACTTAATCTTTTCTTTAGAAACCACAAATAAAAATTAAGAGTCAATAGATTAGTGTTTTGACGCATCGAAATCAATTATTGATGTAAATAAATTAGCAACTGAAATATTTAGATGATTTTCTGAACACGTTCCAAAACCCTTGATATAAAATCAATATACTTTTGTAAGTTTGGCCACGTGTTGTCTTTTAGATGTAAATCCAAGGAACTGGCAGGTCCAAATTCCCTGAACGGTGTTCAATTGTGTTGGATGTCCAATGATGCTTATTTATTTGAGTGAAGAGCAGACATGGTTTAGTTTCTGTGATCCTCAGACACCATACGACTTGATACCGTCGGATCTTCAAGATTGCATTTAAACAAATACTGATGGCCTGCTTATTACTTTAGAAACCTCCGAATTAGGAACCTCTGAGTTCTCTTTACAGATTAAACATGTATATACAGTAGACCTCTTTAAAGAAATTCTGTCTTGTTTTTGGTCATTATGAGCAATTATCTTGTCTTTGAGGTGATGGCAATGTCTAAAACCCCTTTAAGGGTGGCCAAATGAAGCAAAATAATGGTATCACATCAACAGTAATAACCATCTAGGAACTTTATAGCTATAGAGAGCTATGGAGTTTGATAGCTAATTTGTGAAGTCTTTGCCAATAAGTTGCATGGAATCTTGCTTTTCTTTTCTGCTCTCACCCCCCACCCCGGTCCACAGCCTTTACAAACAGCCCCATTGTTCACCTTTCTAGTTGCCATATTGGGGAGATCTCCAGGCCAGCATAACAAGGATGTTTCTGGGTACCAGAGTTACCTACTAACAGCTTTGCTAAATTTCCCAGATACAGTAATCACCTAGAAATAGGTAGACCTGTGCATTCAGATTTGTATGAATTTTAGTTTTAACAAAATTTCCCCAATTCGTACAAATCAATGAAAATGAGGAGGGAGCTCTGAATTTTAATTTTAATTTTGGTGGGTTTTTTCATTCTCACTCATACTCTCTCACACTTTCATTCACATTCTCTCATGTTCTCATTCACCTACCTTCTCCGACTATCGTATCTGTGTTCCAGTCTCCTTGCCACGAAGCTCTGCTTCTTCTCTTGTATCTTTTTGTTCTTCTGTCTTCTTTCTTTGTCCCCTGCTCTGTGGACATGGCTTCTTGGTGCACTTCTGCAAAAGGGTGAAGCCTCCGGGTACACACTTTCCCCCCCAATTGGCAGAAGCACGGAGAGGCTGTCCCCATAGTTCCGCCCTTTTGTGGAAGTGCACAGAGAGCCCAGAACTATTGTTGAATTGTAGTCCCACGCATCCACAACCATTACTGGATTGGCTAGGGATGATGAGAGTTGTAGTCACAGGGCAGCTGGTTTTCATTCCGACCCATAAAGTACTTGATTTGATTTGAGGTGAATTACTCTGAAACTTTTAACGTCAGCTATGAGTTAATAGATTACATTAAAGCAAGATCCATTAAAAGCAGTAAACATTTCTTTAAAGGTTTTAAATATACCCTCACACTAAAAGCATTAAAAAGTAATATGATTAAATTGTTTCCACTCCCTTTTTTAAGTTGAGATGCAATTACAAAGCTTTTTGTTCCCTAACGGAGGGCTATCCATCTCCTATAGTCACTAATTAATCCAAAACATTTAAATCTTAGAACAATTACATCCACGGATCAATAATAGAGTATCCCAATCCTAATAGATCATGGTGCACACTGCCACAGTTACTACCTGACACGTGTCACCAGGGAAGAGAATTTATTCTCTATTATCTGGTTTTAATGCAAATATACACTTGTTCATGACTCATGGGCAGCTGAAATATAGGAATACTTGGAAAGTACTTTTTACCTTTACTTTTCTGCTTCAAAAATGAAATGCAAGATTCAGTATCACAAAGGCCTAGATCACAGAAGATTCGTCCAGTGGCTTTAACGGTGTGCAGCCAGGACCACGACCAGGGTGTACAACTATTACAGGTTAAAGAAGCCTGGCTGTCTTGGGGGGCCGCTTAGAGAGACAAAGTCTCTCTCCTAAAAAAAACTCAGTGGCAGCTGAGCCCCCAAACAGTTTTCCAGTGCCATATTTGCCTCCAAACACCTTGTCTGTGCCATCTTTCTGTCTACACAATCTTTTTCCCCAGTTTCTCAGTGTCCCCAAACAGACTGTATGTGCCATCTTTGCTACCACACAGCTTGTCAGTGCTCCCCAAAAAGCCTGCCTGTGAGATCATTGTCCTCAAACATACTGTCTGTGCCCTCTTTCCCACCAAAAAGAAGATGAGTAGAAAAGAAAATCCTGGTGTGTGGGAGGGTCATCTGGGAGAGGGTCATCTTGGTAGGGACAACCCAATCTATTTGTTCTGCAAGGGCCCCCAACATTCTTTGATATAAAAGCAGAAAAATCCTTTTTTCCCCTAATCAAGCATTGCTTGTGGAAAGTACCATTTTTTGTCTTTCAGGTGAACAAACACATGAGAACATGCCCACAGCAAGATGGAATTCGCAGGTGCATATGTATGCATAATTACTCCTTTTTAGCCCAGATTACATTATATTAATTTTATTTATAGAAAATTGACAGGTTCCATAGCACTATTACAATAAGGGGACAGTGAACGTTAACAATAATGTTAAAGCTAGCATTATACTATTTGAGAAGGACATCAAGACATACTTAGAATAGTATAAAAGAAGAAAAGGACCTGCTCTTGAAAACTTACAATCTATTCATTTATTATGTATTAATTTATCCTGAGGTCTGTCTAAGGCCTTACCAATACAAAGAATGCATCAAGGATGTTTTAAAATCTTTGTAATAGCTCAGATTTATGTTAAAAATCTGATGCCACCCCCCCGCCCTTTACTATTATGTTCACAACAGAGGGCCAGTGAGCAAACATTACTATCTACTTGAAGTTAAAGTGATCCATTTGCTGTATTTTGTGGGCTCTCGACATTAATTTAAGTTTCATCAAGGAACCCCCTATTCATTTAGTTGTATTTTATGGGACAGGCTTTTCTCCACACATTACATCATGGGGCATTCCTCCCAACATGTGGATATGCAATGGCCAGTTTGCTAATAATACATCCTGAGCTGCCAAGAGCCTGATACTCAGGACACTGGACGGAAGAGCCTACAGTAGGAACACAATTCCGGCTGATTTGGCAAATTCTGTTGACAGCCGCGCACAGATCTTAATCTGATTACTCATGATATTCTGTGGAACTGACAAAGTGAGCCAGGGTATGATATCATATACCAGTGTATGATGTCATATCTTAGGTCATTTAGGCATTGGTGCCTCAAAGCCACTCTAGGAAACAGAGTTGCACTGATGGTCATATGAGCACAATATGATTTATCTGGCTTTTTTTTATATATTAGCTTGTTTATGTGTGAAATATAAAGCAGATCAATGCACGGATGAGACTGCAGGTACACAGAGACAAAAATCCTTATAACACGCTTGTCCTCTTTACTGTTCATTGCTAAACGTGTTTGGATAAACATATAATGCATATAAAGTATTGAATAATTTACACCAGGAAACATGATGCGAATAATTGTAGGAAAATAATGCATTAAAAAAGTAGTTTCAAGTATGTAGGTGATATTTGTGCAGAAGAATCCACACAAGTGAGTTATCCATACATAGAGAAAAAGATTGAGTCTAACTTATGGAAGCACACACACAAAAACATAGTCCGGAAAGAACAAGTTATAAGAGAACAGAGTCGTGTCCTTGAACCACTAATGGAAAATAAAGAATGCCTTGAGAGGTCTCCAAGGCTCGAAGACCATTCTATCTCAATCTGCTTTGAGAGCACAAGTCATGAACATAATATTTACATAACACATATAAAATAAAAGATGGCATTTACCTGCTTGGAATTCTTAGAACCCAAAAATATACTGTATTTCAGTGCATAAAATGGTGAATTTCTATAGAAAATAAGAAGGTTTGCTGACTCAGAAAAATCATTGTTTTTTCCCTTGTGATGGCACAATTAACCCAGAGTTTTTAGATGTGATGTAAAATTATGGCTAGTTTTATAACCACACTTATGTTTGTATATTCAAGTCACCTTAGTGCGATGTGGCCCATTGGTAAAGCAGGGATTCCTGGGAACGTATGGCTTGTTTCTTGTAAAGAGTAACACTGCCATCTTATGGAGTTTGGTGTTACTTATTTATCATGGGATATTGTGGAAAATCACAAGGAATGTGCAGTCAGCCTGCAGGATTCTTGAAGTTCACGGAATATGGCCCTTGATACTCAATTGGATTGACCATACATTTAAATAGCAACACAAGTTGTGGATCTATTTTCTTGTGAAAATCTACAACCACTTCAGGGCTCCTTGTTTCAGTATTTTCTTTTTCTAATGCAAGTTATTTGTAAAATAATTCACCAACTCTGATGCTTTCTGTTCCCCTCTTATATAAACACACAGAGAGTCATATTTTATTGATAGTCCGTTGTTTACTTTACTGTGAGGGTGTCAGATAAATAGAGCAGCCTCCTAGAAGAAGTGTTAGAAGGCTGATACAGTGACAAAATTTAAACATACATGGGATAGGCATAAAACTATCCTTAATCTAAGAAGGGACCAAGGGCTATTTAAGATTTGAGTCCTTACGCCAGGAAAAATGGGCAGACTAGATGGGCCAAATGGAATGCCGTCAACTTCTTTGTTGTTCAGTCCTGGAGGTGGACAAGCTGGCTATTTTTCAGTACAAGCCAAGCCAGATCCCAAGCCACACACAAGCCAAGCTAGATGCACTGCAAACCAGAGGAAACGAGGAAAGAAGAGGAAAGCATGGATGCATGCAAGGACCAAAAACTTAACAATGAGTTGTGGATAAATGTTAATGGATTTATAGGATTATAGAGCTGATGTTATCCGGGGCATTCCAACGCTATGAGTTGGCTCCTTTAGGGATAGATTTGAAGTGACATTTGAGGCACATTAACGCTATTCCTCAACTTAATGTCCTGGGCAACTCACCCATTGTGTCCCACCACCACTCAATTTCCCGAAATATGTTTTTAATGTGTCAAACTATACTTCGTGTGCCTCGTCTGGAAATGTGATTGTAATATCCTGTTATTGTTACCATATAATTGTGGTAAGTGTAGTGCGTGAATTGCCCTGCACTGCTTTATAGTACTTACACGGTGTTCCTGACTTTACGAGGGGTTTGCACTGATGAGTCGCAGTCCATTATGTGTTTTATTGATATTGTTATCATGATTTTTTATTAAACATATACAATAAAAATAAATGATTGCTGAAGAGACACTGTGGAGAGCCTTATAGGGCTCCCCATTCCTAAAGCAAAGACTGAATGGATTAATGGTGCATGAAGGAGGCTGACCAAGGACATTTATGCATGCATAGTGGAGTAGAGACACTCCTTCACTTGTATCAAAGTGTCTTATCATTCTGTATGTTATGAATACACACAGAGGGTGCCATCCACAGCCTGGCAAGGGACTACTTTCTTTTCTTTCTGGAAAGTATACAGTCGGAGGACGAGCCCCGGCTTTTTGAGGTGGGCTGGCCAGGGAGTGTGATCCCAGAAGAAGACACGCGTCCCACTTTCCCACTGGGCTATTACAATGGCACAAGGTCATCACCAACTGTTTAGAGACTGATATCATGACAGCACCCTCACTTTGCTCAAGCTTACCAATCTGTGTTTAGGATATTTTCCAAAATAACCCATTGCCAGAATTTGAACATGGTTGTCAGGGCTACCTGGGTAAATTTAATATAGTTGTATAATAAAAAAAAAGATTATTCCTGTTATAAGGCATCTAGCCAAAGCAGGTCTAGCCTACACGATGAGATACTACAGTCTTACTTTGCAGTAAATTTTCCAATGCTGATTTCGTAATGAGTTTTCCCCCTTTAACTTGTATGATTTAGAAACAATCTCATCATAATTCAGCACCAATAAAAGTAGATGAAAGAGAGGTAACTTGCTGTGAGCAGACATGAAAGGGAAAAAACTAAGTGAATCTGCAGAATCCGTTCACATTAATGATAAGGCCTTTCACCCCATGCTGCGGGAACAGATGTTGTCCACAAAACACTGATGTATTCTGCGAAGATAAGAAATGCTTTGCTCTGGATCTGATAAGCTTCTGGAGATAGCAGGCAACGTAGAAACCGATGCAAATAGAATGCATATTTATAACAATGTAACATTGCTTTAATGTATCTATTTAACAGATACATGTCTTTTGTGGTTACTTGTGAAGGAACGTTCTAGCACAGGGATAAGTAACGGGCAGTAACAGGTAGTTCCGTTGCTACACCAATCTCTCCGGCTGTTAATTGTAGAAGATATTATAGGGAATTATAGAAGTTGTGTGTCTGCAATATCTGGAGGGCTGCCTCTCGCAAAACGCAAGAAGCTCAGGGGCAGCTGAGAGTGGGGGCGCCCTTATTTATGGTGAACAGTAGGTAACATTTAGTTTTTTGCACTGGGGGGTATGCCATGGGGAAGTAAGTCTCTGAAGACTCAGGATTTGTTTTGGAAGGAGAACCTAGAAGATCCAGCCCACCTCAGGCTTTGAAGAGGGAGGGAAGGATGAAGCTACATATCCCCACATGGGTAGTGTAGCCCGAGAAGAAGATGATAGCGGATCTGGTTTCCACTGCAGTCCTACTGCACTGAAGCTCATCCACTCTCTTCATACGACAGGGGAAAACACCAATACAGCCGTTCTTGGTTTTTTTTTTTACATTTGTTAATTTTGGTAATGTGGCCATATTTGTCCTTTGGCAAAAACATGGTAATATGTTTTTTCTACCCCAAATGCCCATTCACACTGGATAGTCTGCCCTACTTCTGATATTTATTTCTCCAATCCAGAAGTCCAAGAGAAACTTGTGATATCGCGAGAAATGTCGCTGCATGGCTTCATCATTAGACAGGCTCCAGGTGATGATGAATTTCAGGGGTCACACAATGAAATCCAACATGGTTGATGCAGGTCTGCAGAGGTTGGTAAATTGTTAGCACTCCTCCGACCTCGGTAGAAATACTGCGAACGGGAAATGCTTAACCTGTCACTTATACATATAGTATATTGGATATAAAAGCGTATATATTAGAAAGACGTGGTTGAAAAGAAACGTTTCTCCTGTGGCGCGGGAAACTTTCCAGAGGTGGCTTTTATTGCGCCACTCTAGATGTCTCTTCTGCTAGCTTCGGGAGGAAGAGCGAGTAGAAATTACATGAGAACAGGACAATAACGCGAATAATAATTATTTACAATTTAGCACACAGAGCACAGCTCATCTGAGGTGAAATTGCTCTTAACTAATGACTATAAAATATCTTCAAAACACATACACTGTTTGAAGAAACAAGTATGGACGTAAATTTAATGAGACCAACATTTCAAAGGCAACAGATCCACTTTATTTTTTTACTGAACAGTGGGCAGCTTGCTATCCATTAAGGTCCCTTCATAACATTGTGTTACCAGAAATAAAGTATTCTAATTATGCCACGGAACCTTGTGTT
Source organism: Spea multiplicata (assembly GCA_009364415.1). NCBI lineage: Eukaryota > Metazoa > Chordata > Amphibia > Anura > Pelobatidae > Spea > Spea multiplicata. Next base: position 571,799 of record VKOC01000234.1, read on the forward strand.
TCAATAAACACACCTTCCACTGAAAGAGTTAATATTTTCAAAACTATCTGAATAATTGCCTTAAATTAAAGGCTACATAGCTATTAAAGTAACAAACACAACCTGTTTTTCTATTAATTCTTCCAATTAAAGGCCACAAAAAGTATGTCTTCTGCTTCCTCCGATTAATGGCAAAATAGGTAATAAAGTAACCAAAAATAAAAATCAGATTTTCTCATTTCTCATAGTAAAAAGAATTGTGACAATGAAAGAGTTAAACAAATGAACAATAGGGGCTGTTTTGTATAGGTAGCAATGGTAGATACATTCCCCACGGCTATTTCCGCAGCGGTACGGCCATACACATAATAATCCGTACCGTTAGCGAGAAGCGGAGATTATCTCCATCTGCTTAGACACCAGCTGCGGGTTGATACAGGTCTATCTCAGCCGCACTGCTGTTTTATAGCAATATTAAACTTGACCTGCGTTTTTGGCCGCCTCTCACCGCTGCTTTCAACCGAAAATCTTATTCCACTCTGCAAATGCTACAAATAGCCAATCAAGCTGGTGCATGGGTTCTATAAGCCTTGGGCTGCGATTACTCTAATCTGATAGCATGCGGCATCGAGCTCATATTTAAACACCATTTCAATTTTGCGAGAAGCCAACGGGATGGGGCAGAACGGTCTAACAGCAGTATACAAAATGCAATGACACGGCAACGCACGCAATCAGGAAGTAGATTTCGTTCGAAATTTCCAGCACTTGAAAGATAATAAATAAAAAAAAAAGTTCCCGAAGTATTTGTTACGTAGAGAACCATTTGTATGAATGAAAATACACGGTACATCCGCATTATTCCTTGCTCATTTATCGAAGGAGCTTCTCTACAGGATCAGATTTTTGGTTTATGAAATAAAATATGGTTTGTTAAAAAGAGGACCACTGTGCAAAGCTGAGCGAAATGTTAGTGCTTTACAATCACATGATCATAATATATAATGCTAAATTGACCAGATGTAATAATCAAGAGTGATTGCCGGGCTCGAAGAAAAAAAAAAAAAAAAAAAAAAGACTCAATCTCAACAAGATACTTTGGTTTCTGTACAGCCCCAACCTGTGTGAAAAGGTTCATTTCATTACCGTACCACCCAAGGGCCCGATTTTAGAAAGGACTGTCCGTAGCTGTACCCCAACTCATCACAATAATGTGCATATAAATAAATGTGTAAATAAAGCATTAATCTCTTACATTACTTACACCGGTCATTGATTGCAACGAATGATTTGCTCTTATCGTTATTTTTTCTTAATTTATAAGGCGATTAATGGATCGGTTAATGGTGCCTTTATTGTTTGCGGAGGGACTGGTCAATGGAACGTGGGGCAGTGGCCCGTGAGATTTAAGATTATTGAATCTTTAAAGGACTTTCTGAACCCAATTGGCAGAAACGATTCCATTTGAAAAATCAAATCTTCACTGGACAGCTTCTTCTGTAGGAAGAACTTGGCTTGACCAATATAACGCATAGTTAAATCAGTGAGTTATATTCAACATCGCTTTATCCTTTAAATTATACATTATGCAGGGCCAGCTGAAACCCTTTTGCTTGAAAAACGTGCTAGTATTTGCCCTTTATCGTGCATAGTGAAGGGAGTTAAAACCACAACTTTCCTGGAGAACCTCCTTCCAGCTCTCCCTTTAGGGAATTTAACCCTTTATTTCATCTCCCCTGCGGGCCCTCCTCTCAATCTTTAGCATTCATTGATGTTATTGTCTATTTGGTATAATGTGAGTTTTCACTTCGAAGAGCATGCAGCCTCAACCTTACAAAAGAATAATTAATGGGCTACCAACAAGATATTTATTAGGCTTCTCTAAAACAGTGAACCGCCAGGGCAAACAATCCTGCTTTTAAGGCACCCAACTAAATCCTAACTCAGGCTCCCGGCTTTGTTATGGCCATCTGTATTTGTTCCAGCGCTATTGTTCTACTCCAATCCAATAGTGGTAATGAATCACTATGTTGGAACAGACTTCATGAGCGCGGTCATAAACACCAAGCTTTATATGGGCCTTGAGCAGGGAAAGCCACCAAATTATCACATGGCTGCCTACAGTGGCCAAGTTTATTGAAACCAAATGAAATAAAACATCATATTAAATGGCCAAAGAGAAATTCCATGTACGAAGCAAAAGATGGCAAGCACTGCATTTTTCTTTTCCCTTTGTTTTCCTAGATCTGGTTGGATCTAAACTTTTTTCAGTTTGCAACCATATTGCTGCTCATTGAAAAGGCTGATTTATTCTTTTGTATAAATAATAAGCTCTTCTTGTAAGATGGATTCACATAGAGCAAAAATTGATGAAAGATAATGACCGATCAAAGTTTATACACTGTTTATTGAACAATGGTCACCATTTTTTGTTCCAGGGTTCGTGGAAACCACAAATAATGCATGTCCCGGCAACAGGAAAACAGATGTGCAACATACAAGAAACCAACCCTTAAGAACACGCTCGGCCATTACTTATGAAGCCAAAACTACATTTGGAGCAACTGAAGAAATTTAGCTGCTGAATACTCCGCTTTGCACCAGATCCCCACCGTTAAACACTGAGACGTTTAAACATGGCCACTTGCTAAAAAGCTGCATGACTGCTCTGTAAATAGATAAAAAACCACTTCAGTTATGCACAGTAATGCGTTTCTAAGATAAATCGATAAGAATGGTGTTTCATGTCCCCGAGGCCAACATAAAACAGATCGAAAAGACTCTCAGATCTTTCCCATTGGAAAATCGGAAAACCAGCAGGTGATAAAAGAACGAGGTCCAGTTAGTTTCAGGTTCATCCACATGGGGACTTCTTGCAGACTTCTTGTAGGACTCTAAAGAACATTACACCTGTGGCAACCCACTATATCTTTGATGTTGAACTCTTGGCAGTGAATCATTTTCTCAGTATGCTGTTCGCCCTTCTAATCTATTTCTTCTTCCTCTGTTTGGATCCCCTGTGGGATTTGTGTTGTGAGTGAGGCTTATTCAACTCTATTGCAGGTTTTTTAGATGAGCCGGTTTTCTTGAGAACCTCTTCGGTCATGGGTTCGATGATATGGCCTCGTTTTGTAATGACCCGAGGAGCTGTCAGCTTCTGCACAGACCTCTCTGTGTTCCATGTATTGCCCACCGGAGCACGGATGGTGCTTTCAAAATGCTGACGGCTATTAAATGGGAAAGGAAGCTCGTTCACCTGTGGAATATGAAACATGAGCCAAAGATGTGATGCATAAGAGAACATGATACATATTAATCAACAAAGCAAATTAAACATCCTTCTTGTCTCTTCTACTGAGATAATTGAGTATCCAGCTGATTGCCGCTCTGGCAGAATGATTGCGTACCTACTGATACGGCCTTGCAACTATGCAATACATTTCAGTTTTATTCACCCAAGGGACCCTCTGGCTTAGCGGAGTTTGCTCTTTACCCCAAATATCATATGACTGCCTACAATGGCAGCCCCCAGGTCTGTAGATAAAGAAAGTTTATTGGTATAAATTTTCCGAAGTGTTTCACCAAGCAAGTTTTCTAATCCTAAAAATTCTTAGCTTCAAGAGAATAAAATACTAAAGCCATATTCTAACACCTGATCTCTTCTTACCTGATGTGCAGCAGCTATGATGTTCCTCTTCTCATTCATAATGACATTGGGAAGGCATTGGTCTTTTCGTGGTGGGGCAGGACTTGCTTTGATAATGAACCTGGGGATGACAGGTAATTAAATATTTCACACACACAGTGACCAGAATAAGCATGTCAAAAACTCCTCTGGATATGCATTTCAACTCTGGAGGGCAATGGGAGGGGGTGGGGTATGTGTTGCAGAAATACTCCACTGCTGGCACTTCCTATGGGGCTTCTATGACCGAGGGACGGCATAACATGACCTGCCAGTGCTCCATCATAGAAGCCCAAGTGGAATGGAATCAATGGAAGCTTGTGATACAACAGCTTCTGCATAATGTGCATAAGAATAGACTGCTAGCTCATACGGTCTGGTTCAACTTTTGTGTGTCTTATCAGGGAAGTGTTACAGCTATTAAAATGCTTACTGTTAGAATGAAAGACAAAATGAACAGAAATACATGAAAAATAGAGGGGCATAATTTAATTGTTACTTTCTGGTCTAAAGAAATTCCAGTAATGTGTATATAAAACATTTGTTGGGATTGGAAATGGTTAAAATTGATCCTGAATAAATTAAAAAAGAAGGTATCCTGATCTAATCATGAGTAAACGAATAAGACATCAGCACTTTCAAAAAAAATAAAATCAAGATAATCTCTGATCATCAAATTATGAGACATTTGGAGCAGGCAGGAATAAAACGCTTGCCTGCAAACAAAAGCACAGTTCATGTTAAGTTAAGCAGAACTTACTTCCTCCGTTTTTTCTTGCTGGGTTTGAGGTTGGTACCACCCCATTCTCCCCATCCCGGTAGGATTAGATTGATGTCCTTTGGTTTATCTGCTTTTTCCGCATCACGCTTCTCTTTCAGGAAGTCCCTGATTACATCATCTCCGGCAAATGCTTCTTTGATAATCATTTTCTGATCTGTGTCATCATTTTCCTCCTGATCGACAATATAGATGAAACTATTAACATGCAAAACTCAGAGATTGTGGTTGTTACTACACTTTAACCAATCCCTACTCTGTGCTAGAGTAAAAGGCAGCAGCGACGTCTTTAATTAGTACTATTAGAAGACACACAGTGCTTGAAAACACAACTTTGGGCTATTTTTTCCCCCAAAGAAAATCATGATCCATTCACAACTATCCTGTCTCTGAAAATTCCATGTTTATTTTATCGATCCAAACCTCCACTGTTTTCAGACTTATGAATGAATGTGGATATTTAACATAATTTATTGTTACTTACTATATAGTCTTCATCTAACTAAATGATTACAAAAGCATCCATGGGGCATCATCTCCACTACTCAGCATAATACTGGCAACGTACTTGCTTAGCTCACCATATGCCTCAAATAGAGACTTACCTCCTCTTCTTCTACAGTAGTTGGAAGTACCGGTATCTGAATTTTCTGTGCAGCAACAGGAAGGACATCATTGTGGTCAATAAGCTTCGGTTTCTTGGCCTCTATCTCCTTCACTGTTGCGGATGTCCTATCTCCTGGTTGGTTGTTACTACGTGGAATGGACTCTGCAACCTGCGCGTCTTGATGCTCTTCTTGTGCCAGGGCACTAATCTCTTCTATGGTTTGTCTCCTTTCCAAGCTCTCCGTCAACAAAGGTCCTTCTTCTTCTTCTGTTACCTCCTGTGAAACTACCACCATCGGCTTCTCAGGCTCTTGGGAAGTGCTTTTCGTCTTACGACTCTCGTGATTATTTTGCTCCAAGAGTTTCTGGAAAAGGTGTTTGAAAGCAGACACTTGCTCATCTTCAGGCTCGTTGACGATGTCGCACGCCACTACTACAAGAGATTACCACATAGCAGGTCAATATAGATTGTCTTTTTTTTTTTTTTTCCACAGAAAAGTGGTTTCAGACATAAGTGAATCGGAATTAATAAAATGAATACAGGGGATCCCTGTAAAATAGCATTAAAAAACCTAACAAGCAAAGGGTTTCCCTTTTCAAACTGGGAAGTAAAGACTTTACGGAAAGGTTCTAGAACTATAGATGAAAGGGGTTTTTTTTAACTAAAATGTTTTTATGATACAAGTACCATACAAAACAACAAAATGATGTATGCAAACTGGTTGGGATACAGCGAGTACTAATGAATTAAAAGGCAATACGAGGCTTTGTATGAACATAGAGTTCAGTGAAATGGTTTTTTACTCTGATTTTCTGTATTATTGCATATTCTTCACATTGATTTTGATCGTTTTGCGGGTTATAGTAACAAATTGATGGAGTATTAGAGAACAAATGGCACCAAAGTGCGGTGTATGTTTCATTCCTTTGATGTACATTGTACATCATTCTCTGTTCTAAAAGTATGTTTTACTACTGGTGAATGAGGACTGTCACATCCCAGATAAAATCATAACCAAACAGCACTAAATTGTGTGGCTGCTATTTCTAAATGTTTCATGTTAAAGCTATTCGGATTGTTAGCAGTAAGTTCGATATTCATTTTAAAGCTCACCAGGCTGGATTACAGCAGAGTCATCTTGATTTTTTCGCAAGCGTCTTTTTTCCTCAAATTCCTGTAGCAGGACCTCTTCCTCTGACTGCACATCCTCTGGATCATCCTCCTCATCCTGTTCCAACCACTGTTTGTTCTCCTCAGTCTCAACGTCTACGTCGGCTGCTTGATTCCCAGACTCCTTAACTTCTCTGCTCAGTTTGCCGGTCATCCAGGGATTCAGCCCATCCGGGTTTAGTTGTGCATCGTTCACAAAGTCGGGTATCACCTCCTCCTCCCCGCTCTCCTCACTTTCTGATATAACTTGTACTTTCCTAGTCAAGTCCTTGTTCTTCTGCAGCTGTTCTTGCATTGCCTTGCGTGCCTATTGGAGTTGCATAAAAAAAAAGTAAAAGTAATTGGTTAATCTTCACTACATAGACAGGACATACTTTCATTCCTTCGCTTATCCACTTCTAAAAATGTTTGATGACAGGAGGTGAAACTAAACAGGACGGAAACAAAATTTTTTTTTATTTAAATCTGATTTCTTTTGATTTTAATCAAATGCTTTTGGAGGAATGATGGTTTTCTAATTCGACTTACATTATAGTTCAAAACTTATTGAGCATTAGATAGAGCTTAGTTATGTAGTGTAAGGCTGTATATTTATGCATATTTATTTTTGGCAAAGTAATATAACATCCACATTCAGTTAATAAACTGACATTTAAGCAAACACTAGAACATGTATGTTCTATAATGTTGTTTAGTTTAGTTTAGTGATCAATCTATTAAACTAAAATCAGTTCTGATATAGCCGTTTTAAATTACGATTTAAATAGAGTTTTACGGACTAGTGATTTAAATAGCCTTGATCCACCGTGAACTGAAATCACCTTTGTCCTCAAGTAAATAAATAAAAAAACATAGTGGCCCCGGCTGTTTGCAGAGACCTTTAGGTAATCTTACAGTTTAGGAGCAAGATTGGTGAAGAAGAAAAAAAAAAAAGCGTGACTAGTAAATGGGCCTGGTGCAGTAGAATGAGAAGCTCTTTGGGACTAGCATGGTAAGAGCGCCACAAGGTTGTTCATAAAAACAACAACAACAAAAACAATTCTAGATAATGGCTGTTTTGATGAAAGTTCCAATTTAAGATTACGTTACACTTCAGAAACAAACATCTTGAAAATGTTGCATTTTCCTCTGTCGGAGAAAGTACTCACTTCATCGTCATATTTTGCCATGATGGCTTTGGATTTGGCCCATTTGCCGCTGTTCTGGTGCTTCAGGGACATTCGCTCCTATAAAACAGAGTATTCAATAGTCAGACTTTGCCACTCCAGCGAAGGGTTGAAGCCAATACCATGAAGACATCGGCTCTGTTGTCTCAGTCACCTCCATCCTGGATCGCTCAATTTTCTGCAATTCCTCCAAAGCTGCCTCCGGATTAGTGTTCTTCAACTCCTCAAACGCCTTTAAAACTTCCTTATGCTTGCTCTTTTTTAACATCTTATGGTACCTGTAGAACAAATTGTTACATTTACAAAAAAGAGCACAAAACACGAAGCACATTGGTATACATTTTTTATACAAATACACCATACACCCAGAGAAAGAGCCCTCTGAGTGACTGAAAGCTTATGTGACTTTACCTTTTATACTAAGTTGGCCCAATAAGAAGTATCAACTTCACCTTAATGGGTGCATTAATTGATGTGAACGATGGCAGAGGGGTAAAAAGTCAAAAAGGTTCCCAGGGGTAAGGCTAACGAAGAATATAAAATGAATGCCCTTGATTTTTTTAAGTGAAAAAGAAATCCATACAACGTAGCAAAAAACAGGGCTTGGTTTCCCTATATAATGCACAAGTACATAAGTGATATGTCTCCCAGGTGTCCTCGCCTATTGAATTATACACTATGAAGGGCCAGCTTCACCATTCACGCTGGGTGAAGCAAAGGAGCTGAAACTCCTCTCCCTTTGGAGAACAAACACAAAAGAGCGGTAAGTAGAATTCTAGATGCATTTCCAGACTATGAGCTGATACACAGTAAAAGGATCAGAAGGGACAGCATTTATACTATGGAAAAGAATAAAGAAACGCATCATTCCCCAAGTATCATTGTTCCTTAAATGTTGCTCTAAACAGTTTACAGGGCAAGGAAAAGTCACAATCTGGAAACATTTGAAACAAAAAAGGAAGCTTATTTATTATCAGCTCTTCATACTTTTTGCTTTTAATTTTCTTTTCTCTTCGAGCTTTTGACTCGTAGTAGGACTGCAAAGCCCTCGCTTTCTGAAGCTCTGCACGACGAAGCTTGGCCTAAAAATAAAACAGAATTGAGGGAGTTTAATATGCTGTTGTGAAGAACCACGATCCCAATATCCCAAGTGAGGCATTGTGCAGTAAGACAGGAACCAGCAGAGGGTAGCAAAGACAAAACACATGCAGCTATTCAACCTGGTTGATTTATACATATTAGCGAATGCATAGAAGACGTTGGTTTCTCACCTCCTCCAGGCTCATAGCTTTCAGCGATGCCTCCTCAACAGGGGTCAATAACGGATCAGTCAATGGCTGTTTATTTTCATGAAGAATATTAAATATCTCCATTTCCAGCGATGTACTCGCCTACAAAAACAATATAAACAACGGGCGTATAAAGCACAAAAAAGGTAAACATTTTCACAGTCATTATCCCTGTAATAAACCAACAGTACCCACGTGACTAAGTATGCCACAATAAAAATATTGTATATACTCTAAAATGTTTAATTTAAAATTATCTCGTCCAAGTTACAGATAAAACTACACGCTCAAGTTTGTTGATTTACATTGAGATGTATGTGAGTGGCCGAGTACGTATTGCATACTCCACTCACTTTTTATTCTGGGAAGCCACACAGTTATAAAAAGAAGAAACATTATATAAGTGCAATAATAAGTTTGCCCATAGTCTACTAAATGGAATACTTCCTTCTTTAAAGTGCAGTCGTCATTCCTCCATGACGAGGCTTTAAGCTTAATGTAAGCTACATCCCAAAAGTTCCTCAAATATCATTTTATCATTCACACGCAAAAAAGAGTGAACAATTCCGATCTATTTTCTTTATGCTCTGCAGCCTTAACAGACGGCCTGAAGCAAATGTTTTGGCAGAGGGGATATGACTTATAAAACGATAAATCCTTAGGCAGGATCTGTAAAATAAGGAGTTTTCAAGCATGGTCTGTTTTACTCACAAAGCTCCTCAAACTTGTTTACTAGAGGCAGCCATGGAGCACCAGTAGGCTGTAGCTGCCTTGGGTGTCATTAAATCGTCCGTATCGGAGTCCACAAAAGCACTTTTAAGTAAAGATTGTCCTATTACGGCTGCATGGGAACTGGACCACAAACAAAGGAACGGAGAGGGGAAAAAACAAATGTAAACTATTTGCTGGAACACTACAGATGAATATAACACAAGATGCTAGAAACCATACATAACATATGGATGCTACCTCGGTCTTTCCTTATGTTGACTTAGCTAATGCTTTGTAACCAGCCAGTTCATACCTACTACAAAACTCTTCATTAAAAAGTTACGCCATTTATTGCAACACAAACGCATAGGATTCCTCCATCACTCACTTTCCAGCCCGTTACAACATCTTCAATCCGCGCAGGTTTCACGGTGTCATCGTTCTCGGCAAACACTAGCTGATCGGCCTTTCGATTCTGCTTTACTATATGCTCCCATCTGGTAACTTCTTCAGAGGCCTTCTCGTAAGCTACAACTCTTTGTATCTAGGAAAAAAAGAAACTCAAAAATATAAGAAAAAAAAACCCAAAATCTTAATTTCATTCGATAATGGTGAATTTTAACACTTTTTTCCATACATAACAAAGACGAAAATAAAATTCAGCCAAGGGGTATCTTCCACCAGTTGGTGAAAGTGGAAACATGAAATTAAATATCCTTAAGGTGGGCCAGGCAGAACCCTAGCTGGATGGAAATTCAAAAAAGTTTCCTACAATCGGAACATTCACTTACTTTCTGAGTTTCTTCTTTGGTGAGAGGGACCTCTACATTTTGGGCCCGACTCAATTTCTTTAGCTGCTTCCTAACAGTAGATAGGGAGGCAGATTTCTGCGTTGGTTCAATGAGATCAGAAAGTGTGAGCTTCTCGCCGGTACCTACACAAGCAATAAAAAATCAAATTACTAGCTTCAGAAACAACATTTTTTTTGGAACTATAAATGCATGACTGGAATTTGCGAGTGATTAAATAATCTATCAAAATCCATTCTCTCCCCCCCAAAAAAACATTTTATATCACACACTGCATGCAAGTAATTTAAAACATGTCTAGTGTAGACAAGTGCATCTAAAGCAACAGGTAATCCTTGACCAGCTGCTGATGAAGAAGATCAAACCCAATAAAACAAGTTTTAAGAGAGAGTTGACCTACGCTCGATAAACATTTAGAAGTGGAACAGAGGTGATGGAACCGGTACTAACCTTCTGAGCTGATTCCAAATTCTGACACTTGAAGACTGGCCTCGGAGCGTTCAGCCACCCTCCTCCTAGAAAAGAGACGTATTAAAAGATGTAATGCAGACACTGACATAAGAAAACCCCTGAAACAGCAGTGATCCCCCACTAAAAACACATTTAAGATAAAGATCTCCATCGAACACCAGCCTTTCAGTTTAGAAGGAACTCATCGGCAAAGTGCATAGAAACTGACCTTTTCTTTCCATCCAGAGATGTGATGGCATCCAGGAGCTTCTGATGCTTCCTCTCTGTATCGCTGTCTCCCTGCAGAAAGAGCAACACCGGAGTTCAATCGCTCACCAAATACGAGAAATTATCAAAATACAGGTTTTTGTGCTTTTTTGAAAGCACAGCGTTGACATGTTTACCATGTTTGTTCAACCACATAATAGATGATAAATGTTTTTGAAACCAGGGTAAGGTTAAGAATATATCTGGGGGATTTTTCCCCATAGGCTCTAGCCGTGTAAAATGTAGGCGTGCAGAACGGTGATTCTCATTTTTTGGCACTCTAATTTTAATCATACTAAATAATGTCACATTTTAAAATATGATTTCAAAATAAAGCCCTACTATTACAATAATAATTTGCATGGGTTCACTAATTGAGAAAGAGGGACATCACAGTTGAACAGAGAGACGGTAAAAACACGATAATTGCCGCTTTCCTGGTCCTTAAGGGGTTAAAGAGTTCCCTACCTCGTCCCCGCTTGCGCTCACTGCGTATTCTTTAACAAACAGATCTTCCTCTTCATCCATTTTGCTCCCCAAGAGGAGAGCGCCCCTAAAAGAATAATGAAAAAGCAAGACGTCACAAAACATAAGGAACTGCATATACGGACAAAAAGAAACGTACGTGGGCTACAGCAAAACATGCTGAAAATTTTAAAAAAGGGGTAAGAATGGAGTTTATACACAAAGGGAGAGTTTTGGATAGTGACTTTAGTATCATTATAAAAAAAGGTGTCACCCCAATGAGCTCCTTGTACTCCTCGAAGTACTTGACTGGCCCTGTATAATGCATAGTTCAATGTGTTCAGTCTCCTTGAGAAACCTGCCAGTGAGGCCCCTGCATAATTAATAGTGATATGAGGGACCATAAAGGCGGTGGTGCTGCAGCTTCTCCTAAAGGTAATTAGCTTTCACATTCTTTTTATTCTAACATTTAAAGCTTACAAATGAAACCACTTCCAGGGTACTTTAACGTGCATTTTTCTTTGGTGAGGCTGCATGGGGCAGTAAATTGTCCCTTTAATGCAGGGCTCTCAAGCATTTCAATAGGAGGGTGCATACTGAGCATAGAATATCCTTAATATATATAATATCTATATTATATAATATAATATATATTATATTATATATATATATATATCTTCCATACGATGTAATTAGTGAGGTAAAGGAACCAGTCGGTGGAGAGGCACTAGACGAGCCTGGGGACCTAAACAATACATTTCAGCCCCTTCAGATATGGCTTGCAATCATCTCTTCCTGATAAGCTGGACTTCTGTCTGTCTACGGTCCTCTGCGCGAGAAGGGAGAACACGCTACACTAGGGTCAGCAAACAGGTAACTCCCCGGGTGTTGGAGAACTACAAGACCCATGATGCATTATCCTAATAGTAGATGAGCAGCTTTCTAGCCATATCTTTTGCTTTGGCCAGTCAGTCTCCTCAAAGGATCACCAACATCTAAGCACAGATGGTTTTCCAATCTACAAATCCCATACCGGTAAACCAAGATCATATAGAACGAAACAGCTTGGCTACTGCTTTCCACAACAATAGCTGTGAAACGATGAAAAGTGCTTTACGTGGTAAAGGCTTAAAGTTGCTGTTATGCTCCGCTACTCTACTTGCGATTAATCCTTCAAAGGAATTAAACACGGCATATTTGCTACGGATTACTCGCATAAGGTAAAGACGGCACAATGAATATTCTATGAGGAACAGGACCTTTAGGGTTTTGGCGAGAGGAAACATTTTTAGCTCCATACATCCTTAACTTTGGTTGTCTGATGGCGCATTACACACCAGACCTGCTGACTCTCCTGTCATCGATACCTGCCTGGATGACAACTCGCCCACCACCATGTCTCACTGGTCATCCCCCCCCCCCAACATCCATCCCTGTGCTCATCACCAGACCCCTGCCAAGCTTGTTTGTCCCCTTCTTTGCACTTTCCACACTGGTTGAGATATATATATATATATATAATATTATATTATATATCACCATTACTACACCCATCATGTACCAGTCACTAGCCCAGTGCTTCATCATGTCAGGCAATATTATTGTCACTCCACAAGCAGCCTCGAGTTTCACCGTTCTCCACCAGATACCTCCGCCAGGCAATCTACCCCCCCCCCAAACAAACAAACAAACAAACAAACAAACAAACAACTGCCCCTCTGCGAATCTAAATCCCAACTTGTGTCTGTACAGCATATGCTTGTGACGTATATTTAATGTTTCATTGTTGTCTTATTCTCTTCTCCTCCGTTATGCTCATTGCTTATACCAGAGCCTTCGTGTTTCCGGTACACACTCGACACCCTGCAGAATGTATCTTGGAAACACGTTTTCGGAGCTGTTTAAAATGTATAGTAAACGCATGGCCGTGGCAACTGCACTCACCCTCCGTTCTTTGCAGCACTCATATCTCAACTGGGACCCTTCACCAGTCCACACTCACTTCCCAACACGTGGGAGCGCACACCAACCATAAAGCAATCCACTTCCTCTGCCAGCAGAGTGATGTCGTCAGGAAGTTTCCCCTGCCCGTAGTGACACACAACCTGTAACTCTACGGTGGCCGAGTCAGATCAGAAAGGTTTCCGCGGATGCATACAGACGTCGATTCCAACACAATATCGTGCAGGGCAGTAAAATTAACTGCAGCAAAAAAAAAACCGCAAAAAACTAAAGCAAACCAGTGGATGCGAAAATACATATTTTACATTTTGTATATAAAATACATTAAAGTGTCCTGTTTGGGCTTTTAAATGTTGGGAGGGGTGTAGCTCAGCCGCAGATTAAAGTAGTAGTAGTAGCGCGCCATAATTAAATATGGGAACAGGGCAGTGGCCCTTTAACGTACCTAGTTTGCAACTCCCAAGTGTCCCTCTTTAGAAGGGACAGTCCCTCAAATTCACCCCGTCTCTCTTTTCTATTATCTCAGAATGTTTTGCTTTTAATATGTGTACCCTAGAGTTCCACAGCCTTAAACGTCACCATAATGTGTGTAGAAACAACAGGAAATGTGTTTAAAATGCTCTCATTTTCTTCTACCTAAATAACCATACCTGGGAACTTTCCCCGGTTTGGCCCAGAGAACTCCGGGAGAAGCGCCACTTCTCAGGTTCTCCTAGTCACGGGAATGGGATGCTGACACTCCCTTTAAATGTGGGTGTTTCCCGCGATGATGTCGGTGAAAATACCCCTTTGACATCAGCAGGAACATCCCTGACATCAGCTGGAACGCTCGCTGACATCCCTCTTGGTGTGAAAGGCAGACATGTCAAAAGTAAAATGACAAGTCTTTTTTTCAATGTGCCATATGATCACCGAATGTAACCCCATCTTGGCATACACAAGGTACCTCTACGGATAGTGCGTTTTGGCGGGATTTGGTGAAATCAAAGTTTCTGCAATTTACTCTTTCAAAAACTTTAAGGCAAACTTCAATTCTTTCTCCACCTATTGTTATGAAGACTTTGGCTCCAAGTGGCTCCATAAGAGTCACAGGCACCCTTGATTTTCTGTTGTACACTTCCTAATCTCTATTGCAAAGTATCTACACCTGGGTCGTTATTTTCACCTCTTTCAGTATGTCTTCTGTCCAAAGTGCGGAATAAGATTTTGCTTTCCGGCAAGACCGCGTGGCCTAATGGATAAGGCGTCTGACTTCGGATCAGAAGATTGAGGGTTCGAGTCCCTTCGTGGTCGAATTTGCTGGAGATTTCGATCTACGCTTCACTGTTCTTTTGAGTCTAGAGATTGTGCATTGCTGCATGATTTCATAAACTCAATGTCTTCTGCAATGCACTCTTTCAACATTTAAAGACAAGTTTCAATTAGTTCTCCAAGTGTTGTTGAATGAAACAAAGCTCAATAAAAGGACACTGTCAGAAGTGGGATTTGAACCCACGCCTCCAAACGGAGACCAGAATACCCTCGCAGAGAGAAGATAGCACTCTTGAGTCTGGCGAGACTTAGTCTGGCGCCTTAGACCACTCGGCCATCCTGACAAGCTGCTAGAATTGTGAAAGATGATATATTTTGACATGGTTTCAAGGCAAGGGACTAGCTATTGGAAGACCTGTTGCCATTTCATTGGTTTAAAGCGGCTTCATTAGAGTCACAGGGTAAGCACACTTGAGTTCCTGCATGTGAAGGCTAAGGTTTCACGTGTGTTTTTTGATGTGCCATATGATTACCAAACTTATCGCTCTCTGGGCATGCAGGGTTCTTCTACGTATTGTGCTTTGCTAATGCATTTGATGCAATCAAAGTTCATTGCAATGTACTTTTTCAACCACTTAAAGGCAAACTTCAATTATTTCTCCACCTATTGTTATGAAGACTTTGGCTCAAAGCGGCTCCATACAAGTCACAGGGCACCCTTGATTTTCTGTTGTACACTTCCTAATCTCGTTGCCCAAAGAAATCTATGTGACAGCTATTGCAAAGTATCTACACCACGCACGTCATTTTTTTTGTGACCCTCCTTTGGAACCAGACCGCGTGGCCTAATGGATAAGGCGTCTGACTTCGAATCAGAAGATTGCGGGTTCGAGTCCCTTCGTGGTCGGGGTTGCTGGAGATTTAAATTTGTTGCTCTTTAGAGTTCTTCCATATCAAAGAATGACAGGCAAGTGG
The DNA here is from genome assembly GCA_009364415.1 of Spea multiplicata. Classification (NCBI taxonomy): domain Eukaryota; kingdom Metazoa; phylum Chordata; class Amphibia; order Anura; family Pelobatidae; genus Spea; species Spea multiplicata. The sequence continues at coordinate 587,363 of VKOC01000234.1, forward strand.
AAGCCAAGATTTCAACAGTTTCTTTCCGTGTTACGTGTCACCCAAGATCTTTAGTCCCTCTTGGTGTGAAAGGCAGACATGTCAAAAGTAAAATGACAAGTCTTTTTTTCAATGTGCCATATGATCACCGAATGTAACCCCATCTTGGCATACACAAGGTACCTCTACGGATAGTGCGTTTTGGCGGGATTTGGTGAAATCAAAGTTTCTGCAATTTACTCTTTCAAAAACTTTAAGGCAAACTTCAATTCTTTCTCCACCTATTGTTATGAAGACTTTGGCTCCAAGTGGCTCCATAAGAGTCACAGGCACCCTTGATTTTCTGTTATACACTTCCTAATCTCTATTGCAAAGTATCTACACCTGGGTCGTTATTTTCACCTCTTTCAGTATGTCTTCTCTCCAAAGTGCGGAATAAGATTTTGCTTTCCGTCAAGACAGCGTGGCCTAATGGATAAGGCGTCTGACTTCGGATCAGAAGATTGAGGGTTCGAGTCCCTTCGTGGTCGAATTTGCTGGAGATTTCGATCTACGCTTCACTGTTCTTTTGAGTCTAGAGATTGTGCATTGCTGCATGATTTCATAAACTCAATGTCTTCTGCAATGCACTCTTTCAACATTTAAAGACAAGTTTCAATTAGTTCTCCAAGTGTTGTTGAATGAAACAAAGCTCAATAAAAGCACACTGTCAGAAGTGGGATTTGAACCCACGCCTCCAAACAGAGACCAGAATACCCTCGCAGAGAGAAGATAGCACTCTTGAGTCTGGCGCCTTAGACCACTCGGCCATCCTGACAAGCTGCTAGAATTGTGAAAGATGATATATTTTGACATGGTTTCAAGGCAAGGGACTAGCTATTGGAAGACCTGTTGCCATTTCATTGGTTTAAAGCGGCTTCATTAGAGTCACAGGGTAAGCACACTTGAGTTCCTGCATGTGAAGGCTAAGGTTTCACGTGTGTTTTTTGATGTGCAATATGATTACCAAACTTATCGCTCTCTGGGCATGCAGGGTTCTTCTACGTATTGTGCTTTGCTAATGCATTTGATGCAATCAAAGTTCATTGCAATGTACTTTTTCAACCACTTAAAGGCAAACTTCAATTATTTC